>JAPQRN010000019.1:155291-183627 GCA_037367275.1 Coranthus polyacanthus | reverse complement strand
GGTGGGGTGTGGGGGGGGTTGGGGGTTGCTAGCTGGCGGCTCCAAACAGTAGGGAAATTCACAACGACAAGCCGTGTCGTAAAGGGGAAAATCGATAAGACAGACACAAGGAGAGCAGAGTGTGGACTTGGGACAGCAATCCAAGCGCATTGCTCAGATCATGTTCCTGCCACACTAATGGCCCTGACAGCGAGCCGCGCTGAGAGGACGAGGACGGTCACAGCCGCGGCTGGGTTCCTCTGCTGTTGTCGTCGTGCCTCAGTGGCCATATGATAATCAGATGAAATGTCTCCCGTATAAAAAACATGTATGTGTATTCAAATAGGCTTCCTGGCTGCTCCGAGCGCATCCCACAGCCAGCTGTGATAACCCTGAGAGGCCGCTAACGTATTCAGGCCCTGTTCTTCCTCAGTCCTTTGACCTCACAGATACGGTTCTCCTTGGACGCCTGCTTGCTCTACCACATCTTACACTGCCACAATATGCTGTGTTATTCACTTTTATACTCTGTAAAGAAGCCCTGCAATGCATAATGTAAGAGCAGGATATCTGTCTGCCAGGCTGTTTGCCTGTCATTTATGGAGCTAAGGCTAGCGAGTTCGGAATTTTGGCTCCGCACTTGTTTTTTTTTTTTGTTTTTTTTTTACAGCAATTTGTGCACTGCAGTTTTGTTTCTTGAAACAGTCTGCAGTGTTTTAAATTAATGTTTTTTGCCAGTTTACAAAATGTTACATCATGGTTTATTCAACCTTTCCTGTCATGTTTTACCATATTCAGTCACAAAACTTAAATCACAGAGGAGCTACAAAAGGATAGCGTAAACATAAAACATTTACTTTTCAGTTTTAGTTTCCACTTTTATCTCGTTGAAAGTTGACTTTACGTGTGGGCTTATTTATGTGGTGTTTTCATATCTTCTTTTAAGGAAACTATCAGTAGACAGTGGCTACTTTCTGACTTCCCCACAGTAGGGGAGTGGACAGATATGCAGTAGTTAATGACGTATAAATAAATGAACAAAACTGACTCGTTCACTTCACCTACAAATGAACAGACACAAAGTTATGGTAATTTTTTTATGTATGACAGTCACAACCACATTTTATGGAGTTAAGAAGTTAATGTACTCAACTATCTGCTAAATAAAAATAGATGTAAAAAAAAATTAAATTAAAAATATATGAAAAAAATACAGACAGATGAAGACGTTTCTGAATTAAGAGAGAGAGTAATAGGAAACATCTGATCTAAAATAAAAAGGTTTTCGTAATGACTGAGCAGATACATTATGCATGTTGTTGATGATTATAGCCAATTACAATTCGGAAACAGGCAGAGCGTTACCAAAGTCAAACCTTACACTTTTGATTACACACTGTCTGCTGCCTTAAATAACAGGCTTTGAAATGAAAGGCTGTCGGAGACCATTTGCTCTTTTCCTGATGCTTTAAATGTACTTTTAATATCCTAAATGTTCTGTAACAGACCTGTCTCCATAGCTCTTACTGTATGTTAATGCTAGTTGTCAGCGTATGTGACGTTTAGTTTCAGAGACCTTGTGCGCAATTTACATATGTTTATGTTATTTAAAATGATGGCAACAGACATGTTTTTCAGGACAAAATCTTGTGCATGACTTTTCCTCTGCGTGCTTTCTTCATTATATGAATTTGAGCGTGCAGCGTATGATGGGGCAGACTGTAATTTACTCTTTCTGCTTGGTTGAAAACTTGATTTTATTTTTATTTTTTTTATGTCATTCCGGCTCTGAAATACAAGCCGTAATTTGACCAAGGTTAGCTTTTCCTTCTCCAATCCAGGAGTAGATTTAGCTCAAGGCCGTGTGCGACCATCTCCAAGTATCCCAGCATTCCCGGCTGCGATCATATACTGCCTTGCCCTCAGGACTTCCATTTGTTGTACCTCAGTGTGTGTGTGAGACCCAGCTGCACAGAGTAATGAATATGAACGCAGTGGACTCACTCTGCTCCTGTTTGTTTTTCTTCTTCTTTGCTCTCAGGCAAACGGTGGCTGGCAGGATGCTCCCACCCCCTCATCAGTGACTTCACCCACAGAAGGACCCGGAAGCGTTCACTCCGACACCTCCAACTGATCCTTCCCACCACCCCCCTTCCTCCTCGTGCTCGTTTGCCACAACCCCCCCCGCGTATCGCCCCAAACGTCACCTTTGACCCCATCAGGACTGGAAGTAACATACTGTCACTTGGCGGGACGCAGCTGGGGGTCTGGGATGACGTTAACCACCATTACGGACAAAAATTCACTTTTCCTATCTGGACCACCGCAGCCTGCGTAAGGGACTCATATCCACACCTCACAGTTTGTACAGTTTCCACTCGATGTCCATGTTGCCTCTTTGTATTTCTCTTACATATTATAACTCACAGTAGGCGCACAGCTAGCAGCATAATGCCCCACGTCTTGTAAATTGAAATGCTTTCACTCTACCTCTATTCGAAATAACAACACAGACAGCAAACAAATTTTTATAATTATTGGAATTTTACTGTGCACCACCCCTTTCCCTGCCATTATGCATCTGTTTTTCTTACTGCGCTCGCACATTTTTTTTATCTATAGTGCCAAAGTTCAACCCTGGAGGTGAATTTTGATAATGTCACACGTATGTCCTTACATTTTTCATGCCATTACATTGTAGTATTATCACATTAAGTCTGTTAAAATCCAAGTCTCAATTGATATCGTTTGTATTTCAGCCATTTTATATTTAATTGCCAAATTGAATGTTTTTCAGTACAGAAAGGCAGAAAACGTACCATTTACGAGTGAGCCACTAACAGATTTAGCGTGATTTATAAAACGTGTCACCCAGCTCTCGCTTCATCCACAGTATTTAAAGAAACTGAAAAACTCTCTGACATGAAACGCGTAATCAGTTATGGCGTCAGTGGCAGTTACGGCACGTAAATGTGTACAAAAGCACAATAACAAGTCACGACTGAACTCAGATGTATGTAAATGTCAACGTGGCAACAAATGAGAGGAAATGTATCAGAAATGATCGCGTAGCAGTGCGATAGCCAAATACTACTGGGAACCAAATCCAAACAAACAAAAACCTAATTCTGATTTAAGGTGCCATGTTGTTGTCTTTTCCAGAGTCACACTGAGTTTGTCTGTACGGAGTTGTGCTAGTGTCATAATCGGAGAGGAGCATTCGGAGCACAGGATGGATAAAAATCGAACCGATGTGCACGCCAAAAATCTTTTACCCGCGCTTGAAATTGTGGCACAGATGTAACTCGAAAACAAAACAAAAAAGCCCTGGTTTTCTGTTTCCACGCAGTGAGAATCGTCAGGGTTCACATTGTCAGTATTCCAGGGTCCCTTCACTTTTTACTTTTTTTATAAGTTGACACCACATTCACCCTCATCACCCGATCCAAAATGTGAAGTTCGATTTGTAACCTTCGTTGTATGTACAGTATAGTATGTGGTCTAACATGTATACATAATTACAATAGTCCTCATGAGATATCAGCATTTACAAACTTTGATACCAAAAAAAAAAAAGGCAGAATTTTTATCCTCTACATTGGGATCAGCTTTATCTACATTTTGATTTTTTTCCTCTTTTCAAAGGATTCTATTCTCTATGGTAGGTAGGTCGGTACTGGCGAGCGCCTCCACGTGCTCTCGTACGCTCTCTGTATTCAAAGCCAAAAAAATGCAGTTAGAATACAGTCGTGTTTATATAACTTACAATGGAAACACTGATGGCACACAAATCCAGATGATGTTTGGATATATTTTTATGTCTCCATTTTGTGAATAACTCATCATATTTTTGTTTTTGGTTTGATATTACTTTTGCTTTGCTACAGGACTATGTTTCGTTCTTATGCTACCATTATATGTGAATTAGCCCAAGAATGCTCTATATACAGTATGTAGATATGCACCTTTACTCTTCTTTTACATCTTTGAATTTGGACAGTAACCATCTTAACACGTGGAGTTCCTGATCAGCTGAAACCCTTCGTATCATTTTGTACTCAGACAAACACAAGCTTGAATCCAAGATGGCTGCCGTCCAAATGAAGGTGACGTGAAAATTAGTGTTAACATCGCGCCAGTGGCTTTGTTTTTTTTTGTTTTTTTTTTGTTGCTGTTTTTTTTGTTTGTTTGTTTTCGTTTTTAGGCTTAACCGAACCCGTACGGAACAAGGAACTAAAATCCCAAACGGTCACCAGTAAAGTAGTTTCACCACAACCTAAAAACCACTGGTATTTTTTTTAACTTGTCGATGTGTTTGCATTGGTTACGCACATGAAATCATGGATAGTTTTTGGAGCTACAACCCGGAGTCACCCACAGCACCAACCCCACTCCCACTGGGATCGCTCAGAGCGGCTCCGCCTCCACTCACCTGCTCAGTATTACAGCGGAGGGGCCCGAGCACCACTGGCACAGAACCTGCCTCAGTCGTGTTCAAGAGAAGTCATCGGAGTGAACTGACAGCAGCAGCGGCCATGCGGCAAACACAGCGGATTGTTTTTGCACCCCCTCCTCCCCCCCTCCCCCTCGAAAAACAAGGCTTAACTCTACTTTTCACATTGCCTGTCAAATATTATCGAAGCTTCATGTAATGATGCTTTTAGTTTTTGAATATAAAAGGAAAAAGAGACATGAAAAGAAAAATGAACAATTTGTAAAACATGAAATGTTTTATTTGTTGCATGTCTTTTGTTCTTCAATAAAATAACGTACTGCAGTGTTTTGAATGTTAACCTCTTTTTTATAAGGATTTCAGAGTGAAATCGTGGAGCCTTTTTCTTGACAGGTTTTAACTTTTAAGATCTATGTAAAAAGGTATCACATGGAAAACTATTGTCTTTTTAATTCCAATTCAAATCCTGTTTTCTGTGGAGAAAAATAGCTGAAAGGTGTAGGTTTTATGGTCTCTTAATTTGTACTGGCAATGCGTATCCCAAATAAATAGTTTCTTTTGTTGCATAAATAGCTGTTTTGTCATCTTTAATGTCGAGTTTCCTGTTTGAATCCCAGCTTCAACTTGTTTGCAGTTTCTCTGCCAGACTTTTGTAACAGGGTCAGGGTCAGGAGTCACTGTAGGACACAAGTTTACACATTGTAGACTTGTCAGTGCAACACCTCTGGATAACATTGCACGTCTCACTTCCAACTATTCCACGGCACGCAGGCATTTTATCACCACTAACACAGCGCCGGAGCTCGGCCGAGCTGCCGAGGGTGTGAAGGGGACATTTTCACAGTTTTCGAAGTGAGTGAAAGCTGTGCGCTCCCGGCAGACAGACGCCTCCCAATCCGCCCCCTCCCCTTCCCCACACCCCGCGCTCCCTCCGAGGCATGGTTAATGTGCGTTCCCTGAAAGAGGCGGAATCCACACTTATCTCTCTCCTCCAGATAAACCAGACAGGATGTCTGATTCCGCTCCTCCAATTCATCTGTCCCTTCTTTCCCTCCGCTGGAAAAAAAAAAAAAAAAAAGAAAAGGAAAAAAAAAAATAAAACAAGGAGGAAAGGGCTGAAACATTAACTTGTGGATTAGTGAGAGGTTCCCAGGAGCATCCGAAATCACAGAGCGTGACAGAGACTGTGGGAGTGACATATGCAAACATGATCAAGTGTAATTACATGGAGAAGCCTCCTTGTTTCTATCAAAGGGCTTCTTTTAGCCACTGTTTGGGGAATGAAAGGCAAAAAGTGCTGGACGTGTGTAATTTATTCATGTGCTCCTTTAAACCAAAAGGCATTGTGAGGCTGATTTAGTCATTACGTGGTGAAAAGGTGTAAATCCTATTCTGGGTGAGATCAGTACATTCTTTTGAATTCCTGACTCAAACAAATGGGCTGGATAACATGCTCTGCCATGACGAATGCAATGTGGAGTTTTGAGACGACAACACTGGTCATTATCCATTTGACATGGAGGAAAGATGCAAATCCAATCAGGAACACAATCAGGATGTTTTAAAATGTATTTAACAAACAGGTTTTATAGGGGGGAAATACTAGAGCAATAAAGAAAACCATAGTAATATATTCTACTGGCATTTTGTTAAAACACATGCACCCTTCGTTTTAAACTGCGCTGTACCACCCACAGCTGATTGGACCGTTTTTAAGTTATCTATAAGGACATGTAATATATAACATGCGTATATGTTCCCTGTATCAAGAGTGATGCTGTATTATTTTGCATAGGCTGGACATATAAGTCAGTCTGTGAAATGATTTACACTTCAGTGGGTTTCATATATAGTTTGTTCACAATGTGCTTTCACTTGTTATTTACAGATGTCTCAAATATGGAAATGTAATGTATGTACGTATTGTATGGGGGGGGGGGATCAGAAACTAAAACCAGGGCGAAACGTCATTGAAACGTTTGCGGTGTAAATATTAATAAGATCTGCTAACTTAACAAATGTGAAAAGACACACACACACAGTCCAGCCGCTGTGTGGGTAAAAACCATAGGAAATTAAAAATAGCTCATTCTTATGCCAAAAAGCCTGGCAACGTCTTTCCCAGACCATTAGGACCCCAACTTTTCTCTTAAAGCATAAAGTGGGTGAAAAGCAGATTGAAAGAGTGTGGAGAGATTTGATCGACTGCTTCAAAGTTCAGGATGGAGACGTCACCCGTCTCACCTGCAGCTCACACCAGACCACGACACACCCCTCCTACTGATCGCTAAATCACTGATCACTCACTGGATCATTTATGCAAGAGAGACCAAACATGTAATGTTTTGCTAGAAAAAAAAAATAGGGAGGTTTTATCATAAAAACTTTTTTTTTTTGAGTGTTCAGGGTGGCATCAGCACTTTCATCTCATCTCTAGGCCTTGTCGTGTCAACAAGCCCTGTATTAAAAGTGAATTTAAATAACATGAATGATAATAATAAGGCCCATAATGGCAGTAGATGCTTTCTGACTGAACCACAAACTGCAGGAGCTGAAAAAAAAATAGTACTTCCTGGTACTTGGGAGTACTTTTAACAACAACAACAACAACTGCATGAATAGAGTCAACTTCACACTCACTGTCTCCACGTTGGTTCACACGCTCGTTTCATTGCATTTAGTCAGCATTTATTCACCCCAATGTGTTTCCATAATATTTACATTCACGTTTATCTCTTACACTTCCACCAACAGGACAAAAAAAAAAAAGATACTTCTTGAAAATGCGCATAAAAGCAGCTGGAAACACGTCTTATCACATAAGACCATAAGAGCTGCGAAAGTGGCCGTCAGATAAAATACAGTCGCGGTGGTTTTACATCAAAATGTAATCAAAATGCAGTATTGTCCGGCACAAACGTACACTTTTGGTTTGCTGGGATCTGGTCACGCTTCAGTCACAGTTTCCCTCCAGCACGACATCCCTGTGACACAAGGAAACTAAAAATGTATCCTTTTACGCAAGCTTGGTTGGGTTTAAAGTGCGCGGTTCGCAGAATGAATCCGTATCATTCCCCCTTTTACTCTAACGCTATCTTATTTTATGTTTTATGTAACATCTCTATCTGATACGTCCTTATCCTGGGCTGCGTTTTTTTGTCACGCGTCGTGTTTGTTGCTCTGTGTTGAGTCTCGTCATAATGAAATGCGCCACATAAACAAACTTGACTTGCGTATTCTTACTAGTTTTCCTACGTCGGAGTCTTCTCATCGCCGGATTTTCATCTCAATCATCTTCAAGCAGACCACTGCGGGGCTTGGGGCTCACATTATATCAATGACAATAACAGGGCTCATAAAACGGCTGGCCTTACGCACGATGCGTAATGTGCGTGAGTTCTATCAGCGCCTGCCAGCGCGATACACTTACCCCACACTGAAGTCACACACATGTGCCCGAGGGCAGGGCTGCGCTGAGGCAGACGACGGCGGCTCTGAGCTACGACTGAGGCTGTAATGGAGAGGCTTTGTCTCAAAGGAAACCTTGTGCATTAAGAAGATGAAACAAGTCGTCTCTTCCACTGATAGATCTCATTAATCCACAAAAAAATAAGCGGAACTCTAACTGGGTAAACTAAAACTGGGTTTTTTTTTTGTTGTTGTTGTTGTTTTGTTTTTTTTTTTGCAATAAGAGGGTCAAGTAGTTAGTGACTGTGGGTGTGTTCCAGTCAGTGTTGCAGATTTCTGATTTGGAAACAGTTCAGTTTGGCAGGGACTTGCTGCTGGAAAGCCTCATATTGCCTATGCCACCCACAGATCTCTAATGAATTCCTCTGATCCCAACTTTCACAAAGAAGACATTTGGAAAAGATTTCACAGATGAGTGTGCGTCATCAGAGCCTTTCAAGTTATTTCAACCGTGGAACATTGGAATCAGAATTTGTAGTATACTGGAGCATTTTGGGGTGTGGGAGTTTTAGACTGTAAACTGTTTCTTTATACTTGCCTAAAGCTTCCATAATGAGCGAGATATGGACCTTATCGTGTTCTTCAATTACTGAAAACAAGCCTTTAAATCTGTGCCAGGAGATGCTCTTATTAAAGAAAGTTATCTCCGCAAAACACGGAGAGAAAATCAAACAAACAAAAACGATTTTGTATTTATGATCAAGGACATCCGGATACACTGCTGTTGCAATAATTATCGCACTCCCATCCGACGACAAAAGTCCAATCATTCACGTCAACTCCCTGATCTAATGCGCTGTCTGTGTTTTCATCCTCTTAAATGTTTCCCCGGCATTTTTTGGACATGAAGTCATTTGACACATTTGGTCACTGCGGTGTGTTGCTTTGGATGGAAATCCTGTCTTTTCATAAGATAGCAATGCTGATTATGTTGTCAGGATGGATTTGTGTCTGCTAAAAAGTGCCCAGCTCCCTCCTGCTCTGTGCACCCCGCTATACACTGTATACTGTAATTTAGGAGGCAGCTGTCATATTGAGTTTTCCCATTATCCAGAGTCAGTCTGAGAGCTGTGGATGCTGCCGCACCACCCACCTATCTGCATCTCACACACATGCACAAGCACACAACCCTCATTTATGAATTAACATCGATATCCGAAATGAATGATCCAAACAGAGTTGACCCCTCGTGGTCTGTCCGACTTCAGGTGTCACGAATCCGGATCCGGATGCAGAGGAGTCGATTCCAAACGCTCCCTGTCACTGTAGCATCAGACCAGTGATCGTCTGCAATTACTATATTAGTGCCTAAAGCTGCCGTAATGAGCCAGATATGGACCTTATTATGTTCTTCAATTACTGAAAACAAGCTTTTAAATCTGTGCCAGGAGATGATCCTATTAGAGAAAGTTATCTCTGCGAAACACGGAGAGGAAATCAAACAAACAAACAAAAAAAAAAGAAAAAACAATTTTGCTTTCATGATCAAGGACATCAGGACACGCTACTAATTTGAATCACCGCTCACTCTTTGAGCTCAGAGACAGAACACAAGACACGGACACGAATATTTACTGAAGACGTCCAACTCAAAGAACGTGAAAGGAGCACGCGTGGCTGCAATAAAGTTTGGGTTTTCGTGTACTTCATCTCTTACATATTGGACATTTTCTACACCTTCACAATATGATCTGAAGCGTCTCTACCAGGTCTATTTTAAAAGTGTACATTGATAAATGGTTGATTGAGCACTTTATTATTTTAGGTTTTATAGCCCTTGTTTATGGAGAAAATATCAATATCTATAGCCTTTCTTTTTTTTTTTTTTTACCTATAAGACATGAAAACATATCAGACATTAAGATTTTTTTTTATTAAAATGGAAATTATCAGGAAGAACATTCTGGTGCAGTGAGATCAGCCCCTGTCCAAAAGTAGACAGTTCTTTAATGTTTACATTTTTTTTGCACATGTCGAGTCATTTTATGGAAAACAATACCACTGATGGGTGTTTTTATTGATGTCAAATTTCAAGTGGGGTCAAATTTGACCTGAACCGTATGTAAAGAGGGTTGAGTTATTACCGGTGCTGCTCGGGTCAGTTTCCAGATCTCAGTGGTGGAGTGGAAGTCAACGCTTGTACTCAAATGTGAGGTACTTGCACGTGACTAGAGTATTTCTATTTTATGCAACTTTTTACTTCAACTTCAGTACATCTCAGACGGAAACGCTGTCCTTTTGCCTCCACTACGTTCGTCTGACAGATACACAGTTCCCTCCCCTTCCCGTCCAGTGAAATGTGAGGCTGCTGATGTTATCGCTGCTGTTTATGTTGACATTTAAACACCACTTCATTTATTTCACTGGAATGTTTCTCTTTGTGACATTTCAGGCGGCATAAATTCAGAAAGGTGGGTTTTAAAAGCTGAAATAAATTACTTTCGAAGCAGTAAAGAGTACGTGAATTGTAGGGTGACTTTTTTTTTCCCCCCCTGACTGTAAATCCACATTTTAAAACTGATATTTAAAAACATTTGCTTCCCTCCTGGACGGTTCGCGTCTCCGTCGCCTTATTCATCGCTGATGAGTTTGCATCCCTGCTCCGCGTTTGTCTGGCAGCTTTAGTTACAGATTAGTTTTTCACCCCTCTTTCCTGTCCAATGAAAACCATGTCTCCAAATGTGTTGTGATGAACTGATAAACTTTAAAATTGTCCTCCTTAAGTCAAATAAACTCTTGGAAAAAAAAAAAAAACCCTCTTGGATGAGCTCAGCCTTAAACATGTACAGCAGTAAAATGTAACGTGCGCATTAATGCAGAAAATAAAATGGATCCAAAACATCTCTGACAGAGACCGTTTCACTTTTACTTTCCATACTCTTAGTACATTTTGCTGAAAATGCATACTTTTAGTGAAGGTGTTGAATGTTGCTTGTAGTGAAGTACTTTCACAGTGTGCTATAAGTTGTCGTGTCATTGTGACTTACACTCAGACTGAATATGTGGAAATATGACGAGAGCATCGCTTTCAAAACCCTTAACAATGTGTTGTTGACTGAAAATGCGGCGCAGCGGCTGGACGTCATATCACTGATCACATCTGCATCTGCATTGTCTACAAAATGTGCCATCATGTTGTGAGACCAGACGTCTACTTTATTCTTAAATGTGCACTCTCTTCTTTAAGAGCTTTCTGCCATGGCCTTCTAGGTCGTGGATGAGGGGAAACGCAGACGGACATGGAACTATAAAGAACTTCCATATGAAATACATGTACATAGGACGTGAAACATATTATGCACAAACTATATATAAAACCACAAAAAACAGAAATGTCATAGAGTAGCGTGTCTAACTCAAACAAAAATATGTGCATGTGAATCTTTCAGTTGTGATAATCTTCACATATTGAAAGGATTTATGCATGTGATAATAGTAAATCTCCATGGCAACATTAATAGAGGCGTGTGTGTCATATATTACATTCCTGTTTGGGAATCCTGTGATTGTTTTGATTGTTTATTTCTGTCACATAGCTTCAAGTAACATTGTGGAAACATCTGCATGTTTCACAACACCATGTTTTTTTTTTCTCCTTTCATCATATATTAAAGTGCATTATTATACGGAAATAAAGCCGTTTCAAAAACATCAAATCGACTGAATTGCGATACTTCATGTTAAATCCTTCTGTCTGGGTGACTGGTGGAGAACTCACAGGTTGTTGCCTGGTCTTTGTTTATGATTGCGAGCTCATCTGTGGACCCAAGTGTGACCTTGTGCAGCTTTGAGCTGTCTCAGCAGAGCGTCGGCCCATGGTGGCTGACACAGCGAGACGTCTGCCTGTTTGGGGACAGAGGGTGTATGTAGGTCAGCCATGGGCCTGCATGCTGTGACAGCAGCGTGGTCACTGTGCTGTGCAGCAGGACAGGGATTGGAGTGGACAGAGAGACCCGGCGTGGAGAGAGGCCCCCCTCACACGTCAGCACCAATACTTCCTCATTTCCCCCCTTAAACACTTTGACATTATCAGGCCACACAGAGCAACGTCCGCCCTCATTATTCTCACCTTTGGTACTGCAGCCAAATGGGCAAAGAGGAGCAAGAGAAGAAGAAACACTGAGCAGAAACACTGCAGACATCAGATCATGTGCACGTCTGACATGCTGCGATGGTCACTTGATTGGTGCTGCCTCGTCCGTGTCAGGTTAGTTTCAAACACACTGACACCAGAGACGCTCCATCAAGGACACACATTTAACAATTCACACAATATTGACCCTTTCACACTTAAAATAGGTTGAAATTATATTGAAAATATTTGCACAATCACGTATTTAATGTTCAAACAAACAGACCAACTTCTCACTATTTCAATACTTTAAATAAATCCTTCCAAAGTAATTTCATAAACTCTTATGCGCAGTAAACAAATAAACACATCTTTTATTGAAAAAGTGTCATGAGCACAGTTCCTCGTTGACGCTCATAGTCCCATTAATGCAGACATACTGCCCTCTACTGGCTCAAACTCTGAGGTTCAGGTATTGTATGACAAATTCTATGAGACATTCTGTGTCAAACAGCTTTAGAAAGAACAGAGTAGCATGAAAATAACAGTACACAAAGATGATGGGTAATGTAAATGTCATTGCTGTACACGAGTAGGAAAGGAGCTCATCGGCTGTAAGGATGAATCGACCCAGACGCAGACTTGATGTTTGTCTTGATGCTGCTTTGCATTTTTCCTGTAAAAGAAAAAAAAAAGAGACTTTAATGCACATGACAATTCAAACAAATCCACTATTAAAAACTTTTATGAAGCACCTTTTACTTCTGATTATTCCTATTATTATTCTCATCAGCAGGATTCACGCATGAATCATAGATGATAGGTTTACGTTTGAGTCACGATGATGAAGACACAGAAAAACAGAAATGTGTGGCAAAAATGCATCTTGTCAATAGTTTTGAGACCCTGCAAAAATTCCACAGATCATGTTTTAGGGAAGCTCATGTTAAGACGAACCGGCTCCTCTGAAGTTTGCACACTTTGTAACCTTGTAACACTGTGTGTAGCTGAGTAATGCGGAGTGACATGAACAGTCAAAGCTCTCGTACCTGGCTGTCCTTGCTGCTGTGGAGCCACAGGTCCTCCCATACCTGCTTGCTGCCCTGAACCCCCACCTATTGTGACCTGCTGTAAGGTTGGGCCTCCACTCATCATAGGCCCTTGTCCTGGATGTCCAGGGGCCACTGGCCCTGGGGGTCTACATTTGGAAAGACCCTTTCCAAACGCAACTGCTCCGACCAGAGCGTTGGTGTCTGCGGGGTTGAAAGACGGTTTGTTCTGTCGCAGGGCTGAAAGAAAAGACTCACAAAAGTCAACTTACATTCATTTGCAAATCTGTTTCGGATAAACATCCTGTTCTGTCAAAGTGAAACATACCTGCACTTTCTGCATCTCTGTCATCACGAGGATTGTTCAGCTTCTCCAGCAGACTGGAACACAGCTTGTTCAATGTCTGGATCTGTTTCTGTTGGGAGAAGGGTCACCAGGGCATAATGACAACTGAAGATTTAAAAAAAGAAAAGAAACAAAAACTGCACACAGTTTGGCTCCAAGTAGGTTCTTCAATCAACACGCTCAACATTTTTATTAAAATCTCATGAATACAAATGTTAAGAATGTTAAAAACATTAAGAATGTTTTAAAAAGAGAACTTAATTATCTATTTGGAACCTGACCTGCAACGTCTAGTGATGTTTTTTTTGCATATCTTGCATGGATATGCACACATTTGTGTTCTCTTTTAAACATCTGAAAAGTTTTAACCACAGTTATGGGAATTCGACTTCCACATCGTGGCAGGATATCCTTTCTTTGTATTTATTCAGAAGTAAAGCAGGCTAAAGTTCTCAGTTTATTTACTGGAGAAGCAAGAGCAAGAAATAACTAACCTGTGCCACCTCTGGGCCAATACGTGCAGCCTCTGTACTCAGCTGTTTCTCCTGCTCCTCCACCTCTGGATCAGGCTTTGTGCGTAAATAGTCTGGTACAATCTCGTGGCTGAACACCGGGACGCGCTGCTCGGTTAGTTTCTGAGGGATAAAAGGCAGAAGTGGTAAACGGGTCAGAGAAGTCATTTAACATACCAACGTGATGTTCAGAATGAAAGATACTCACTGCTAAATCGTCATCTCTGTCTGGATTGAGAAGCAGCGGGATTATGACCTGGCTGCGAAAGGATGGGGTCTTCTCATTCTTAAGCAGTTTATTGATGGTGTTCAGCTGACCAGACAGGAGAGCAAAGTTGTCCAAGACAGACGGCCTGGATGATACAAACATGACAACAACTCAGAAGGAAAAACACTACACCTTGAACTTCTTACAAATCCAGCCAGTACATTAATAAATGAAGTCATATCTGTGAAGCATTTCACTTGTCACCTGAAAGGAAAACATTCTATCACATAAACACTAACACATTTAATGAAGAAATTAGTTAGTAGTAGCCAATTGAATTTTACAATTCACAGTTGCATAGGATGGAGATCACCTCTAAACAGTGCACAGTACAATATGATGTATGAACTCCCATAAAGGAGAGTGGATGTGGATATCATTCAGGACTGTATGTATCTAGGTGTGCGTTAACCGCCTCTGTGTAAACTATAGGATAATTACGCAAGATCTCCAACTGGAACATAATCTCTGTAGTTCAGATGACTCCATTCGGTGTTATTTGCAAATGTTCAGATGTGGGCATTGAATATGCCAGTCGTTCATGTACACTCTGTAGCTCTGGAAAACTCGGTGATGAGTATCACCATCCGTTTGAATGTAGTTATTTTAAGCTGCAAAGACAGAGATATCTGCTCGTATATACAAGACTGAGACCAAATGTGTATAAGATAGAGAAGTTATTTAATTCTAAAGACATTTCCATGCAGCGCAAACTTGCAAACTTTTGATTTGTTGAGATATTTATTTTCTTATTGATATTTTTTTTTTTTGCTGTATGAATGGGATGATCTGTCAACCTCCTGCCTTGTTTTGGCTTGTGTATGTTCTCTTCCTCACCACCAGGAGGGGTCTAATGAGAATAAACTATAAACTAAACTAAACCTGAACAGTAGATGGACGAACTAAAAGAAGGAAAGAAGAGTCAAAGTAGATGCACTACCTACAGAGACTCTATTCTATGCTTTTGGGTTAAGTTTGCAGACCCCTAGGAACTACTTCCTTGTCGTTTTCCATCATTAAAGTTTTTTCTGAATCTGAACCACCATCATGGTATTATTCATTCACAGAGGCTGCTGAATGTGTAGGAACTGAACGCTTTAGCGTCTGGGGTTGACGCTAACCGGGTTACTTACCAGGTTAATCGTTCGTATTCGTTTTCCAATTTATAAATAAATCCGTGCAGAGCGTTTTTGACGTGAGCCACTCGAGAAATTAGCGACTCCACGGACGCTTCTAACTGCTTCTCTTCACGTTGCTGACAGAAAGCAAAAAAAAAAAATGAAAGCGACAGTTAAAAACACACGTAAGGCTAGCTTACACACATTATGAAGAGCCGCACGACACAGATGTCAACGGTACTTCGCTTCATTGTTATCGTTGCTAGGTTCATGCTAACTCACTACACAGTTGAACCGGGACGAACTGTAAAACGGTCAAACTAACGCCACATTCTGACGACCGTAACCATTTGTAATGTAATGAACAAAGCGCCACCGTGACAGCGGCAGTATATCTAGTTAACATAGGTTAACTTTACCTGCATTGTTGAACTACAAGTTGTGCACGAGCCGCTTTGCTAAAACTCGGTCAACGCGGTAACACTTCCGGGTAGCCGTTAACCTTTTCAAAATAAAAGCAGGTAGTGGACGACACTGGTTCCTCGTCTCTACAACTGTAGTATCTGGGATGCCTTCAGGCTACACGTAAGTCTTAAATAAGTTGAAAAGTGCATCATAATATCACCATCATGAACTGTATTATGTGCTATATGTGCTGTGCTGTTTGAACTTTCACCTGCTATGTGACTTCCTGGGTTTGACATGTGTGGCTATAGGTCATCTCTGTCTGCTAATTGACTCCATGCATAGTTAGAGGCCTCTAATTGTAGGAAATTTGAATATTGATTAGATAAGGGGCTCCTTGGATGAAGACCAGATGCCTTGACTCATTTTGACCAAGAACAATCAGTAGATATGAACATGTGAACAGTGACATTGATGTTCAGAGGATCTCACATTGGCTTCAGGTTCTCTCCAGGCTGTCCATGGAGCCTGACTTATGCTGTACTTATTTGTAATAAATCTATTATATGCAAGCAAGACGGTGTCTGCATAGGTTCCTTCTTCTTCACATCATCACTGCACAATTAACAACACAATATTTGGAATATAATATTACACATGAGAATTTATATAGTCCTGGTTGCAGACTTTTTGATGGTTTACACATAAATATCTCGGTTTAGACATTTACAAAACTTGGACACAGGGCATCCGAATAAAAATGTCACAAGTATCAGCTGTCAAAATATGCATATCAGGTGTGGTATGGTGTTGTGCTAATAATAATGCAAATTTAGAAAACGGAATTTTTACAAAAACATCATGCCCATGTGAATGCGTGCTTGACAGCTGTTCAATAATTGCCACATTAGCTGTCTGAGTGACGGTATGTCAGTGTCTGAATCTGTCCCAAGCTTTAGTTGTAGTGTAAACAGGTGAACGGAAATCATGGGAGCAAGGCACTAAAATGTCATCTCAGTTCATCTGTCGTAATGCAGTTGGCCCAATGCAACACTGGGTTGGACTTTGACGCAACAAATGACGAGGAGCAGACTTTGTAGCTGAAACATTTTATTTATTTAGTTATTAAGGTGGTCCAAGAGCAAGAGCAATACGGTATGAAATGTGACACCAACTGTCTCAGTGATTTTGTTCTGCTGCTGAATCGCAATTCATTAGTGGTTCCACATTCACAACAGCATGTGGCCCTTTTTTTAAAAAAAAGTAGGCTAACCTTAGGGCCTATATTCATTTACTTGATTAGTACAAAAGTGCGTTTACTTTTGGGGCTAAAAAATAGACTATTTCTTTTAGACAATTGTTCCTATTGCAAGTGTAATGTAATAACAGAAAGTGCAACGTAATGAGTTCTACATGAACTTATGTTTGAAAATTAGCACTTGAGGGAGGAAGTGTTTTATTCACAGTTGTGGCTACAGAAATGTAAACTTGGCGAGGGCATTTCAGAAGTAGTTCTCAACATCGCCCATTTCCACGACGACAGTCTTCAGCTGGGAGTAGTACTCGATGGTCACCTGGCCGTTCTCTCTGCCAAAGCCTGGAAAAACAGTGAAGATCATGGAAACGTGTTACTCTTTTTGTTTAGCCCTGCTGTCAATCAGTAGAGACGAACTAAAGTGTTTATTCTGAACACTTCTGGTTTTACACGATGCTACCTGAATTCTTGTATCCTCCGAACGGCACTTCCACAGGGCTGATGTTGTAGTTGTTAATGAAGCAGGTTCCTGCCTCCAGGTTCTCAGCGACACGATGGGCTCTTGAAATGTCCCTACGAGCAGATAAATGAACAGATTTGGGGTCAGCAGTCAGTGGTAATTTATGACACCATTAAAATGTGGACTCCTCTTACATCCAACCATGCCGATTGTTATTGCACAATGGCTTTTGCTTTTTATTGGCTGTCCTGAATCACAGCCAATGGAATTCAGTAATCTTATCTCCAAGAGCAAACCGTTAGCAGTGTGTCAGCAGTTGCAACAGACTGCTGAGCAATGACAAACCCAAGAATGCACTGCGTGTATCCTCGACTGACCTGGTGAAGACTCCAGAGGCCAATCCAAAGGTAGTGTTGTTGGCCCTCTTGATGACTTCCTCCTCTGTGTCGAAAGGCAGGACAGACATAACCGGGCCGAAAATCTCCTCCTTCACACAGGTCATATCATCTCTGCAGTTATCTGTGCATGAAGAAAGAAGTGGATGTAACATTCTGGCACAGAACCCCGTAGATCCAACACAAATTTGAAGACATAAAGCATACCTAACACGCAGGGTGACATGAAATAGCCGCCTTTAAGTTTGGGGTCGCTGGGAAGGTAAGGGTCTCCTCCACAAAGCACTTTGGCCCCCTGGGAAAACAGACGCAACAGTCAAATAAATGTGACCTCAACTAACTTCATATTAACTGCTTTGAGGTTGAGTGATGTTCTACCGCAGCTGATATATTATCAGATAAATGTCTCCCTTAAGGTTCAGTAATGATCAAACGATTATGTACACACCTGTTTCTTGGCCCCCTCGACGTACGCCAGCACTTTGTCCAGTTGCGGTTTGCTGATCAGCGCTCCCATCCGCGTGTCGCCGAGCAGGGGGTCGCCGATACGGATGGTCTTGGTCCTCTTGACCACTTCTTGCAGAAATTGCGGCAGGATCTCTCTCTGCACAAACACTCTGGTCCCATTGCAGCAAACCTTTGAAATATAGACAGAAATTTATACCTCAGTTTATGAATCCATACAGGAAAAGATTTAACTGGTAAAACTTGGTAAATGCATATATAGTGATGGTTTATAGTCTAACCAACGTTATTAAATCTTGGTACAAGCAGATGTACTCATTAGGTATTGAAATATTGTACGGAATGAAAGGGCATATCATAATACTCAAATGGTATCTAAACAATTCAGTCAATGCCATAAAAGTATTGAAGTTCGGCACCCAGCCCCTTGACTCACCTGCCCCTGTGTGAGGAAGTTTGCCATAAGAGCTCCCCTCACTGCGTTCTCCAGCTCGCAGTCCTTGAAGATAATGAGCGGAGACTTCCCCCCAAGCTCCAGAGTCACCTGCTTCACCGACTTTGCGGACATTTCCATGACCTGAGTCCAAAACAGAGACAAAGTTCATGAGCAACAAGGACAAGTCTCTTTCATTTTGTTCAGTTAAACTATATCAGGATGAGACACTTAATTCATCTGTGAACCTTTTTGCCTGTTGGCACGCTGCCGGTGAAGGAGACTTTCGCGACCATCGGGTGGTGGCAGAGCAACGTGCCGGTCTCTGCTCCACCTTGTACCACACAGAAGAGTCCATCAGGGACCCCCGCCTCTTTGTAGATCTCAGCCAGAATGACGGCAGTCACAGGAGTCATCGGAGAAGGCTTGAAAACCATGGCATTACCTAATAACGGGAATCTAACATGAACATGGCAAGCGCGCACACACGCGTTGGGAAAAAACAAAGTGTTATATGCGTTTGCATACTCACCACACGCCAGAGCAGGAGCAGACTTCCACGACGCGATCTGGAACGGGTAGTTCCATGCACCAATTCCCACGCACACGCCAAGAGCCTCCCTCCTGGTGTAAGCAAAAGCTCCACCGGGAAGCTGGACGTGCTGGCCTAAAGATTGAAAAGATACAATCAATGTTTTGCTCCATGCATTTCATGTCACTTCTGTGTTTGTGGTGTATTGCGGTTTGAGGGACGGAGATATATTGTTTGTATATTTGGAATAGCTGTAACTGTATGTAAGACTAACTAGCGATAGTGAAAAACTATGTGCAGTACAACAATTTTCATCATCTGTCCACTGCATGTGTCCTTAAATAAAAATTCCAGTATGTATTGACCAACCTGCGAGCGTACCAGCCATGCCAGCATAGTACTCAATGCACTGCCAGGCAATGTCAATGTCCACCAGCGCTTCGGTGATGGACTTGCCGTTGTTGATTACTTCCAGCTTCGCAATCTTCTCCCTTCGCTCCTATTTCATTTATAATTATGTAACACACACAAAACATTATGATGGATTAACACATATTTGACTAATTGTGTGTCACTGAACGCGAAGAGCTTTGTTTTTACGTAATGTGACAAAGTAAAGATGACACTCTAATCACCAGACAAACAAAAGGTTCATTTTTTTGTGCAAATGTAGGCCAGCAGTTTGAGGTCAAGGAAGGGTTGTGCATTTAATGAGTAACTAGTGTCTTATTGCACGCCTGCTGTAGTCGGCTCCAATTTATGCTTGCGCAACTCTGAAACCTGTCTGGCCAATTTCTCGCACTGCATGTGGGACTAAACATTTTTGAAAAGCTCACCCTGATAATGCGGGCAGCCTCCAGCATCACCCGGGCTCTCTCCATGCCAGCCATCTTGCTCCATTTCAGATAGGCAGCATGGGCGCTCTTTATGGCCTCATCCACCTCCTCAGCTCCACAGGGCACCATCTGACATAAGACCCGGCCTGCACAAACACACAACAGCAACAGATTACAGACTGCGTGAGCCGCAAGCACTGGGGTATTCAGATCCTTTACTCGAATAAAAGTACGAGTACCACGCTGTGAAAATACTCCACTCAGGGTAAAGGTCCTGCAATCAAAAACCTCAATGAAATAAAAGTATGCAGGTATTTGCTTAAAGTATGGATCAGTGGTATTTTTTTTTTTTTGTGTAATTACAATACTGCTGGATTGGATTCAGATTCAGCTCATTTGAGTCATGCGCCTCTGGGATGTAGTGGAGCAGAAGTATGAAGCTGATTAAAACTGAAACACTCAAGTATAAAGAACAAGCACCTCGTGTTTGCACTTAAAAAGTATTTGGTCACACGGAGGGAGAATTACTGCAGCCATCAAATACAGCAACTTCACCGTCCAGATGTTCCTTATTGACTGAACTTAAATACTCCCACTAGACCACAGAGGGTTAGGTTGCTCAACACCGTGTCCCCGCGTTAACCCGCTGCACAGCCATGCGCTCCCGACCTTAAGACTTTACGCCCCAAGTCCTCCACATGTCATTACTTAGGCTCGACGTGACCATTAAAGCTTTACACACTGAGCAAAGTGTCTGCGTGCTGCGTTTACCCGTCGCCGGTTCAAAGACAGGCTCCACATCTTTCTCCTGTCTGGGTTTCACTCGTTTCCCACCCCAAAAATTCAGGTGATCCGTGACCACCACGGCTCCGGTGGAAGCTCCGGGCATGGTGTCGAGAACTGACTGGGCCATTTTCAGACGGAGGAGAGGACCTGCACAAGAAGAGACAAGAGGTCAGCTACAAACCGTGCTTGAACAACGCGTGAATGAAATGCCCACTCCGCGCTAACTCTCGGCACTAGCTAAGTTTTTTTTTTTTTTTAAAGCTAACACACTGGCGACTAAGCTAGTTAGCAAAAAAAAACCCAGCGCGACCGCGAGCAGCGCCCCACGGAAAAGGCCACGGAAAAGGCGTAGGAGACCGTGGTGGAAGTTTACCGTTTCTGCTGTTGCTGACGGACTGAAGTCAACCCCGACGGACAGCGGGTCGTATGTGAACACGGACACGCCTTCTCCATATGGGTGGGTCTCGTTTCTCTAGTCTGCCTCCTTGTTTTTTTTGTTGTTGTTGTTGTTGTTGTTGTTTTTGGGTGGGGTGGGGGGTGGGGGGTCGTCCTCGCTGGCTTCGTCCAGGCAGAGATTTCTTTTCCCACTTGATTTCAACATCTGCGTGGAGTTGAGCTTTTCAGACGCGGACAAATATGCGTAAAGTAAAGTATGGCGAGTAAAAAGGGGATCTAAACAAAGATCTTTCCATTTGGACGCCTTTCTTCCAAAAAAACCCCAAAACTAACAAAAAATAAATTAATTCATTCATTTTTAATGTTACAAGTAAGAAAAACAAAGAATACACAATGACAGTATCTTACACCAAACTCAAAAACCCAAAGTGGATTGCATTAAAATCCAGTTAATGTGTGTTTCATTGTGAATGAACTGGGTCAGTTTAACCTGCTATATTAAGGTGGGCATATCTCAACATAAGACATATTTTACTCACTTTACTCGCTTCCTCTGTATCTAAAATACAAAAAAAAAAAAATTTAAATTAAAAAACATGCTTTAAGCGGATTAGAAAAAAATGAACTTCTGCCTTATTTATCCATGAAATGCAGCAATGACAAAAGTACTGCGCTGCTCAAATCCCTCTTTAAAGATGATGATGTGGCCTTCAGTGTGTTTCAGAATAAAGCAAAAACATTCAAACCATAACCATCATTTTATTAGTGTCAGAATGAGGGTGGAGGCGGTATGAAATGTAAGAGATGTAGATGTCGCTCGCGGGCCTCCACACCCTCCACCAGCCTTTTAACCAACTACACACGCGCCTACGTTCTCCACCCCTTCTACCTCGAACCTCGACCCACCTCTTCTACCTTTACCCATCTACCCTGACCTAACCCCCCTCTACCTCAATCCTTTCACATTTTCAACGCATTCCCACGCCTTTCCTCTTTCAATAAACGTCTAAAAATCTATTTAGACAAAGAGCTTTAATTCCTTTCACAATATTCCACATGGATGTATCAACGTTTTTGTGTTTGCAATTATTATTTCTATTCTATTGTATTTTTCCCCATTTGTTGGTCCGACTCTGCACTTTTCATACTAACAAAAGTGTGTTTTTTCTGTGGAGCAGAGACGTCACCTGTATCGGTTCAATGGATGTGTGGACTTCCTGTTTTATTGAACACAGGAGGAACAATATCTGACAGAGACGGTCCGAGCTGTCAGGATGCGTTTCCTCCGCTATAATGGACAAAGTAAGTGATAGAAGGTTGAACCTCAGAGGACCTACCTGTTGTGGTGAATCAAACCACCTGTGTCAGTTTGATGCGTCGAATTCTTTTCTTATATAAAAAGGAAATTGCAGTGTTAATAACTGTGATACGTTTATCCTCGCAGCCTATGAAATTATGTCCAGCGTTAAAAGTCAAGTTCGAGCGGTGTTACTGTAATGATTAAATGTTACTTTAATTCTTTTCCTGTGAGAACAAAAGACCCTCTGTTCTAAACAACTGAAGATCAAACACTGGCCAGTTGATTAGTGTTTGTGTCTGAAGCCCCTGCCATCCAAAACCAGATTCGACCGGACCTGCTCAGGCTTTTCATTCACGCCACAGAGCACGACCGGATGTCAAACGCTCAATTGTACCATCTAGTGCACCTGTGTGGAAGCATCTGCATCTGTTATGTTTCTCCACTCATTTGTTCAGGCTTTTGCTTGCGTTTGTGTAGATCTGTTTATTAATCACGCCCTCTTTGAATTAGGCCTAACAGTTTTTGATGTTATCATCTTCATAGAACATGCAACAGATAGTCTACTTATTGAACAAAGCCTATATTTTAAGCAAATCAAACAGTTTTAAGTTAGTTAGACTTTGATATAATCATTAAACACTTGCGTTTCAGTGCTTTTTCTATATTAATATGAGGGCTGAGAAAGCAGATTTTTGGGACCATATATTCATTCTCGCTTCACTTTTAAACAAAAACCCTGCAAAATTCACAGTTCTTGTCATTTAGCGCTGCACATTGTGGTAAATACTGTGTCATTTATTTGGTTATTTGAGAGAAAAAAACCCCAGAATTCTATGCAAACAAGCACAAACCTTGTTGCATCTGCCATCCTGCTTTTAGTGGTGATGGTGAGTTTATAAGATGGGTTATTGTTGAGTACTCAGTTTGAGTCGGTCCTTTGTAAGAAAATACGACCAAAATGTAAAGCCTAAAGATGCTACTTTCAAAAAACTTCTACTTTCTTAAAAAATATGTTTTAATTAGTTTTTTTCTATTAACAACAAACAAAAATCAATACTAAAGATAATCATAAAACTTTATTAATATGCAAGTAGTGAGGATACAGACAATGGCATAGAATAATACTGACAAATGGATTAGATGGCTACTGTGTCAATTAACAATTAAAAAACAAAACTATGCTTGTCCTGAATACAACATGTATCCTTTGGTAATCAAATAATTAAGAACTTTTCCTCCTGTAATTTCTAACTGAGTCAGTGTCAAAGTTAAATAAACAACGCATGAGAAATGGAACAACAGGCCGTGTTACTGCGACAGAATACCTCAGCTCCAACAGAGCACAAGCAGTTCTGTCTGTGACCAGGTGAGGGCGCCACAGCTGCACACGGTCACAGCGGCAGTGCAGGAACAGCAACACTGAAACCCGTCTGATGCTCAGGAAAATTTAGCCGCTTGAGGAGGAGGTCCTAGGAAGCCTCCAGCCTGTTTTGTCGCAGCTCTGGACGGCGCCAGACCCAGCATCTTCTGGATGTTCTGGACAAAAGACAGAAAGGGGACGATTAAAGAAACCTTGTCATGGAGACGAAAGGTTTATAAGGCACGAGAGGCTGTTGAAGGAGGGCGGATGCAAACACACATTTAACCCAAACGCTGGGCAGGGGAGGTGACGTTCAGTTCAACATGTCAAAAGTATGATTTTTGTTAGTGTTGTTATTGTTATTAATATTTTGTCTAGACACAGAACAAGATAAAGTCATGCAAACAAGGCATTACAAGGTGTAACTTTGAATTTTCTGATCACAATGAAAAACAGGCTCAGTAGGAATCTCCCAGAAAAAAAAAAACTTGCAAAAAGTCAACATAGTACAAACTATTACAGCCTTTTAAAATTTAATTAGCTAGAAGATTAGCTATTTTTGTATTTTATTTTGCTATATTTTTTTAACTTACTGCTTGGGTTTGCTCAGTGAACTATCAGGTAGGCTTAGCTGGATGACTTCAGTTGTGTCTATGTAATGGAGGAGTGCTCACAATTTACTGTGTTCTTTGGCTTAACTTGTCCTGTTCAGACCTGGCATAATGATGCGTGTCTGAATCATCATTCGTGATCTGATCTCACTTCCATACGAAAATAAACAAGCTTGTCTATAGCCTAAAACACAGCACATGCTTTCAATTCAAGTTTAACAGAATGACTTTGTAATGTTTCTTTGCAAAACTAATACACTGTAGAGCTCAAAGACTAGCACACAGCCTTTAACGTGGAATGTTTTCTTTCCTCTTAAATCAATTAATGGATCGATGCGTCTTAAATGTCGATATGACAACTCTGACCACTCCATTTGTTTTAGTGGTTCTCTTGCATGACATACACTTTTGTGATGACTGACTCTTCAAGGGCATAAAATATGTACATACATTTCTACTGTAAATATTCAATTTCTTCATGGAGAAATAAAAGTGGTGGAGCATTGGTCAGGCGTGTTCAGGCAGCATTATACATGTGAAGCACTCATAATGTATGTGTGAGCTTTTTAAAAACTTCAGTCTTTAAAGCATGTTAACATGATGCCGTTGGAGCGTTATACGGAGGACATCAGCTGAGTGGGGTCTTATGCGTCCTAGACCACCTCCTAATGCATGCTGAGTGACCGGATCTCAATGCTCCCTGAATATGTTCACACCTGGCTTTAGAGCCACCCACATGTGATTGAATGACTCAGGACACACATTAATACTAGGTCTGAACAGGGCCACTGTCCCTGGGATGTAACACTAACATTAGCATGTTATCATGCTTACTATCCTTAAAATATCTTCATGTTGACTCGATATTTTTTTGCATGTAACATCTACCATGTTAGAAATGTAGCAGGCCAACATTAGCATGACAACGGTTAGCTTTGAGAAGCACAGTACAGTTTATCTGAGGTTGGTCGTCTAGAAAAATGACAGCTTTCACCTGACACTGACCAATAAGCTGGGGGAATGTTGACAGAGCAACAGGGGAAAGTTACCTGTCTGATGGACATGGTGCAGAGGATGTAGAGGAAGATGAAGGAGCAGTCGGTGTAATCCTCGCCAAGCAGGTTGCGATGCGACAGACCCTGGATGTACGACAGTGGCACAAACGGTAGTTTGGCCACCACCCTTCCATCAAAGCTAAGCAAAAACAAAAAGGGCAGAGATACCGTTAAGAGCCTGAATGCACATTTAAAGCAGCGGACTGAAGGGTTTACAAAAGACTGCTGTGAATATATATCATTTACACATCACTTTTTTTGAAAAACGTCAAGAAATTCTAAGTGACCATCACTGAGTTGCTCATCATAATTTAACCGTCTCTCTTATTTTTCCCATTTCAAAGGATTAACCTATATTTGCACAGTTGTAAATGACTACTTAATTCAGAGCTGGTTACACTTACATGGAGTTGAACATGCCCATCAAAGCTGTAAAGCAGAAACCAATGGCAAACATGGACTTCATGCGCACCTACAAACACACACAAAAGATTACGAACCGTAAATGTAATTACATTTGAATAGAATTAGTTTTAAATGATGTGTCTCACCATAGACAGGTCTCTGTTGTTGTTCTTCAGCTTCTCTTCTTGTCTTTCTGTAATAAATCCACAGATTACTCTCAAAGAAACATTGCGAGAAACCTGGCTGCTAGTTGTGTCTACATTTTCCAGTGCCAGTTACTCTTTCTCCACAAATAATTAGCATTTAAAAATGTGTTGTTCTCACCGATCTTCTTCTTCTGCTGACGTCCTGCAGATTCTGTGATGGTTTCCTTTTTCTTCTCAACTAATATCAAACAAGCAAGAGCGAATCAATTTTAACTCGGAGGAAAAACAGCACTCAATGTAAGAACCGTAATAATACGCAAGTGTGTGTTACTCACGTTTTTTACTTTGTTTTTCAACCTCAGCCTTTAGCCTCTTGTACTTTTCTGTGCGATACACTAAAACCCAGGTAATTCCTGAGGACAAAATTAACAAGAGCTTTGTTAGTAAAATATGGCACAAATGTATGGAAGCTATTCCTGTGTCTTAGTGTTTAGGACACAATGACCCGGACTGTTGTATGGACAGAGTGGATTACATTATTTTTTTTAATATAATTTTCATATCAATACATATTTCACATCAATGATAGCAGTTGGTGAGGCTTAGAATACACATGATAATAATTACAATTAGTTCTGAGGACCAAGCTTCAAAAATTCATGGCAAAAAGAGGATTTGGAGTAGAATTTTACAAAGGTCTGGACTTAATATTAGCTGCCATATGATGTTTAAAGTCTTCGTTTTCTACTCGTTCTTCCGACTCCACTTCACTTTAAACCTTAGCATTAGCATTAGCTTTTTGGCTAACCGGTACCTAGCTAGCTAACTGTCAAACTGTAAGCTAGGTCCTCTATAACCACCAACAAAAGCGGTTTAACAATATGAATACAAGTGAACAGCTCTCCGTCGCGTAGTGTCCACTGTGGCATGAAAACAACCAGAATTTACTACACACTCTGACAGAGTTAAGACCCCTTTTCGGCTGTGGATTTAACTGTAAATCTCACTCACCTTCGGCTAGCAGCGCAGTGCAAACAGAGATGAACACGATCAGAATCGTGTCTGCAAACATAGTACTCATAGCGGTAATGTCACGATTGCTGTCCCGGTTGACTGACTGTAAGGAAATAAAAGGTCTATAGTATATATTTTAATCCGAACTAACACGTTGGGCACATTACAGTGATTTGTGTTCCGACAGAGCCAGGTCAGCAATAGTGGAAAGGTCACTGACGGGAGAAGTACTTCCGGTTCAGTCTATAATCTAGTTTCAATGAAGAAAAACGGAAACGTTAAATACAGTCAAATAAATAGTACCAGACTAGTACATTTAAATCCCATGTAGTCCAAAGGGGCGTCAATTCAAGTAGTCTTATTTATTTACTTGTTTTAAGCTGTATGTCTTGGTATTTTTATTGAATTGCACTGTGTTGCAGGGTAATATTTTAGCTCCTGCGTGTGGATTGAAATGTGTTTCATCATGTGATAAAAGGCAAAACTCAGAACAACTTTGTCTTGATTCGCAGTGACCCGAAGCACCTGCGTCCCCCCGTGTTACCACCACGCATTCTTCCTGCAATTTTCCTGCATCTATCCCACATGCTAAATTAGGTCAAGCGACATTTGAATTCGTGCGGGTTATCACGAGCCCTCGCGTTTCAAATGTGTGAATGAAAAGTCGAATGAGCACCAACAGCTTGGCTTATTCGTCTGTCTGGTAGCATGGTTCGCAACCAACCGTGACCCACATAACCATCCGTATGATAACCACCGCCATCGTTACAGCCTCGTCAGCCTCTCCCTCCTCCTCCTCCCTCCTCCTCCTCCTCCTCCTCCTCCTCGTGTCAATGGGAGGAGCGCGGCGCGGCGCAGCGCATCGCATCGCGCCGCACACAGCGCAGGCACCGCCGTGTGTCAGAGGCCGCAGCGCAGAGCTCTGCAGATGAAGCATGGCAGGCGACAGCGAGACAAAGCCAGGTGACCAAGCCGAAAATGAGGGCAATGATCGGCAGCCGTTTCTTATTGGCGTTGCCGGAGGAACAGCCAGCGGCAAGGTTGGCGTTTATATTATTGTAAAGGGTTTTTATTTATCGGTATTTATTAGGCGTTGTGTTGAGATTTAGCGAAAAAAAAACGACCTGGAGAAATTAGTATTATGTAGGAAATTTTGGGATGACACGCCGCACTTCTTTTTTTTTTTTTTTTTTTTGTTTTTTTTTTTCCAGGAATGT
>JAPQRN010000019.1:135483-145928 GCA_037367275.1 Coranthus polyacanthus | reverse complement strand
TCATCATCATCATCATCAGAGCCTTCGTCTTCCTCACTCTCTCCACTCTCATCATCTTCCTCACTGACTCCCAAGTCGTCCATCCCCTCAGTGAGCTTATGGAAGTCCACTTGCTGAGGAAAGGTGATATCAGCATCCCTCGCCCGAGATTTCATTGTGCTTGTGTCATCTGCATCACTGCCCTCCAACTCCTCCTCCTCATTTAAGTCATTTTCATCATCATCTGCCTCTTCTTCAAAAGATTCTTCCTCATCATCATCATCTTCCTGCTCTCCTGCGCTGCCCTCCTCCTCATCGTCGTCGTCTTCCTCGTCCTCATCTTCGCCAAATCCCTCAATGTCCATCAGCAGTTGTTTACGAGAGACCGCCTTCCCCACGTACCGTCTGTCCGTGTCCGAGAGCAGGGATGTGTTGTGTTTCCGCAGGGCGCTGAGACTGACCTCGTCTTCATCGTCGTCCTCATTGAACCTGTCTATGATTCTGGCTTTGGTCGCCTCGTCATCATCATCCTCTGGATCTGCGAATTTGGGCAAAGGATTTAACAAATCCTCAAGCTCTTGAGAAAATGAGCCTGCCATGGCCAAAAGTTTCTAACAACCACGCGTGTGGCGCTGTACCGTTTTCCGAAGCGGATAGTGATGACGTTTGTAAAAAGCGACGAAGTGGAGAGCTGTATTTTCCCGAGTCACGTCTGTCAGGCACTCAACTAGAGTATACACCCCAATATTTTTGCAAAAACGGGCAGACTCCTACCGCAACTATATCCACAGTGTGAAATACTGGTATATGCATTCACTTTATTTGGTTGTCTAAGCGTTTAAGTTGGCAGAAAACATCACCTTTTCTGAGAGAATAACAGTGATACAACCTGAAAGATCGAGTTCGGGCCTCGTTACAAAAGGACGCATAAGCCTTTGCGCATGCGCAGATGAGTGGCGAGCATCGGAACAACGTTTCTTAGCTTTAGTTTTGTTCCCTTGAGTTCACCAGAGAGACTGCTTTCCTTGGAGCAGAAATGTCAACAAGCGACTTCTATTTGAGGTATTATGTTGGACACAAGGGGAAGTTTGGACACGAGTTCCTGGAATTTGAATTCAGACCTGACGGTAAGTTCGGGTTATCGGTAACTAATTCAGTTGTGTTAGCTCACTTGTATGCTAACTGGTCGCTAGCCACCCGGTAGTCAGTAGGCCGCATCGAACACCAGGCAACTTATTAGCGCCAATTTGTACTGTTTAGTTTTCACCGTATGGAAAACGTGTAACCCATAGCATTTACGCATAATACAGCCAATAAAATGCTTATTATCAATGTAGTACTATTTGAGGCCTTCTTAACGAGCGTAGCTCAGTTAAATAATACCCCATGTGTCCTGCTGAGATGACCAACAGATGAATGACTGAAGAGGAGAGTATTGTTTTGATCTCAACTTTAATCTAAATCTTCTATTTTTGCAGGTAAATTGAGGTATGCAAACAACAGCAACTACAAGAATGACGTGATGATCAGAAAAGAGGTATTTTACTTTTTTCAAACATTTCACATGTACTCCATGCCACTGCTCTTTGGCAATTTGGGTTAAATTTTTACCTAAATTCTAAGTGTACTCAATTTTAAGTGCTTTCTTATAGTATTACCTGGAAACTATGATCAATAAGCCTCTTAATGTCAGTATTATGACATTATGATGGACTTCTTGCTCATGCGCTTACAACACACTATCCAATACCCCACCCCCAATATCACATGCAGTAAAATAACTATTTTCACATAATGCCTTTGATTAATATGCAGAGCACGTTAAATGTACAAAGTTTAACCAGGTTCTTTGTTCTGTGTTCAAACCAAGGCTTACGTACACAAGAGTGTGATGGAAGAGTTGAAGAGAATCATCGATGACAGTGAGATCACCAAGGAAGACGATGCACTGTGGCCTCCTCCTGACAGAGTTGGCAGACAGGTTTGTTCACAGACCCAGTTCTGCATCTTTGCCTTGTTTGCCAATTTTTTTCCTTAAATTTGTTATGTGCTTATATGTCATTGTGATTTGTTAAAGAATAGAGGATCATTCTGTTTGGAAAGGTTTAAATACTGTTGATGTTGCAACTTGTTCTTTGTTCTTTTGCATTTGGTGGCCTGATTACAGACTGTTTACTGATCCCTGTCCTAATGCCTAACAGTAGATAGGTGGTGTCTTTTAATGGCTATTACTTAGGTTTACGCGCCATGTGAAATTAGTTGATGCAAATTTTGTTTTTAGCATGATGTTTAAATAATTATAAATAATACAGGGCAAAGACTGAGCATTTTCCCCAAGGTTAAAACTGTATACTTTCTAATATTGCCTACCCTTATTATTACTACAACAATTTCTTCAAAGCTGTTCCCACAAAAGCTGACATGAACGTGATGAATATAAGAGCATTGATAAAGTATCTAACTTGTCAGTATGTACTTGTCGACATGAATATTTTTCACACGTCAGTGTAAACACTTTAACTGTAGTAAACCAACTCTTCACTGATGAATATGACCAGAAATAAAGTCTTGAGTAATAATTTGTTTAACTTTATTTTCACAGGAACTGGAGATCGTCATTGGAGACGAACACATTTCATTCACAACTTCCAAGATTGGCTCTTTGATTGACGTCAACCAGTCTAAGTAAGTTGCATCTCAGGAGTTGGGATGGTGGATTTATTTGTCACAGACAGAAGACATAACATTTTAAACTGTGTTACAGGGACCCCGAAGGTCTTCGAGTGTTCTACTACCTGGTTCAGGATCTGAAATGTCTCGTCTTCAGTCTCATTGGTCTACACTTCAAGATCAAGCCTATCTAAATGTGGCTTTGGTTTGGATTTTTCTGTGCTTTAGCTAATCATTATGTTGTTGTACTACCGCATTTGTACATTTGCTTTTGGTGGAATGTTTTTTATTTTAAATAAAGGATTAAAAAACGCTCAGCTTTGTCGAAGATATTGTTAATAAATGAATTTCATATGCAATTACATATTTAGCATGGCATTTAAATGGGACTATGTTCTTGCTCCATTTAGAAAATACAACTAGGGTCAATAAATCAAGTTTTATTCCAAAATACAATCATCCAAATCATTAAGTCTGTCAATAACAATCAGTAATTTAAATAGAAGATACATTACACAAACAATTAATGCTCTGCTTAGAATTCACATCATCTGATAAGGCACAGTGTCTTTATTCACACCATAATCTGTATTGCAGTTGTAACTGAAAAGCTTAACCGCACACTTTGAGTCTGAAAACACAGCTAACATTTCACATGAGGCCACAGTGCACGGCTACGCTACAGAAGACATAGCTCAGTCACAACTAAGACGTACATCTTAAAGAGCCGGTATAAAATTAAATTGGTTCAAGTTGAAAACCAATAGTACTTTTAATAGTGTAACTTTTCATTAAATATGTCATAGATGAAATCTGAGATTTAAAAAAAAAAAAGCCTTGACAAATGATTTGGAAGACCCCTCACACCTACAGTATCTACAGTTTTCTTTTTGGTGATGACGAACGCAGTTAGCTGAGTGGCTTTCCTTCCACAACAGTGAAAATGTCCTCTAACGATTTGTGGACACACTGCAGGAACTCGTGGACGTTGCGAGATGGGTAGGTGGATACGTTGCAGCCGATCCAGTCGTCGTGAACCCCGTAGCCGACACCAAACCCGTCAGGAACCACCGGGGCGAAGCCACCGAGGCTCACAGCGGGACTTGTGAGGGTGCTGGTAGAGAGGATGTTGTGGTTGATGGCGCCATAAGCAGGATCTGTGTAAAGGCTGTGCAGAGTCTGGCCTTTAGAGTTTGCCAGGTATCGAAGAGCAAACAGATGACGGTCAAAACCTTGGCCTGGTGGGGAAAAAAAAAAGAAGCAATAAGTGTACTACCTTAACTATTGTATGTTTGATTTGATAAATACGGTTTTTGAAATAAGATCAAAGTAATTGTAGCTGCCAATAAATCAAACCCAAACACAAGTGACCCCGTTCTCTTCAATTCATGTCGAGAAAAAGCAGCAGTTTAATTATGAAGCTGAGCATAAAGTGTAAGAGAAGCAGGAAACATCTGTCTGAGAGAATCTGTTGAAAGCTCTGTATAAAGCTGCTATGTTGAGCCTGAGCTGGTTTTTTTTGTATTGTGTTGGAAAAATGTGAAAAAATGTAGCATGCTCGTGGGTTTTCTGTCTGTACGACATTTGCACTGGTTGCCCTTTGTATATAAATCTGTCCTCTGTTCCTTCTTCTCTTTGTACATATATGCATAAAAACTAAAGTCAATATCGTTTGCACACAAAAAATATTCTACAAATTTTGGTCCAAAGAAAGCAAGTTTAGGCTCCAAAAAAAAAAAGCTTTTAAATGTGCTGCCCCTTCATCCTGGAATAATTCACAGAATGATCTGAACCAGTCAGAGCTGGTTACTCTGGACGGATGTTAGTCCATTATAAATGGTAAATGTGGTTGCTCCTAATTTTGCATGTGAGCATTGTTGATACAATGTTCATGCTGCTCTCTTGGCCAACAAGACTTTCACCTGTTTAGATAAAGGATATACACTTCATTTAGTAGTAGCGCACAAACACAGGAAATTAAAGCTTAATTTAATTTCCTTGCTGTTACCTCTCACTAAATTATGTGTAGTCCAGATGCTTTAGAGGCAGTGTTTGTATAATGAATAAAAAGATATTAAACATTATAACATCAACATAACTGAGAAGAGCAACAGATATAAGACAAATCTAGAATCATTGTCCAAAGCACCACAACTGTATTACAATTTCAGAAGAAACACTGAATAATTAAAAAATAAAATAATCAATCTAGACTGAATATATATATAAAGTTTGGGCACTGGTCTAGTTACCCATGGACTGTATTTCTTGGTAATAAATGATGTGCCTACATAGGAATATATTAACATGTAATGACTGAATATTTTCAGAAACAGACTCTGCCTCTGAATAATTTGTGTAACAACAAAGCGTAACAATCAAAATGTATGAAAAAGGTGTTAGATACAGACCCATAGCTGCCTCCTTGGTGAGCTGCCCGTGGTATTTAGAGCATTCATTGAGCATAGCTCGCAGCTGCTCCACACTGTGTTGCCCTGGCTGATGAACAAAGGCATGCACACAGCGTTTGGTGTGTATGGTAGCTGGCCGGATGGTCTCGGTGCGACCATGCTTGAAGGCCGCAGTGCTGCAGGACTCATATGTAGCTACTGTTTGTCCATACTGCCTCAGGAAGCCCATCTGAAAAGCCAGCTGTGCAATAGCATCTGGGCTCAACTTGCTCTTCTTTAACTGTTCTTTCCCGCCTTTCTTGAACTCCATGGCATCGATGGTGAGTTTTGATACAGCTGAGTCGAAGTTCTCCTTGGCTTTTCTGATGCCACTCTCCAGCTCACTGTCCAGGTTGAACTGCAGTCTGCGCACAGCGGAGGCTGAATCCACAGCAGCCGCAGCAGAGCCCGGGTGCACCAGAGGCTTCTCTGTGGTGTCTTTGAAGATCTCATTCTGAAAGCGGAGCACGGCTACACCGTCGCCCCATGAGTGCTCAAAATTGATGGCCGCTTGTCCATCTTTGGTCAGGATAATGCTAAAGGACTTGTCGTACCAGCGGTTGCAGCCGTCGCCATGCAGCATGTTATGCGAGATATGAATGTGGTCCCTCATGCTCTCGTCGTCAAGGCAAAGACAGAAAAGAGCACTATCAACAGTCTGCAAAAGCTCTCCATTTCCTGCAGCTATGAGTTTGTCCCTGAGACCGGCCCACACGTCTCTGTTCTCACTGGTCAGAACCCCGAGAGGAGAAGAAGGCGCTGGCGTCGGGTCAGACAAAATGTACTTCAAGTGGGACTGGATCTCCGCGGGCTTCACCAAATTGCCATCCCTGTCTACAATGTCAAACACATACATGTTGCCGTTCCTCATAACGAGGAGATGTCGCCCTTTTTCATCGGTGAACAACTCATCACGCCCACGCTTGGGGATTCGAGTTGAGTTGAAAAGGCGAAAGTACTGAGACATGTCCAGGGGGTAAGCATTCACCATGTAGGCTCCATACCATGACAGTGAAGAAGGGACCCAGCGGATTAAGTTTTTGAAGCTGTCTGTGTCGCTCTTTGCTGGATTCAGGTGGAAAACCTCTGGCTCCAGTAATCCAGCTCGCAGCGTTTTCATGAAGCGCACTGCTGAACACACCATGTTGGTCGCTCGCACAAGCTGGTCATTGTACTCTGTCTTGGGGTCGGGGTTGAAGGACATGAAGGGGTTGAAGTTCAGCACAACGGAGTCGCGTGCAGACAGGTACATATCAAACCACGGTCCTGAAAGAAATAGAAGCAAATCAGCTCGACTGTTTAGTGTGTATGCATTATAGACGCCCAGTTAAATGTTGACGTTTATCAGTATGCAGTGGTGGACTAAGTACTTTTACTGCGGTACTGTATTTAAGTACACAATTTGAGGCACTGTATTTGCCTGAGTATTTCCAATTTATGCAGCTTGATAGTTATTGTCCATTACATGTCAGAGGCAAAGATTGTCCTTTTCATTCAACTACACTTGTCTGACAGCTCCTCATACAGTGTGGTGTGATGCAGTACTACACTACTAATCTACCCAGTAGTACACAAAGTACTAAACTTTTAAGTAACATTTTGAATTCAGGACTTTTACTTGTAATGGAGGCAACAAACTGAATATGCTCAATGTATTGTGACTTGTTCTACGTTGGTAAATGATGTGAGAACCATCCGAGTACAGCTTCCACCTCTGACAAAATGACCCGCTTACCCGAGATGTAGCTTGTGTGCTTATTACTTTTGTCTTGAGCTACCAGTTCTTCATGCAGCTGGTTCCCCACACCAGTCTTAAAATCTTCTGCAAGTTTCTCTGTTGTTCTAAAAAGGCACACAGATTTAGATTTACTGTAAACGGTCGAACTGCACAGGTCACAAGCATCAAACATGAGAAGATTCACTTGCCAGTCCACACCTACCTGAACTGGTCATCATCCAGAAGAGGCCTCTGAGCAGCCAAATACCTCTTGATAGTATCCTCTAGTTTGGGTACTGGAAGTCTGAACGATTAACAAAGCGTTAACAATGGAAGATTCGCAGTCTTTTATCAGTTTAATACAGGTTGTCATGTTGTGGCCCCCTAGTGGTGATCTTAAACCAACCGTGCACTTTCACCTACATTCATCCAGACCTTAATGGATCATCGTTGCAGTAGAACATTTTACAACATTCACCTGATATTTTCCAAGACTAGATGGATTCATACAGAGCTAAGGTCACGTCAAATTATATCCGCGGAAGTCCGTGCAATGAATACAGGAATTCGTCGAAATTCACATGTAGTCTCTTACCTGGGCAAACTCTTCTGGTAATGCATGGACGGCACAACACTCTGGTGTAAATACTCGGATGGTTTGCTGCTGTAGTTTCTCGTATGTACGCCCAATGCAGCGGCTCTTAAATGAATAAAACTCCCAGACTTTCCCAGAAAGGAAACGCTTTGCATTGAGAGCAGATTAGCCATTTTACCCGATTAAAAAAAACTGAACCAAACGACGGTTTACTAACGCCGGGACAGTAAACAATTAGCTAAACCTTACAGGCAAAGGCAAAACCCAAAGACACTTCCGTCGCGCTACCGTGTCTCGGCTGTCACTGAAGATAATTACCATAACAGCTAGCTAACTAGCTAATCACCGACGGATGCCGCTGCTACTTCTTCTTCGTCGACTGTATTTCCGGCAGGCGGTACGCTAAGAGGCGCAGTGCTGAATTCCACCATAGAAGAAGTCATTTGTCAGCTCGAGACCCTCCAGACCCAAAAAGTGAATTTGGTGTTTTCCCAGCACCCAAACTTACACAAATACATCATACATTACCCATGTTATGTGTAAATACACTATATTATGTATACATTATGTCATTATGTCATATAAATAATGAGTTATTATTTTGAGATAGTATCTCACCATTTGGAGAAAGTTTTTCCACTATTTTTTTTTTCATAGTATTTTTATGTAGCCTAATGTAGAAATTAATGAGATATTGTTATGATTTTAGTATCTAATTATTGAAAAATGCTCTAGTGAATAAGAGAGGAATGACGACGATGGCCCATGTCTTAACATGAGAACAATATGTGAACTTTCCCAGTTTAAACAACCTCCGTAGCCATTTGAGTGTAGGTTTCAGAGTTTACGAGGTGCATCCGAACACACCACGAAGTCCCTGTCCCTGTGTGTGTCAAACAGCAGAAGGACAGAAGCAGAACATCTGTAAATGGGATCAAAACATAGACGCTGCAGAGTTTTCTATTCCAGGACTACATTTGTACAAACATTTCCTCTGCCACATGGCAACATTCTTAACGACGACAGGAATAAACAATTGTGAGTCCGTCGGTGAAAGTATAAAGAGTGTGTTTGTGTCACGGTTCTTCGCTTACGGCCATACCACCCTGAACACGCCCGATCTCGTCTGATCTCGGAAGCTAAGCAGGGTCGGGCCTGGTTAGTACTTGGATGGGAGACCGCCTGGGAATACCCGGTGCTGTAAGCTTTTACACTTCTGTCTCAGACCAGCAGAGGGCGCTGCTGCAGCCGCTTCACATTGTGCGTAATGCAAAATGAACACAACCCTAAGTTGCGTTATTATATTTGTTCTATTAGTATTAGTCGTTTTATGTCATTTTGTTTCTTTTCTCTCTTTTTTATGCGTTGTCTTCTCAGTTTTACAGAACAATAAGTGTGTATTTTAGTGTAAAGTGTTTGGTTGCAATTCCTCCTCCTCATTTGACATAATAATATACTAAAACCTCAAAATAGTCTTATTATCATTATTATTTAGGATCGTATGGAGCATGGTGTAAAAATACATTACATCATGAATTTCATCATTCTGCCAGTTCACAGTTAAAACATTTCAACACAAACAATTGAGGTAACACGTTTTTACAACATTCATTCCTCTCAGTTACGAAAGTATTGAGACTGTCACGTATTACTTTTGACATTTATTACAAATATTTACACATATTAAAACTAGGCGCATACACATGTATAGAAGAAGAAAAAGAGACGATATAGAAGAAGAAATGAACATAAAACTGTTGATTTAAAGTCAGTTCAAAAAGAAAAGAGTCACAGACTCTTTAGTAGCTGATTCAACAATGAACAAGAGACCTGCCCTGTAAAAACACTTCATCCATCCCGAACCTTCATCGCAGAGGCAGGGCTCATTTCACACAGATTGACACCATCTTCAGTATCGCCTCCCTGGGAAACAATTCACACAAATCAGACATGAAGACAAACCACGCAGGACATTTCGATTGTGTACATCTACGCAACTGGTTTGAACGAATGTTAAAATGACCGACCTCACACATGGGATGTACGACAGGCTGTACCTGCAAAGAAAAGAGTTTACGTTACGAATAATGTCAGACTTTAAGCAGTCACTTAAAATTATTAAGAAGAATACCAACTTACCAGGCAAATGACAAAACCTGCAAGATAACAAATAACAGAGCGAGTCCAAAGTTCTTCCACTGTGAAGGAAAAATACAATCCCTCATTAAGAGAAGATTTAAATAATACCGCGTGATGTTTCGCATCACGAATATCTGCTAATTAATCTTTAACAAATGCCTACGTTTGGGCAGCTGGTTACTTTTTCTGATGAGTTCACTTACCCAGAAGGCTGCGCAGAGAGTCAGAACTAGGCAAGTCTGAAACAGTGAACAGCGATTATAGTTTGAATGTGTTTGTTATATTTTGAAACGCATTGAATATAATCACCTTTTAGGAGGGGTTGGAGCCGTGCAGTTCTATCTTTTATTAAATGTTTCCATATTTGTTTTGTTTTTTTGTGACACAATAAGGCACCAGTCGATTTCTCTAACCAGCCTAAAGCAATCATGTTTCTTTTTTTATTTACCTTAGTAGCAAACCAGACGAGCTTCAAGGGGAAAAAAAAAATCAGCTTTTAGGCTTTTGCACTTACAATCATGATGGTGGTGGCCAGTGCTCTTGTTTTGTCACACATCCTCTTCAGCTGCTTCAACGGACCCATCAGAAACATGGTGCTGTCAGAGATTAAGGCACACCAGATGTAAATCAATGCCAACGCTTTATAGTACAGCCTATATCAATGCAAACCCCTCAAAAATTAAGAGGCATAAACATAACCTGCTGCCATTTGCTTTGTTTCTTTTGCAGGTTTTGTTTTCCGTCACTCACCTTCCCAGAGTGCAAATATTTCCAAAAGTGTAAAAAACAATGAAGAGAATCAGTCCAATCTTGGGCAGAAACAGCACACATACTCCCTGCAAGACACACAGACATGACGCCGGGGGATTTGTGGCCTCTCGGTCTTGTAGCTCGT
>JAPQRN010000019.1:107832-126099 GCA_037367275.1 Coranthus polyacanthus | reverse complement strand
AGTGTCAATTAGAGGAAAGATATCTTTTAGTAATCTAGTTGGGATGGGGTCTAGCAGACATGTGGATGGATTGGATGGAGTAATTGCTGAGGTTAGCTCTGATAGCTCTATAGGAGAGGCTCTTTGCTCTTAGTTGTTGTTTATAAGATGTATCTTGAAGGACACAAGGGAAGGAAGGAAGGAAGGAAGGAGTCAAGGTGATGGTGGATGAAGATATGGTAGATGAAACCGCAACGGCTGTTACTCTGGTGACAGTGGTGTGTTGGTTGTTGTGGTTGAATTTTCGCTGTAAGGATGCTCTAAAGTCAAGTCAGAATAACAAACCTCAAGAGATATGTTTCAGTACACTATGTATAGTACAGCGGGTAAGCCGCTGAAACCAGGAGTTGGGTTTGGATTACCTATTATTGTTGTATTTATCACGCATTAGTCTTTCGCATGAGTTAGACTGTTGCGTTGCAGCTTTCCAAAATGCTTAACTTCCTTTGATTAATTTGCAGAATTCGATTTTTCAAACCTCAATCTCAAAATGTATATGTGGAGAATGAGCTGTTTTGAAAAACAACCCTTTTTGTAACTTAATAAGGACTCACTATGCGGACTGTAACGTACGGCTGTTGTTTGCAACACTGACAGTGTTTAAAGCTTAAGTAGATGTTGTTTCAAGCAGCAAATCAGTGTGTTTTTTTTTTGTTTCGTCCATTTTCTGCTTGCCTTCGAAGCATTTTACTCTGACCTCGTAGATGTTGCGGGGGAAACCTCCAGCTGTATATTAAGATGATTTGATTAAACATCACAGTTACGCAGTTAGATGTTTCCTGTCAACATGGTGCAGTCAGATGTTTTGTTGCAGATATGCAGTATCTTTGTAGTCTTGCTGGTGAACATATAGGCTGGTGTGTGTACTATTTCAGAGTTCGGAGGAATCAGTGTTTTGGAGGAGCTGAGTAATTTATTTGCACTGATGTGTGAAAGAGCTGAGATACTTAGGAGATTTGCAAGGCACTGATAAGAGGTAACTGTGATGCAAAACATCCTTCGACGTACCTGTTTGATATATGAAGCGTCGAGCGCTTTTTCACACCTCGACTTAGAGGAACATCGACAGCTTCCTTGACAGTGGCACAAGTGGCACTGAAGGCACATTTGAGTGTTTTGCATTGCAGCATGTGATTCGAAGGGCATACACTGAGAGTTGCTGGTGCATCTGTTTCTCACTCTAGTGGAATATAATGTGGTATAAGATGTGAAAGGGTCTGCAGGATTGTGATGTGCTGGTTTTTGTTTTAGCAGAGCTTGCTGAAGTGTCAGATGTTTATTCAGCACGATTCACTGTGAGCATTCAAGTCATGATGTCTCACAGATTGTTTCCCTTTTTTAAAAAAACACATTGTTGCGTGACTGCTGCTTGCATATGTGCTTTCAATCAGAAAATGTCTGATTTGTGCGACTGTTGTGTGGTGGTGCCACGCGTTGGCTCTGTGCTTGGCTCACCCAGGTTACCTACTTGAGGCTGGTCTAAGCTCCTTACAGTGTAATTACACCGGGAGCCTTCCTAACGCATCGTGTGTAACTTCAGCAGTGGGTCAGGCTAAATTAACACTTAGAGGCATGACTTTTCTAATTTGTCTCTTGTCTGTCACTTAGTTTTACAAGAGGAGACAGCTCTAAACACCACAGTCTTAAGAGGAACTGTGCACTACAACAAAAGCCACCAGGGTTCCTTTTTTTTATAATTGTCTACAGCAGTGGTCTTAAAAATAGTTGTACTTGTTGAATAGGAACATTTTGTAAAAACTACTGTACTTGAACTTTTCTTTATATTCCATGAGAACAGTTTTAGAAATCGAGGACTATGTGTATTCCTTCTCACTTTCTGTTTCTTCAGCTTAAATGTTCAGTGTCATTCCTTCCCTCCCTGTCTTGGAGTAAACCCTTCATCACATGCTCTCGTCATCTGTGATTCATACTTCCCTGTTTTGTCGCGAAGCTGACTGATCTGTAGCCTCTTCTGCGGCTTACTTGACTATTTGCAGATCACTTTGGCAACATAAAGACAGATATTTGCCTAAATCATTAATGAGACACGCTCTGAAAACTGCTTTACATAGCTCTTCCCCTGAGACTTCCTTCTCTCTTTCAAAAAACGAATTTCACAACTAACCACACCTATTTATACTCCCTGCACTTGACTAAGTGCTGTTTTGATATGTCACTTTGGCAATGCAACTGAGACATACGCGACAGAAGCCTTGTAATTTACTGAATTCTTGGTGCTTTGGACTTGAAATGATGGATTGACTAGTTTCAGTTTCAGGTCTTCTGACTCATTGTGTCATCTCAAATTCAACGTGCAAAACAAAAGAAAAAGTGTCACAGCCCATGTTTAGGGAATGCAGTGTTTATCAGCAGTGTTATTAATAAAACTAGACTAAACATTTGCTGAACATTAATGCTGATGCCTCTCAGTAATTCACGGGCTGTAATTCATAATTTGGAGCTCGCCTGAAGCCCAGAATATGCAGATCGTGAGGCTGCTGTACTTCTCTAACCTGCTGCTGTGTTTCCTGCCTACGTAATAATTCATTCATGGGCTTTGTAGACTGAAATTCATCTCACAATTTGATGTATCAACCCATAAATGATTACTCCTGCTGAAAACCTGACTGTTAACCTACGGAATGACACAGGAACCAGGGTTTTCTTGCTGGTCAACTCTAGCTAACAAGGCCATTGACCACGTGGCGTCTGACTAGTTTGATAATTACCATTTAAACACAGCATTGTGTGGTGAAAAAGTTCCTGCTAACCCCTTCTCTTTTTTGGTTGGTGACAAGACAAAGTACAACATGCGTCGACGACCTTGCGTTCTGTGTGCTGTGCAGCGTATGCAGTAGAAGAAAATACTAGTTACTGGATGTAACAACAGTTCTACCGTTATGTACGCAGCCATCGAACGGGCTTCACTATCTTAAAAGTGAGATGATGTGGACGAGCTCAAACAAGTCTCTACTGTCTGTATGTAAAACTACACGTTTGGGGTGAATGCACGGCCCACGTATGCAGCGCTCCCTCTGATGGGCCAAATGTTTTCATGCCGTGAATGCGTGCTGTAAATGAAAATTATTTTTCTTACTCATCACGATTCTTTTGCCATGTGTTTATCACGTATGTTCATATCATGATGACGAGCAGCAGATAGTGGCCAGTGGGTAATATTAAGCATCTAAACATGCAGAATAATAGCTCAAAAGATAAAATTTGCTGCCACCTAGATTTTTTTTACACTAAGTTTGATGTTTAATTCCACATTTACTGACTATGATGTTCAACAGTTATCTGGATTATAATAAAGTGAAAGGTAGTTCATTTCAGACATGCATAATGCGTTTCCATTGTCACATTGGTTCGGGGACAGAAGCAGCAGTGATATTGGCTTCCTTCAAACTATCATTATTATTATCTATTAGAAATTGCACAGATCTCGTAAAGTTTAATTAATCTGACATTCTCACTAAACGAGTAATATGTTGCCTCTTGCTTGTGCTTGTATTGGTCGACTTAGGCTAAAATAACAGTACAATAAATTAAATACAATGATTTCTTTAGAAGCGTAAGTATTCTCCCTGGTCTTGACTTTTGTCCACTGTCAGCTCACTTAGAATATGGACAGAAAACTCCAGCGTTATATTCTAAGTTAAATTACTTCAGTGGACAGCATAGTTTTATGATAAAATGTCAGGTTTTTTTTACACACCTCCCATGAGACAGACGGGTGGGGAATGCAAATTTACTGACCAACAAACCGAGGTGACCTCATGAGGACACATCAGATCACGCAGATGGCGAGCATTTACCATCTCCCTTTTTACTTTCTGAATCTGACAAATCCACGAATCCAATTGTAATATTGACCAAGGTCAGCGATCTCCTCTGACCCCGAGTCTGTCACTGTCAGGCTTTTGTTTGGCTGGTTTGTTACTGTGGATTGTTTGACTCATGGTCAGTTCTGATTGCAATAGGTTTTTTGATTGTTCGGTGTTAGTGACGTCCAAAAGTCAGCAGTCAGCAGCGTGAGAATGCAAAGCAAAGCATACCACACCACTTCCAGATACAGCACTACAGTATCTGTTGACATTTAGATATTTTAATTACTATTTCTCTTATGTTTTTTTTAAACCCTTGAGGAATGGAAGATTAGATTATTTTATTAAACGATTGTTTTTTTTTCTTGGAGTTCATAATATAAACAGTGAGTTAGAGGTGGGACCAGAAAAATAGTTGCATGAAGTTGCATGATGCACTAACGTATATATCGCGATAATGTAATTGTTCTGTATATCCAATTAAAATGGTTTAAAATAACCCTACTGTACTTTATCACTTGTGATTATTTTTTTCTTTTTATTTGACACTATATACAAACAGTTCGTGTTCAGAATGACCCTGCTCTGCGTCACATTCAGGCTCCTCCATGTTTGGTTGTGTTGCCTTCATGATAGCGGGGAAGAACATGGAGCATTGTCCAAATGATGAAAAATACTGCCATAAAGAGTGTGATTTGCTGCTCGACAATATTAACAATAGAGCATGATATAAAACGAAGTACATTTTTTCTATCTATCTATCATCTTCTATCAGCCCTACTTTGAGCAAATGTGTGCTATTATCAGCGATGTCCTCTTTTATATCAATTTAAAATCACCCTCACTCCTGTCTGAGCTGTCTTAATGCATGTTCTAGTGAAAGTACAGGGAACAGTGTTGTTGTGTAAAAAAGTGCAAAAATATGTATGTATAAGTGTAGACGTGCATACAAATCTATGGCCCCAATGTTGTCCATCTCATCGGCAAAATCTGAGGTCCAGTGGTGCTTCTGAATGTAGGCAGCAACGTGGAATACACATGTACTGTAACTGTGGTCAAAAATATGTAGTCATGGATGAGGCATACGGAAGAAATAAAAGAAGCTAAAGTGGGATGTAGAATGACACAAAGTGATCTGGTTTATTCTCAGCAGAGACCAAGATTCAGACGAATCACAGGCTATTTGTGTCAAAAGCTGCAGATTTAATCCAGTGGCTGTTTGTGTAAAGTGGAACCTAACTTACCCCGTCACCCTTCCGTAATGGGACTGATAACAGCTGAAGATGTTCTGCACCGTTTATGACTGGTTCAGGCGATAATTAACACGTGTGCTTCCTCAATTTCTCTCTGCAACTTTTAATTCTATTTTGTGCTTTCAAACCCAAAAATGTTTAACATACCGGTACTAAAGTGAAGCCACGTCAATGCGGTTCTGTCAGTTGTGAGAAAACGTATGCACAACGGCTGCCCTGCTGCATTGTCATTAAAGGTTCTTTACTTGACGAAAGTTGTAAACATGAGCCTTTTTGACCTTTTTCAGCAGTATGGCGTCCACAGTGACCTTAGAGGATGCTCTCTCCAACGTGGACCTGCTGGAGGAGCTGCCGCTCCCGGACCAGCAGCCCTGCATCGAGCCCCTCCCCTCCTCAATCATGTACCAGGTCAGTTTGTAAAACTGGTCGTTTACACAGACACGTTTTCTTTTCAATAGGCAATTATGTTGTAATAATACAGTGACAGTGTTAGTTTTTCCTTTTCACTCACTTTAGATGGACGTTGACTTGGTTAACTCAAAAGACACCTGACTCCTAATACTTTTTTTCTGTGTTACTGCTTCATAATATTGGTGGTTTTAATAAATCTGGTTTGTGGGAGGCTGAAAACAGTGTTGCATCCAAAAGCTCAGTCATGATTACAAATGAGTGCACCTTTTTTGCCAAATAGCCAATTAGTTACACCGCATTTCCCTAAAAAATATCAAAATTTGAAGTAATGAATACGGAAATACAAAGTTGAGTTCTCATATAATAATGCAGAATGTGTTAAATGAATCAAACTCATAAACATCATTTCTCGTGTTCCCACAGCCCAACTTCAACACCAACTTTGAGGACCGAAATGCCTTCGTCACGGGTATCGCCAGATACATCGAGCAGGCCACCGTCCACTCCAGCATGGTACAGTCAAGACGCTCACATCTCTGGGAAATGATTTACTGTCGCTTCTCTTGTCTCACCTCAGTAATTATTTGTCGAGAGAGAAAAAAAATTCACCATAATGGGGACAAAAGCTTGTTAGAAATGGACTTAGCCGCTCATGCAGAGTCTGTCTAGGATCCAGGCCCAGAAACAGGACTGTAAACAAGGCTTGGGAACAAACAGATGCTTTGGACCGTCTCTAACAGGAATAGCTGGGCTTTGTGTCTAATTACTGAGATGTAATTGCTCTGGGTCTGAATCAAGCAGCACTTTGTATCGAGCCAGGGCTGGCTTGAAAGCACAAAAAACACTTTTCTGCCATCCACCGGGATAAATGACGTGCAAAACAAACCATGGTGCATGCATGATTTTAGCAATTATGGTTGTTTGGTAGTCATTTATTAGAGTCTGTGCACTAATGGGTTTTGTTTCTTGAATTAGAACGAGATGTTGGAAGAGGGGCAGGAGTATGCCATCATGCTCTACACCTGGAGGAGCTGCTCTCGTGCAATACCACAGGTAACAACTGTCACCTACATGATAAAATCTGAGTAAACTGAAGCTGCACTTCCTCCGCTCAGTCTGCACTGGCACTTAACCTCACGTCCTCAGCATTCAGTGTTTTTTTTGGTCTTTTGCTTTCACAGGTGAAGTGCAATGAGCAGCCTAACAGAGTGGAGATCTATGAGAAGACAGTGGAGGTCCTGGAGCCAGAAGTCACCAAACTGATGAATTTCATGTACTTCCAGGTAACAAATGGATCTGCTCAAGTGCCCACTGTAAAGGCTGGATGTAAATCTGGTGCATAATCTCCCCTGTCTTTCTTTCAGCGCACTGCTATCGACCGTTTCTGTGGGGAGGTCCGCCGTCTCTGCCACACCGAGCGCAGGAAAGACTTTGTCTCTGAGGCGTACTTGCTCACCCTTGGGAAGTTCATCAACATGTTTGCTGTGCTGGATGAACTGAAGAACATGAAATGCAGCGTCAAGAATGACCACTCTGCTTATAAACGGTATTCAGAAACATGGTATACCGCATGCACTCGTACAGCTGATCACCAGAGCAGACACTAGATGGCAGCATTACTGCATAATGTATCCGTGTGAATGTTTTGCGAGATAAATGACTTTAATGTTTTCCTTTGCTCAGAGCTGCTCAGTTCCTCAGAAAAATGTCAGAGCCCTCGTCCATTCAGGAGTCTCAGAACTTGTCCATGTTCCTGGCAAACCACAACAAAATCACTCAGGTTGGCTACGTGCATCATGTATCATTGATTGATTGATTTTAACACAAAGCATTGAGATCCGTTGATTCTGATGCCAGGTTTCCAAAGCAGATCAGGATCATCTGTAATACTATGTAGCCTCCTATAAACCTTTTGACCGATTATCAGCCTATCATCAGATTATTATTATTATCTAATATTCAGCATTTTTACAATTAGGGGTATTGTGATTTATTTATTTTTTAAATACAATTTCCAACTAAATAAATAAATTTTAAAATGTGCTGCTCTGTCGATAGTCACTGTTCTGTCTCGAGCAATGTCCCGCCAACAGCACAATCTGATTGATTACGCACCATGAGTAGCAGCCTATCCACACTGAAATAAGAGCAGAGCATTTATTTACTAAATAAATGTTCCCTCCAGTTCAGTGTGAATTATATTATACTTTCTTTATTTGAATTAACAGTCAGCTTAAAGGCATTTTAGCAAAGTTATTCTACCACGTGACTCCAAGATTTCAGCTTATTGGCCTTGAAAAAACATATCAGTCAAGTACTATTAGAAATTGCATTAGCAGTGTGGAAAACAAACTAAAAGGCCATAAAAAGTCAGTTGTGTATTTTGACTGATTGCAGTTTTATTGGCCTTGCTCTTCAAAAAGTGCATCCTGTTAAAAAAACTTGTAACTCTTTTTGAATTTGACGTTCAGTCATCTTTTCGATGCTGTCTCAGTCTTTGCAGCAGCAGCTGGAAGTCATTAACGGATACGAAGAGCTGCTGGCAGACATCGTCAACCTGTGCGTTGATTACTACGAGAACAAGATGTACCTCACGCCCAGTGAGAAACACATGCTGCTCAAAGTGAGTACACCCTGACCTGCGAGTGGATTGGTTAATGTAACGCGTGTGATCCTCATTCTCACACATTTCCCGGGGCATTGTTGACTGTAATGGATGTCCTATATATAACCGCTGTTCCACTTTCCAGGTAATGGGCTTTGGCTTGTACCTCATGGACGGAAACAGCAGCAACATCTATAAACTAGATGCCAAGAAGCGTATTAATCTCACCAAGATTGACAAGTTTTTCAAGGTATGAGGGAAATGGAGCACACAGGAAGTGTGTGGGTCATAAGAACACATATCGTATTTGCATAATTCGTGTGTAATTCACTAGACAACAGCACATTATGGTATAATTTTCTTCTTTGATGGCATTTTCATAACATTTCCTGCTTACAATTAGATAAATTTGGTCTCTATTGTGTTTTCAAAGTAACGTGTATAATCCCCAAGTGGTGGGATCCTTGATTAGAATTGCTGCTTGAGTTATATGAACTAACCCAAGGGTGTTCATGAAGTGACGAGTGGTTGTATGTACAGCCACCTACTGGTTAATCAAGCTCTACACACAGTAGCATTTCAAAAGGCTATCATTTGAACACAAGTTGCCTCTAATGCAAAAAAAACAAAAGAAGATGGATTTGTTTTATCTCTGCAAAACGAGCCTGTAAAATGCAAAATGATGTAAATGCTAGATCCGTTTGAGGGGGTGCCTATACGCTGTCGAAAATTAAAATTGAAATATCCTCGTTGTCACAGCAACTCCAGGTGGTGCCTCTGTTCGGTGACATGCAGATCGAGTTGTCCCGGTACATCAAGACCAGCGCTCACTTTGAAGAGAACAAATCCAGGTGAGATTCAAACGCACCGTTGGGTTTGTCAGGATGCGTGTTTGAGCCTGTGGCATCAGGAGAGATAAGTTATACTAACTTTAAATAATTATTAAAATAGATCATAAGGTACCCGTCCCACCTCCAGAAGAACGGCTGAATTGTTATGCTATATGTTATAGAAATCTCTATTAGTTTTTATTTGTATTTTTTTCAGTTCGGTTTTTGATTTCAGTTTAGTTTTGGTTCGTCCATTTTGCTTTTATCTTGAGGAAGTGGCTAGTTTTAGTTTAGTTTCTGTATTAGGTTTAGTTTTTTTATTGTGTTATTATGAGGAAAGGCTTGATTTTTACAAGGTGACAAAGGTGGGAAGTCAGATATGATTTACAAAACCATTGTTTGCTCAAGGTCCCATATTGCGCAAAGCCGTAAATATGAATTATCAACACTGGGAGGGGGGGGGACAAAAATAAAGCTTATTTTACCAGCATTTCTTCTTCATTTCCTTTGACTTTGCCTTCTTCTTGTTCATTGTAGTTTTTATTTATTTGTCATGCGTTTTTTTTAAAACTGCTAGATTTAGTTTTTCTTAACTATAATAACCCTGCTTCCATTGAGTGTTGTATTATATATTGTTTTTATAACGGTTTTTGCTTCCCTCAGTGTTCCCCAAAATCATGTAAAACTTGTTTAACAGCCTACTTTAGAACGTGTATATTTGTCTTGTTTTTTTCTTTTGGTTTTGCTTAATCCGAAGTTGCCGTAGTTAACATTACTAATGAACAAATAACAATTCCCCAGGTGTTTTTTCATTCACATCTGTCTTGTTTGTATTCGGTAGTAATAATGCTTCCCCGTATTCCCCACTATTGATTCCACACCATCCTCCGTCTTGCCCTCAGGTGGACTTGCACGTCTATATCCAGCAGCCCACAGTACAACATCTGTGAGCAAATGATTCAGATTCGCGAGGATCACATGCGCTTCATCTCTGAGCTGGCTCGCTATAGCAACAGTGAGGTCAGTATTGAACTCCGTCGGGCTTACTGTGAAAATTGTTCATCAATGAGGTGTTAAACTGTCTTTGAGGAAAGCATGTACTGATGTCTTACTTGAAGAGTGGATCGGTATATTACACACTTATCTTCACCCTTCACTCAGACACGCACCAGTTTACATTTTTAAAAAGGGAACAGCGAATCCACTACCTGTATGTTTGACAGTCTTCTATACAACTGGGCTTTATTGAGCTCTCTCTTATGCGAGGGATATTTGAATTCCCAGCGGTGATGTAACAAGCTTTTCAGCAGATGTCTTGCCCCAGTGGATTTTCAGGGGTCACAATTCAGTGTCATTCAGATGGAAATTTAACCGACGCATGTGGACCAGAATTGTTGATGCCCTGCAGACAGCGATGTTGATGTTAGGGAGGTCATTTTAATGTTTTACATTCCCTCTGTCACATAACACTTTATCCCCGTTGTCCGTTATTTCCTATCATTGGTCCCTTCTCCTGCAGCGCTGGCAAAATGTTCCAATAACACCCTCATCTATAAGTATGGAGAGATTATGGAGTGGACCCCAGTGTTTTGTGTGTGTGGGGGGGATAAAAAGCACGTTTGCTTATGTCCACGTAGGTGGTGACTGGATCAGGGCGACAGGAGTCCCAAAAGACCGACACCGAGTACAGGAAGCTGTTTGACTTGGCTCTGCAGGGCATGCAGCTGCTCTCCCAGTGGAGCGCTCATGTCATGGAAGTGGTAAGGAAACGTACATTTATACATTCTGCAGAGAAGAGACACCGTTTGCTAAAAAAAAAAAACAACATGCAATACAGCTTTTCTTTTGTGATACTCTTATTATTTCCTGTGTCAGTCATGTCCATTTGCGTAGAGCTGTAAGGGTCAACAGAGTGAGATGGTGCCGGAAGTCGTTGTTTTCATGAATAATTAATAACTCCGTCATTGCTTTATGGTGTGCATTTTTTTTTGCCTGGTGTCACATTTTAATAAAAGCTTTGATTTTTGTTACAGTACTCCTGGAAGCTGGTTCATCCAACAGATAAGTACTCCAACAAAGAGTGCCCTGACAACGCTGAGGAGTATGAGAGAGCCACCAGATACAACTACACGAGCGAGGAGAAGTTTGCCCTCGTTGAGGTCAGTTACAACTTGACTATGTTGTTTCTTTGTCTTTTTAAAAAAGACTTTTTTTCACTACGGCATTTTTAATAATTACATGCATAAATCATAACAAGATCCCCATTATTACACATTCTATTAAAACAATCGTAAATCGTTTTCACCAAACTCTAAATCTACTCTTGCACATCAATTCTTCATGTTCCTCTGTGATCATTTTCGAGTTGTTTTACTGCAGCATTTCTAAATAATTAAATACTGAAGTCAAACCCAATATGCGTACATTTTTGATGGTAACCAATATGCTTGGCAGGTGGATAGTTTTCACCGTGGCTGGTGAGTCAAAAAGTCCATTTCAAACACTGTATACATACTAAAAGGCATTATTTGTCTACTGTGAATATGTCCTCTCTGGCAAAGCCTTCAGGCCTCACTATCAGTCATTAGACAGCATTTTTTTTCTCCATCAGCCACGTTGAAGGTAGAAGGGCTGTTCTTCTGCATACATGTTGACAGCACTCATACACTGCATCCACAGTCTGCAGTAAATGTTTCTTTTACCGTAGTATTATTATTATTATTATTATTATTGTTTCTTTTTTAGAGGTATCATAAAGGTCTTCATAATCATTCCATTTGTACTTGCAGGTACCTGTAGTAGTTTTCTTGCCTTGTCTTGTCTTGATACTTCATTTGAATCTTTTGCTTTTGGCAGGTGATCGCAATGATAAAGGGACTTCAGGTGTTGATGGGACGCATGGAGAGTGTGTTTAATCACGCCATCCGTCACACCATCTACTCAGCTTTGCAGGACTTTGCTCAAGTCACTCTACGTGACCCGCTGCGCCAGGCCATCAAGAAGAAGAAAAATGTTGTCCAGAGGTATGGTTGAATGACAGTCAAGACACTGACTCCGTTTCTTCTTCATGTTGTTTCTGAAAACAGAGAAAGTAAAAACTGCTTTTTTTCTGCTGCAGTTTTTATTTTACAAGTATTAGTTGCAACAAAACGCAACTCTAAACCAGTGAAAAAAAGATTCAACTATGGAGCTGTAAATTGACATAGTTTTCATATTTCCGTCTTTTGTTTACTGGTTTTCACTTTAACTTGATGCTGTGGACAATCTACGATCAAGTTAAAATTCGATCTTCATCCTTTGTGTCAGACAAAACATCGCACTTCTTTTGTGTCTCCACATACTTAAGTTTACACCTCTACAACAAATCTGAATATACCTTCAGAGTGACCTTGTCTACTCGAGGTAGCAGTACTGCCACATGCAATAACTAGAAAAACACTCGGAGAGCGCAGACCTCCACCAAGAAAGCTTCAAAAAATTCCTGGATGCAGATGGTAATCCAGAACACGACCACAACGTAATCGTCTCTTCTTTGAGACAGTGATAAGATAAGAGATAAGACAGTGTTGAAGTAATTCAAAAATATTTAAAATGCATTACTCACTTTGAACAGTATATTTAATCACATTCTGTAGTTCGACACATTTCTAAAAGTAACCAGACTAACACTGCCTGTAGTATTTCCTGTTCCTGTGAAGATACTTGAAAGTCTGTCAAAAGCATTAATATTTTTCACATACCCCATCACATTAATAATTCACTATGGAAACTATACTGGCTCTGTTCGTACCATTGTTTTTCTAGAAATGGGTCTGCTTGCCTGAAAGAGTTCTCAACACAGTTTTTGATTTGTACTCTTATCGCAGTGTCCTCCAGGCCATCCGGAAGACGGTGTGCGACTGGGAGACCGGCCGGGAGCCGCACAATGATCCTGCGCTGCGTGGGGAAAAAGACCCCAAGGGTGGATTCGATATCAAGGTTCCTCGCCGTGCAGTGGGGCCCTCCAGTACTCAGGTCTCACCTCTCCGCCTCCGCTGCCTCTTGCTTTACCATTCCTCTCACACCTCCACGGTCTGAGAGCAGCTGCCAATCCACCGTAATCAGGCTTATGACGCTCACATTGCCCCGAAGCTGTACAGATTTCAGCCCAGGTCTTCATCTTGTCATGTCAAAGTTGAATCACCCCTGGATCAGGAAGATGACATGAGCTCACAGAGTCTCTGTCTGCTTTTATAAACCAGCCTGTTCTGTATTCAGTATTATTCTCTTTTAGCTCTTCGCCGCATTTCTCAAACGACCTTGTGTGGTTCTCTTTAAATCAGTACAGTGCAGTGTTGAATAGTAATGCGCTTATAACACACATATTGTCAATATGATAGTATGGAAGTTATATGTCACAATCGAATCAGCTTAGCGTTCACGTCTAAGAACTAATCTGTTTTCCAGGTGCAGAAACATAAAGCCAGCTTAACGATCACCTTCTGTCTCGCTCTTGGCTAAATCATACATTTTTCAACTCTTTGAATGAAAAATACAATAACAAAAAAAAAAGACTCTGGAAGAAAATGTTCCCCAGGAAGGTGAAGTCAAACTTGTTTTGAGGGATATTTAGAAAAAAACTGTAGTGCAGCCTCCCTGCTGATACGTGTCTGTTGTTGTAAGAAGATGACAAGCTAATGAGGAATTTCCACCTTCCAAATAAATAAAGGCAGATTTGTGTGCAGGGTTTTTATGTGATAATAACGCTAGGCGACACTGACATTGACATTGAAGTATTTTAATGGGAGCCACCCACCTGCAGTGATTACAGAATATAGGTATTTGAAGGTTCTGTGACATTTGTAGGTGTTGTGGTTAGATTTGATGCTTTTTTCAGTTATTATCCACTGTGGGCTTTAAACTCTCTGTGATTTTCCTCATATGCAGCTCTACATGGTAAGGACGATGCTGGAGTCCCTCATCGCCGACAAAAGTGGCTCAAAGAAGACTCTGCGCAGCAGTCTGGAAGGCCCCACCATCCTGGACATCGAGAGGTTTCACCGCGAGTCCTTCTTTTACACCCATCTGCTCAACTTCAGCGGTGAGAAAGAAAAGCAACGGTGTCAGCGATTTGCTCCTAAGAGCACCTTGTATGGCGAGTTCATCGTGAAACCTGCTTCTGTTTGCTTCTTGATCCAGAGACCCTGCAGCAGTGTTGCGACCTGTCCCAGCTGTGGTTCAGGGAGTTCTTTCTGGAGCTCACCATGGGACGCAGGATTCAGTTCCCCATTGAAATGTCCATGCCCTGGATCCTCACAGACCACATCCTGGAGACCAAGGAAGCTTCTATGATGGAGTAAGGACAGCATGCCGCTTCGTAACAAATAGTGGGGAGTGTTGGGAATATTCCTTTTCCATTATGTATCAGTTTTTCCTCTTCCACCCTTTCTATATGAATTCGTTTTTCTGGAAGCTTTTCTTGAACTTGCAGCTGCTCTTTACATTTCACTTAATCCTAAATCTACACTCTACACAAATCTAGCTGTGGTAATCTAGTGGCCACAAATCCTCTGGCCCATCTGGAGTCTGCAAGAGCATCTCCTAGAGCTAGTTACCATTTGCCTTCATAGATATTGACAATTTACAAAATTGTGACTTGGCTGTATGTTTAAAGTTGTTAATAATAATAATAATAATAATAATAATTGGAAATTAGGAAATAACCAGCAAATTCTGAGGGACTTTTTTTACTTAATTTTTTTTTTACATTTCTGTGGAGTACAATTATATATGTTTTTTTTTTTAAATCTCTCTGACGTATAATGCAGGATAATAAAACGATCACCATGTTCGTCATTTTCTTTTCAGAGCATAACCATTCATTTGTTTTTCGTCAAACTTTCTACATAGTCCATCCGCGCCGTTCGTCATCATTTCATTGCCGGAGCAGAACTAGAAAACCATTTGATTTTTGTCCTTCAAACTACTTGTAAACTATTCAAGAAACTACTCGACTCTTCTGCTCTCAGTGGGGACACTCAGTGAAACTAACATCAGCAGCAAGTACCACTTTTTGATTTTATGGAGGCCGGGAGGGGATATGCCTTCCTCTGATGGCTCAGGTTAAAAACTATATTTATACCTTGAAGGAGTTTCTTCAAATTTGGATGAACTTATTAGAATGAATGATGACGTTTTATATGAAAACATCACCTTCACTGTGACGTCAATGTGTTTCTGGCCATTATTCAACCTCACACTCTTGTAAATACTGTCTTTAAATGAAGTAAACATGTTTCTCACTTCATACCTTTTTATTAATTTTCTTCAAAGTCCTCACTACATACTTTCTTTCTCATTTGTGCCTGTGCTGTGTGAGATTATCAATGACGTGACAGGCCGGTTGTTCAACTTGGACGGTTGTTTTCTTCTGTCTTACATTTTCAAAAAGGACCCTGGGTGAAATCCTTAAAAAATAGGGATTAATCGTAAATGTTTTCATGTCTGTTTTAAATCTTTGCTGCAGGATTATGTACCAGACAGGTTTTACATAAGCCATTAAGCACATCAACTGGCATGAAAGATAAGTGCTGTAACTCTTCAGCTGTGTAACTAAAAGCTTAAAATGCATATAGTATACTCTTTAAACACTACATACATATTTACCCTGATTAACAGGATCTATGTGGTTTGTTATAAATAGATGTTCTGCCCATAAGTGTTTCTTCTTTTGTTTTTTTTCTTCAATATTCACATGTCAGATGGTACTTGCTTTATTGAATGACTTCTGACATGTTCAGCGTCTTCACACTGTAGCATCTCAATGAAGGAACTTCTAAATGAACTTCTCTTGCTTTAATCCTCTCAGATACGTGCTGTATCCCCTGGATTTGTACAATGACAGCGCACACTACGCCCTGACCAAATTCAAGAAGCAGTTCCTCTATGATGAAATAGAGGCTGAGGTAATAGACGAAAAAAGTTCTTATATATACAAAGTAGCTGGCATTTATTGGGTCATTATCCAATAACATCTACAAAAAGCTGTCATCATGTGAAAAGTGCCTCAATTTTGTGTTTCCATTTATGGCTTTGTTTCTCCATTGCCTTTTCATTTTATGTGCTTATTTCAGCTATTATGTAACAGCTTATATAAATGCAACTAGTGTAGTTTTTAAAAAAAGCAGTGTTTGTGTGTGCAGCTGGAAATAAAAAAAAAAATAGACATGACAAGACAATACAGACTGCCTGCCTGCACATAAGTCAAAATAAAGTAGAAAATGTACATAAAGTCTTTCAAACACAGTTAGTAGTCATCTTTTTTGACAGTAACCAATTAAAATGACACTTCTTCTTTGAACTGACAGCTTTTTTTTTCTGTCAAGACATTTGTTTCATAGAAAGTTTACTCTCAAAGGCACGCATTCATCTGACTCTGCTGTTTTTTCAGGTCAACCTGTGCTTTGATCAGTTTGTCTACAAGTTGGCAGATCAGATATTTGCCTACTACAAAATTTTAGCAGGGAGGTAAGTCTGTTATATCTATTTGTTCATAGAAAACGCAATTGATCCCAGAAGAATTTTGAAAAAGGAGCAAATTTACTCAACCTTGACTCAATTTCTGAATCCCCCAGCCTGCTGCTTGACAAACGCTTAAGAACTGACTGCAAGAACCAGGGGGCAAACATTCCCTGGCCTGCCTCCAACCGCTATGAGACTCTGCTGAAACAACGCCACGTTCAGGTTCATACCTATCATTCATGTGTACGTTTCTCCGCTGCTACCTTCATCGTTTTGGCCTCATGTTATTTTTTTCTTCCTGTCTAACCTCAGCTCTTAGGCCGCTCCATTGACCTGAACAGGCTCATCACCCAGAGGGTCTCCGCTGCGCTCCACAAGTCTCTGGAGCTGGCAATCAACCGCTTTGAGAGCGAGGACCTCACTTCAATCATGGTAAGGTCATCTGTGTAAAGGAGCGCCATCCACTCTTTTGCGTCTGCTGCTTAGATTCTCTTCTCTGTCTGTAGAGGCAGAATGTGTGAGACTTGGACTGAATTTTTCTCTTTATCATTTGATTAAAAGGAACTGGAAGGTCTGCTCGACATTAACCGCATGACCCACAAGCTCCTCAGTAAGTTCTTGACTCTGGACAGCCTCGACGCCATGTTCCGGGAGGCCAACCACAACGTGTCTGCTCCCTACGGCCGGATAACGCTGCACGTCTTCTGGGAGCTCAACTATGACTTCTTGCCCAACTACTGCTACAACGGCTCCACCAACAGGTGTGCTAATAGTTTGTGGTTTTGTTTGAGAGGTTAACACTCCGTATATAGTGTTTACTGTCAGGTTACACCTTAGCTTGTTAGAATTTCAGTAGGCAAACTTTTTTTTGGCGTCACTGGGCAAAAGTTCCCTAATAACAAACGTGGGATTGACAGCTGTAATGACCCATCACTGGCACGTCTCTACTGCACAGACTGTGTTTTTTCCCCTAACCCTCATACTTTGGCTTCACTTTTCCAAGGCGGCATGAAACGGCATCTCATTGTCCATCTTTATATTAAGTCTTTGATCAGGGCAGAGCGGAGAGAGCTCCATGAAGAGTGTGTATATTTTAAGTTCGGGTGTTTTTGTTCCTGATTTCTGTCTACCGTAGCTTCAAATGAGATAAAATATCCATAAATATAGTAGTCTGAAAACATGACTCCCAGCCAGAATGCTGCAGCACACACATAAACACACACCATTAAGCTAGAATTTTCATTATCTTCAAGACTTTTTGCATTTAGTTGCTTTTATTAAATAGCTTTTAATTGAACACACATACAGAACATGCATGGAGAAAGGGAGAGAGTTTGATGCTGTCATATGTAAATCAACAGGTTTTCAGTAACAGCAACATCTGTGCCTGCTTTTGTTTGTTAGTAGAATGAAGCTTGTTTTATCCCTGATGTTAGAAAAACAGATGAAACCTTACAACAGAGTTCAAGGTTGGACCACAAATCTTGCAATTAGATGGAGTATTTGTTGGTGCAGACGCTGCTCTGATCACAACAGTTTGTTTTGTTCTCATAGAGCAAACAGAGTAGAGCCTTACAGTCTGTTAGATGAAAGAGAAGCTCTGATTACATTCACAATAAGGACTGTGTGTTGTTTGATGTTTAAGTGTTTAAGGCCCGTATTTGTTTTCTGCTATGTGTTTGCTTGTATATAATCAATCTGTGTGTGTGTGTGTGTCTGTGTGTCTGTGTGTGTGTGTGTCTGTGTGTCTGTGTCTGTGTGTGTGTGTGTGTGTGTGTGTGTGTGTGTGTGTGTGTGTGTGT
>JAPQRN010000019.1:87037-101181 GCA_037367275.1 Coranthus polyacanthus | reverse complement strand
CTAGTTGCCACACTAATGTAAATGAGAAAAAAATGCTAATAATACACCAGTACCAAATGCATTATTTTTTTCATTCCGCATGTGTTGCTGTTGTATGAAAGGATGTTGCTGCTTATCAGGAGCTTATAATACAGGGAAATCACTAGCAACAACCTCAAGACTTGCCAATAAAAATCAGAGTCCAAAAAAAAGCATTACAATCCTCAGCATTTAGTTTTAATGTGTTGGTTTGTTTTGGAACAAGAATGTGCAGATGTTTGTATAAACTGATGAGCTCAGCATATGTTTTCCTATTCGTGTACACATGTACAGTATATATATCCTGTTATTTTTATTATTTTTTACACAAAAAAATAAAATGACAAACAACGGAGCTTTAACCCCAAGATACTTTTATTGTTCTGTTTATCAATTTCACATTTCCAATAGAAAGCATCATGCAAAAGTTTTGAACAAGCAAATAAATCCTACTCCAGACTGATTAAAGATGTAATACAATGTACTGAAAGCTGAACAATTACACAGTAGGCTTCTCCCAATCCATGGGTTATTATTTTCAGTCGCTTTTTAGCTATTGTGCACTAAAAGCTCTTCAGTGTCTGGCATATCAAAATAGTCTCTCCTATATGAACATTGGTCCATTTCTTTGCTTGCAACATTGGAGTGCATAACAAAAAAATAAAAGGGATTTTGGTGATTATGAACAAGTATCACAAAAATTGCAAAAACTATACTGTAACATCAATTCCTATGCCTAGACACTCTTTGCTGATGTCTCAGTAACTGAATGGCTACTGTGCTGTCTTGACAGTGAATTTAATGAGGCATGTGTGGGTCATTTTCCATGTGAGGTGAGATACATACGCGGACCAGTCTGATCCTTAACCTTCAATAACATGACCGCTGTTCAGCATAAAGTACAAAGGGTGGTAGCAATCAAATCAATTTAGTTCATTTTCAACATCTCCTTCACCTTGCTTAAAGTATATCAGTTTACATACATTATGGTGATTATAAATGAGTCACTAAACAGCTGTGGGAGAAGCAGACTTAGACATCAGTATTGTTTTAGTGACAATAGAAACGTGGTTTAACTACAGAAAACACAAAGTACTTGGTTTTTACATTTTTCTAGTTCTTACCTTTCTCAAAACCAAAAAAAGAGAACCCAGAATTTACATTTGCAGACACTTCAAATCCAATATCACCCCTTTTCTAAAGGGTTATTTCCACTTAAATACAGATGGGAATGGAAATAACAGGAGCAAACAGTTTCATCAGAAACCTTTTTAAGTGACACAAAATACAGCAAATGGTTTTTCTAGGATAAAGTGCAATAAAAAGAGATGGGACAATTCTGGAGAGCGGTGCTTGGAAAGATCACTCTCCAGAGCGACAGCAGGCTCTGAAGCCACACTGCAGGTTCTGGCAGCCGCTGGCCGTGTCTGCATGAGGACCTGGGGAGAAGCACCACACAGTGGTCAACCACAGAATTACAAGCCACATGAATCTTTAAAAAAAACAACTAAATATTACATAAACATCTAAAATAAAATGTAGAGAACACACCTGCTAACATAAAGCTTTGACAGTTCATAGTGTACATCATACTGGCTACAATAATGCCTACTTACCTTCCACCTCAGCATCATCGGTTACTTACACTAGGACACATGCTGTGTAGGTGGGGTTAATGATATTTGTTACATTGCTCACAAATCATTTCCATCCACTATCTTGACTTTAACATCAACACAGACTTTCCAAAGTACACTTTGAGATCATAATCATGCATGCAGGTGGGCTTCCAAAGAGTAAAGAAGGCCTAAAGTTTCCCTTGTGGGTGTTACCATTGATATTGTCGCAGTAATAGAAGTGCTCATCATTGAGGGAAGGACAAGCTGACACCAGCTCCTGCAGCCCCACCTCAGTGACGAAGAGGCAGCCAGATAAGTTCAGATGCTCCAGGACAGGAAGCCCCCCACGCTGAGACAGAGCCCTGAAACACAGACCAGTGCATTCTCATTACAGATACGGTTAGACGTGCACCCCACAGTGTGATAAAAGAAATACTGCTGAGTGTAGCTAATGCAACACAAGTGACGCGCTTTAATGATCCAAATTAAGACCTAAAGCACACCTGCACTTATCTCTTATTTGGCTGCAATGAACACTGAAATGTGGTCTTATCCACACTACATATGTGAGAAAGGTTGCAGGGTGGAGTTTACTAAGCTACGTGACAAAGCGCTTGTACAAATGACCTCACCCACAGTTTATTACACCGGCTTTTGTTTTCAGCTGGTACTTGGCACTGAATGGGATTTTTGTAACTCAATCAGTGCAACATGACTAAATGTTTTACTCAGTTTCATCCTAGTGTATTAGAGCTTCTTCTGAAGATAATTCCCTCTCAAATAAATCCATATTAAGCAATTTTCATCTGGGAAAACACGCTGCTCCAAGTCCCCATGAAACAGCTAGCAGAGTGCTATTTGCTTTTGCATATTTACGGGTTTCCTGTGAAAACAGGCTCCCCTCCCAAAAAGCCCAGTCTGCTCTGACTGGTCAAGTCCACCTGTGGAGAAATGACCCCTAATGACCCATAACTGCTTGCTACCTTGTAGGTCCTCTACACTGTTCAGTAGCTGGCAGCATTTGTAGTCATAGGGACAGTAAACACCCAGGTGCAGAATGAGCCATCAAAATGTTTTCGCTGTTTTCCAGGGTATTAGTCGATACCATGTGACGGTAGAAATGTGTCTAAGAGTAATACAGGATCTAACATGATTTTGTGATCTCAGTCGTTTTGTGACGCTAGCTAACTCCATTTCCAAATGAACAACTGTCTCGGTGGCCTACATTCATGATAACAATCTGTACACAGATTTCTATGTAGAGGACTCGTGTCTGTTTTTCCACGAAAATCATTATACTCACTCCTGAATTCTTTAGTGCCTCTGTTCTGCTCCTTTACTGCAGTAACAGTGTACGACACTAGATACTGTTAGCTTAGACATGGAGTTACCTAATGCCAACAAAGAAACGTGGAAATCTTACAAGAACCTTTAATGTCTATAGTTTGTTTGAAATGAAGAAATGGCTGATCTTTACCTCAGGCCCAAATCAGTGACTTGATAACATCCAGAGAGACTGAGAAATCTCAGTGAGCGTTTTGCCCGTGACTGGTGAGTTCTGTTTTCACGCTCAAGACACTGCAGACTCCCCAACGAGGAGCATTTAGTCCGAAATTCTGCAGTGCTGCTTCTGCTGCTGCCCGACTCACACTGGGGCCCTGTAAAAGTCCTGAGAGCCACGTCACTAGAACAGCAGGTGGAGTGACCACAAAACATTTCTCTGGACATGGCATACTGCTGTTGCAAATAGGAGACGTTTGAGCTAGTCCTTTGCCCACGTCTCCTGCTCCTCCTGCAACAGCACGAACCTCCCACAAGCTGCGTCTCTATGAAGCTATCTGCTTCAGGAAGAGACAGCCCGCCACGGCGACTCCATTCTGCGGCGTCTTCAATATCAGCAAGGTCTGAAGAATCCAGCACCCAGACTTGTGTGGGAGTGCAGGCAGCACCCCAACGGCCTGCCCCCTGCTTGAAAATGAAGGCCTGACGCTTCCTCCCCACTTGATGTAGGTTTCTCCCATCCATGAGTGTGATTTGTACAGGGGAACTTTTGAGAAGCTTGGCTCGTTGGTCTGAGCGTTTGTCTGAGCTTGTGGAAGAGGTGAGGTCACCCAGGCCGACAGACAGTTTCTTTAGAGTGTAATCCGTTATCTTCTCACAGCCCGACAGATCCAGGTGCTCCAGAGAAAGGCATGCTCCAAGAGATGACCAGCTAAAAGACAAGAGGAATATTAAAAATAGAGTGGCGAGTTCTGAGTGGGCCCATGGTCATACTAAGCAACAACTATGCATTTTCAGAAATCACTTTATGGCATTCTGAGATAATAATAAAAGACATAGCAGAAGATGAAAATAGTGATGAAATAGTGCATCATCATGGGAGTTGTTGTTGTTTTCACTACTGCTGTCGACGCAAATCTTTTAATTTCATTCTAATGAAATAGCCATAATATTTAACATTAGTAAAGAGGATGTGATGCCATTGACAGGTGACCAAATAAAACAAGCTGTTGCATTGACTAAAATTCCAGATTTCTGGATATGAACAACAAACATTTGACATAATCTAAGTAAATATATAACATAGGTCTAATTGTTTCTGGATATTTTAATGTGGAATCGTTGCATATTATAGCTTTCAATGGTTACCTGTCAAATGCTAAATCTGTAACATCAGTCTGCGTCAAGTCCAGATGAGTAATATTGGGGCAGAAACTGAGGATCTGGCGCACCTGAAAAGAGGACAAAAATAATAGTTACAACTTTTCACAGGATTAATCAAAACATTTACAGTGTAACATAATGTTACCACATTATGATAGGTGATATGTAATTACACTGTGTCATAATTTTTTTGCAACACTTACCATTTTACTAGAGACTGTAGAACTGTATGCCAGAACAATAGACTTCACAGAGGAACCCACAGCTGGCAAAAGGTTCTGGATAATCCCATTGAGAAGCCTCTTCTCCCGCTGAGCATTGCTAATGGCCACATAGCCCTCTGTATTACCCGATTCATCTAGGAAGATAATAAATGAGACCAAGGATGATTTAATTTGTATAAAATATAGAATGCATTTTATTTGTCACTTTTAAAGTATGACCTGCCAGCCCCTGGCTTTGTTGTGAACCAGTTTATTACTACTGAATTATAGGAGCCTTTCAAACTTGTGCAGACTATTAAAAAGTGACAGATGAATGCTATGCCTCAGGAAGTTACACAAACATATTTAGTTGTTCATCATTTCATGCTATTTCTGCCATATCACCAAGAACTACTGGACCATGTGCACCATCTCTTAACACCCCTTTTAAAACCAAATACAAAAATGACACAGCGGCCTAACCACTCCTCATCCGCATCAGATGTATAACATGCTTTCTTAAAAACTCTTTTGTCACTGATGTATGGACTACACTGAAGTCAATAACTCACCAGACTCATCAACATCAGCATCCTCGTCCCATTCCTGATAGGCCCGACCTTCCTTCTGACGACTCTTCACCCACTCTTCATCCGGCTCTTGGTCAAGATCCCCAGGGGGGCCGTTATAATAATCGCCTACATAAAATAAACACAAGCACTTACCAGCAGTGGAACTTAATACAGTAAAGCAAGTAAATTGTTTCATAAACAACTGCAACATTTTAAATTTGTAAACATTTGTTTTAAAGATGCATTATGAGAGATCCACATGTGCTCATGTGCTTATTTGAAGTTTGTGTTGGAGTCTGGTTTGTACTGGGATCTGATCATTTGTTGAGGCTAGCTAACTCCATTACTAAGCTAACTATGGTCTCAGTTGTTTACATTTATGAAAACAGTCTAACTACACTGATATCCATGTAGAGGACCCGGGTCGGATTTTCCGCGAAAATCCTCATGCACTCTCTCAATTTCTTCAATGTCTCTCTTCCGCTAAAACAGTGTGCAACACTCTTAGCTTAGAAATGCAGTCAGCTAATGTCAACAGATGTCCAGCTCCCAGCACAACACAGAGTCCAAAACAAACAACCGTAAGCACACAAGCACATGCAAATCTTACACAGTGAAGCTTTAAAAGTTTTCATCAGTCATCATTGGCGTACCTCTGGCCCAACGCACAGGGTACAGGTGCCTCCACAGAGAGCCAGTCTTGGCCAGCTCTAACCAAGAACTGCACACTTGACTACAGCGACACAGGTCTACGGGGCCCAAATAATGGAAAATCCTCAGCATGATTTCAGTAGGAAGCTGGGAGATGTGGGTTGAAGAATTCACATTCTGCTCCAGTTCTGAGGGAAAAAAAACACATTAAAAAACCAGCTGAGTCTGGAGTCTGCTGCACATAATCATACTAGGAGAACAAGTCATTGTACCAGTACATTGTCATGCACCAGCTGTGAACAGTGTATTGAATGCTCCAAATTACTTAACACAGTTGTAGTATCAATAACTGATGATATTCCAACCAATGCTCACATATGTGAGAGCTTTGTTTCAGACATGACAAACATACCAAAATATTCACTAACCATAATCTGTCTTCTCATGGTCAGCATATTTGAAGGCTTTCTGCAGCTCCTCTGCCTGGCTCCACAAACTGAACCCCTTCAGAACCTCAGCAGCACTGTCCCATTGCTGCTGGCTGCAGTGCTGTGCTATCACCTGTTTCTTGATGTCCTTGAGCTCCTCGTAGGTGAAGTACTGCATAAGCATAGGCTGAAACACCTGCAATAAGTCTTCTCTGTTAACAAACAGGTTCTAACAATGCCATTTATAAAGACATAAAAAGTGATTTAAATGTATTTGTATGCAACATTGTTATTTGAAAACATTTGTCTTACCCATTACTGTATGAGGGAAATCAAATATTAAATCATGTTTAAACAAAATTGCATTTAAACATCTTATACCTCTTCTTCCTCCTTCATGTGGGGCAGAAAGTCTTGTGTAAAAGCTTCTAGTCTCTCCTTCAGCTGCTGGGCATAGTTAAGCTGCTCATATTCACTCTAAAACACATAACAATTATTAATTTATGGGATCCTTACAAACACAGTAGATGAGTCTTGTTCACAGTCCCATTTACAATGGCTACTAGTTAAGTGTTTTTATGATACAATTTGAAAATATTTTCACAGCACAACAGTTACAAATTAGGACATTAAAATTCTAAAATAATTTCTAAGCATCTAAACATTACCCTTTCTGAGCAAACTGAAATGAATACCAGAAACTGAAATTAATTCAGTGCTTCTCCAACCAACAGAAAAAAAAAGTCAAAACAGTATTAATTCATCTCAGGAGAAACATCTTTCTTCTAGGACAGACTGCAGGATCTCAGTCCAAACAGAACGTTCTTTTCTGTTTTACAAACTGACTGGGGCAGAGTGGAAGTTAAGATTTAACACAATTACATCATTTTGGAAAACCCACTTTTGGTTTACCAATGGCTTGAGAGAGAACAATAACTCTCGTCTCCTGTTAAGCAGATCACAAAAACAACCCTGCCTCTCTGTTATGCAAAGCTTTCCACTAATTCCAGCGATTGGGTGTAAATCTCAAGCTATTAATTTTCTGAAACTGGATACTGCAATTTGTCAAACTACTTAAATTTTAATTTTATTACCCTGTTTACAATGAATGTCTCTTAATGAAAAATACATATTCTTGAGTTAATGATTAGTGGAGCAATGTTTGTGTGTGTACATAACAATTATTCTAATGACAGGCTGTTATGTCACCCCATAATTGAGCAATGAGTTTTGAGTGTGCTCTGCGGAACTCGTATATGACTGTCTTAGAATACACTCGTCAGGTGCGGTATGTCTATTCCTGTCCCTAAAAAAGAAATACTTTAATACAAAGATTATTTAAAGCACCGCTCGTTATTTACCTTAACGCTGTGCAGCCCTTTTTCAAAGAGGGACAGCATCTCTGAGAGTTTGTTGTCAGAGTGTACATTGTACACAGTGCAGCAGCGCTGCTGCAGGAGGCCGATAATATACTCATTCTCAATTTGTTCATGCATCTTGAACTCCTTAAAGGTGGCGCACAGAGACTTCAGAAATGATCGGAAATCATTGTTGTTGGAGAAGTTGGTCTTTGACAGCTGTGAAGACAACAACGAAGCACTTGTTACAAACCATAACATGACTTGTGTTTATACAGAGACCCTTATATATAACCATCGATGTATAATGGCATTAGAGCAGAAAAATAACCCAAGCTGCGGTGTAAGTACACAGGTTACTAACAATGCAGTTTGGTTTACGCTAGCACACCCGTTGTGTCTGAATTGTATTGAGCTGTCACGTAAGGCTAGCCTAACTAGCAGAATTTTAACACTCAGCCTTAGAATCATGAATAATGTATATATAGTCTGTCGGAATAATGTTACATAAGAAACGTGTAAGTCAGGTTGCTAAACTAACCCGAGCCAATTAGCAACCTTTAGCGTTAGCTGGGTAGAAAGTTCATAAAGACTAGCCAGTTCAAAGTGATGGCTAAATTAACGCCGGAGCGTAACGTGCTAAGGAATAACCTTCAAGTATAATGTCTAATAGCATTAGAGTTAAGTATAACGCTTATTCCTAACGGCGAAGCTACCAAACGCTTCCAGTCCAGTCGTGAGACAAACATCCGATAGTTTTGTGGCCACAGTGCTGTGGACACTAGCTAGCTGGCGTGCTAGCTAGCAGTCACGCGTCAGTTGAGTATACAGCTCCAGGTATTCCTTTGTAAATGCCCAAAATAACGGCCTTCATTTAATATACACACCTTCTCACAATATAGGCCCACGAGCTGCTTCATTCGCCAGTGTGGGCCAGTAAAAACATCCACCTCGTCAGGAAAAGGAGCCATCTTCACACACTGATCCTCAGTGCGTCATCTGTACTGATGGTGATACAATCAAACAGGAGGCGTGGACGCGCGAGCCACGTGACCACAACTTAGAAATATGGGTTTCAAACAGGTTTCAAAAGGGTTTCAAAACAGTACAGACCCGGGATCGATGAATCAATGACTTTATAAAAGAATACACCAGCAAACAAAACAAAAAGGCTCCAGATACGTTTTTTAAATAGATAAAAAATACCACTTTTTATACTGACAAGTATTCTACATCGACCTATGACATTTTGTTCATATTCTGCGACTCTGTCATTTACAGTAACCGAAGATGGGATGTGTAACTCTAGTACGGGAACATTACTTCCATAAAGTTACAACATAAACTACAGTCAGTAACCTGAATGCAAGTGAACTAAAAGTGTATGTTTGGGGGTAACGCGTAAAGGATTTGACAACCTCTACTGGCTTTGGTTAACTGAGTACAAACCATTCTAGTGGGACAAAAACACGATAAAAACATTCCCTTCGTCGATAGACTTCGACGGTCGGCTTGTGGTTGCTATGGAAAATGTCCACAGCAACAGCCCTATTTGGGACAGATGGACAGCTGTATAGGCCAATAAGCTATCGGCAAATACAATTTGAACCAATGAAAATGCAAGAAAAAATGGCTCTAGTTAGATAGAGAGTGCGATGACAGTAGCATGTACCAGAACCTCCGTGTGATAGCAACGAAAACCACTAATGGTAAGGCAAGTATGTGCATTTACACACTGTTACCTAGTGAGCTACATTAATTATATGATTCATCGTTGCGTACATTGAGTAAAATATCCTACGTAAGGCTGTTGCTGGTTTCCAATCTTGGTTTAGCTGCTCTGTAACGGTAGCGTTAGCTGTCATGCTACCAGTTGTATAAGTGTGTTGTCTCTCAGCATCACAGGCTGTCTGACAAAAGACATATTTTTCTTTCTTTACAAAAGAATCCTCAGTGGAGCTACAATGGCCGTACATTTACAGAGTGACACCTAACCACGACTTCCGAAGTTAACAATGACGAATGAAATCATTTTCTTTTGCAAACTACCCTCTAACTGTAAAATATTTAGCTTTCTGATCAAAGCTTAGCTTTGCAACGTCCCTTTGCAGATCCAGCATGAGGAGCCCGTCATTCGAATAACATGGACAAGTACGAAAAGGTGAAGAAAATTGGAGAAGGTTCATTTGGAAAAGCCATCCTAGTCAAGTCAAAAGAGGATGGACGCCAATATGTCATCAAGGAGATTGGCATATCTGGAGTAAGTTCCTTGCATAATATTCTATATTGCACTATCAACATGAGCTCTCCTTTCTACCTCACTCTTTTGCCCTCTGTTTCCCTTTTACTGTGACAGATGTCCAGTAAAGAGAGGCAGGAGTCTCGAAAAGAAGTTGCTGTACTTGCCAATATGAGTCATCCCAACATCGTCCAGTATAAGGAGTCTTTTGAAGGTATTCACATCAGCTATAGATTCTTACTATTAATTAAACAGTCACAGAAGTAATCTGCTGTGACTATATTATGGCATACGCAATATAAAATGATTCCAAATTTAACTTTGTTTGCGTTATTTCTTAGAGGGCGGTTGTCTGTATATCGTAATGGACTACTGTGAGGGTGGAGACCTCTTCAAGAGGATCAATTCTCAGAAAGGAGCGCTTTTCTCAGAAGAGCAAGTAAGATATCAACTCCAGTTATTTATAACCTTCTATGAAACACATTCCTGACATGTTCAGCTATTACAATGGGTATAGTGTAAGTTATTAATGTGTGAAATATAATGTGTTCTTTTCTAGATCCTTGACTGGTTTGTGCAGATTTGCCTGGCACTGAAGCACATACATGATAGAAAAATTCTCCACAGGGATATCAAATCACAGGTATCGATTGGTTCTTGCACCACATGATCTTACCTCATTGATAGATGTTTTTATTTTGTGAAATACAAGTGTCTTTTCATCATGTCTACAGAACATATTTTTGACAAAAGATGGGACTGTGCAACTAGGGGACTTTGGGATTGCAAGGGTGCTGAACAGGTATGTACAATGTCATGTCAATAGATGTCCTGATCACTCAAGCCGAGATTTAAGATTACAAAACCATAATATAATTTGCATTCTGTTCTTTATTTATTTTCAGCACTGTAGAGCTGGCAAGAACATGTATAGGAACACCATATTACCTGTCACCAGAGATCTGTGAAAATAAACCATACAACAACAAAAGGTACTAACTTGATGATTTTGGATGCTGTGACTTTAGCGTTTATCTCCTAAGAGGGTGCATTTACTCCCCCAGTAAACTTCTGATTCATGCAGAGATGGGTGGTGGTTTGTGGGAGATGTAACAGTATCATGTCTCCTCTTTATTGATTAAAACTGCCTATTTATGTCAACAGCAGGAAGGTAGCATTGATTTGTTCTTTAATTATTTGATGTATGCAAGTAATCTAATCCACTTAAGTTACAACAGATGAAGTAAATTAAACAGAGCTGATGTTTAGAGAACAGTGTGCTCAGGTGTTTAAGTGTTTTTCTGTTGAGTTTATGATGGAGAAAAGAAAAGGCTTTCCAGCAGATGTGGATAGTTTATTGAATGAATGCAATCCTACCCCAGAACCTATCCCTGCCAGTCCATTTGTACACACCCGCCTCTCACTTTCCCTACTTTTCCTCCTTCTGCAGTGATATTTGGGCCCTAGGGTGTGTCCTGTATGAAATGTGCACTCTTAAGCATGCAGTAAGTATTGTGTGTGCGTGTGATGCAGATTAATGTAAATGCACTGTATCTTATGTAACATTGCAGTGCTCTCTGATGTATTGATTTTAATCCTCTCCTTAAATGCACTGTGTGCAAATTGTAATCGCCATTTTCAGAAATATCCATCCATCTAGTGTGTAACTCTTGATATTTTCATGTACTCCAATTCAATAGCCCCGCTTTACTTCTTTATCCTTGCTTTAAATGATCAGACACGATCATCTTCAATCGTTCCTCTGCACTGATTTTAATAATATACTTAATGTGTTCTCTCAGTTTGAGGCTGGTAACATGAAAAACCTGGTTCTGAAAATCATCCGTGGCTCATACCCCCCTGTATCCGTTCACTACTCCCAAGAACTGCGTTCTCTCTTGGCTCAGCTGTTTAAACGCAACCCTCGAGAAAGACCCTCAGTCAGCAGCGTACTAGACAAACCTTTCCTCTCCTGTAGGATAGAAAGGTTCCTCACACCACAGGTAGAACATTTCATGAATTATCTTTGATACAGTTGAATTTACATAATCTGTACAGTGTTCAGGTTAAAAAAGAAAACATATTGTCTTTCCTCATTCCAGATTATTGCTCAGGAATTTCGCCATACTTTTCTTCACAAGCAGCCTAAAGTGGGCGGGGTGCAGGGGCCACCAGGTAAGTACAATTTGGTTCAGGACTTGAAATATACAAAGACATATTTTGTTATATAGAGGTTCATACATCTTTGCTAAATGCATTCAAAATTTTATATAAGTCCCAGCCTTTCATTTCTATATATACTCCCTTTGTTCCCTCTTTATTTTTGTTTTTAAGTGAAATTACAGAATAAGAGTAGAGAGAGTTATTAATTTCAGCTTTTATTTATTTTAATCAGATTCTCAACGGGTCTAAAGTGTACATACACCTTGTTGATATTTGGTAGTAGCTTCACACAATACACTGCGGAATTTTGATCCATTTTTTTACCTAGCACAAACCCGCTTTTTCTTTTTCAGATAAAAGAAAATGTTCTGTTTAAATAATGTCAGGGCTTTTTGAGGTTTGTCCCAGCTTTCTCTTGATGTTCTTTTATGTTTGTTTTGGAGTAGTGAATTGAGGAACAGCCTTTCAGCTTCTGACTCATACAGCACTCTTTTTACTACATTCAACGTCTTTACCAGTTCGAAGACCGTTCTCCTGGGATGCTTTTGAACCTGTTGCACCAAAATGCATTCATGTCTGGGGTTCAGGTCATGTCTCTTTCCTGAATAATTCAATGACTATGTGGTCCAGTGGTGTTTATATTTGTGTACTATTGTGTGTACAGATGAATGTCTATACCTTTACACTTTTATTAGAGACTTTTCTTTCCCTTTTTAAAATCTTTATTTCTTGAGATTTTCCCATTATGCCCTAAAATATTGCTACAGTTGTACCCCCAGTTGACTCCCAGTAATGACATTTAGCCCGTCTGAAGTTTTTAAAGACAAGACATTAATTACACAAGTTGCCAGGCTGTACAAAGACACAGGGCATTAATTCGCCTAATTTTTAACGTCTTCCATCAGCAAATATGTATTGAAATTACTTGTTCAGAATTGTGAAAAACTGAATTCAGCCAAGGTTTATGTAAACTTATGACCTCAGCTGTTCGTAGCTGTTCATATGCTGTGTGCAATACTGTTTTTTAGAAACTACCAGCAGGTGTTACTATACAAGGAGCAGTAGAACTTTTCTAATCATGTTGCTGCCAATCTAACATGGTGATCAATTGCACATTTACCATATTTTACAGATGACCAATTTGCTAAATTTCTTTTTTTCTTTTACTGCAGAGTCCTAGTCATTATTCTCTACCTGACTGTCACCCAAACTTCTTGTAAGTGCTATTCTTGCTATTTGTTTTTTTTTTTTTCCATTTATATTCATCTAGCCAAGCGTCCTGCTCCTGGTTCCACATCACTCGCTCCTGCCCAGAAGATTACTAAACCAGCCACCAAATACGGAGTGCCTTTAACAGTGAGGAAGGTGTCAGATGCAGCCAAAAAGCCTCTAGAGAAGAAATCTGCTGTGAAACATAAACCGGTTAGTAGACTGTTGATAGTGAATTGCTATGATTTCTCACCTCCGTTCATGACTCCTTGTCTTTGCTCTGGGTGTTAAAGAGCCTTTTTGATATTGAGCTCCTACCCTAGCATGTTGAAGTCGTCACCCATCTGTGTGAGTGTGTGTTTTTGCATCATACTGTGTTGGCCACCTCTGAACCACAGTGTTGTATGTTGCTCAGGCCCCTCTCCCAGCAGCCCCCCAGAGAAGAGTGAGTCAAGTGGCGGAAGAGAGGAAAAAACACGAGGTACAGCTGAGAGCCCCATAAAACTTTATTTACTCTGAAATTTCCCCTCCCTTCTTCCTCCTAGTTTACTCACACATGAAGGTCCCCTCCTACCAGCATATTTTTTGTTTTTCTCCCTCTCATTATACTATATTTGATCCCTGTCTTCACCCGTTTTCTGCTCCTGGACCATCTGGAGTGTTCCCTCTGATTTAGCTCTCTCTTTTTAACCAACCTTTACCTCCTCGCCTTCCTGCCCAGTGACAGAGCAGTCCTGCCTCTTTCCTTAAAGTGGGTTTCTTTTTTGTTTTTCAAACTGAGATACTTTTGCCTCATCCTACAGGATGGCATCAGAAAGAAAAGGATGGAGCTGATTGAGAAAGAAAGGAAACAGAGAGAGCAGGTGAGTGCATTATGTATAAATGGTTTAAGAATTACCTTATGGACCATGTCGTCATTGGAAATATTAAATCTGATTTTGTCAGACAAGGCTCAATTTTAGGGCATGTTTTGTTCAGTCTTCATATAGATGATATTGTTTCCTTTATAACTTGGGTAAT
>JAPQRN010000019.1:56113-79158 GCA_037367275.1 Coranthus polyacanthus | reverse complement strand
AAGAGAATATCTCCATCTATTTCCTACCATGTGATAAAAGAATCTGCTTTCTCTCAAAACCTGGGGACTGGTTCACATCCAACTTGCCAAAACCAAGTCTCTCCCCTGAGAAATTTCCTTTGATTCTTATCCTGACGTCTGGCATCAGCGCTGGGCATCAAACCCAAATACCTACCAACCCTGTTCTCTCTTCCTTCAGCACAGAAAAACAGCAGGACTGTTTTCACAGTTCAGGTCTCCTGCAGTCTCTCCTGCCTGCCAAGTCACACAGCCACTTCCTTCATCTCAGTTCACTGTTATTGAAACAGAAATCATCCCTCACATGGGCTTCCAGTATGTTATTCCTATGACTTAGGTTAATTTATTCTAGATTTGTGAACATGAACACATCTCGTCTATGGCTATAAACACTAGTGTTAGGATGTAATATCATTTATAAATTGTAATGGATGCTGTGAAAACTCGGTGATTTTAGGGATATCAGCACGACCAACATTTACCTGGGTGTAAAAACGTAAACAGAAAACTTCAGGAACAATTCCCATTAGGGATTACTCCAATGTCTAGGCACTTTTGCCTCTAGCTAGCTGAACTGCTCACCAAAATAATTAAACTTCATCCAGTGATATTGCCTTTATGGAAATGTAGTTAAAAGGTCACAGTTTCCACTCTGTTTATGGAACGTAAAGCAATTCAACAAAGTGGTTCATTAAAAACTCTTGGTACTTATTACAAAGAACTCCTGTAAAGTGTGAAACACTGCAGGCTTTGCCAATGTTTCACACCAGCATGTGACTCAGAGAAGAAATATTAAATCTGTGAAGCCATTGACAAGCTTTATTTTAAGCCTCAGTGGTCAGCATCTGTCCCTGCACATTACCTGAGGAAACAGAGCGCAATCTGGCACAAACATGACCTGTGGTAAATGACAAGGCCGCTGTGTTTTTACCGTGTAATTACAGAATTTAAGGAGGAGGGGGACGGTTTAGGCTTTCTAATTATTTCACAGCTTGGAACTGATTGTTTTTAGCAGTGTTTTCATGTTGTTATTGTGGAAAACTGCGGGAGAAGCAGCTTTACTGTCATCTATTTAGAGAAACCCAAACAGGAGCCAGAAATGAAACCCGGTGTCTAGAGACAAAACTAAATATTTATGATTTCCATATTTGTCATAGCCCCAAGATTTATCTCTCTTTATCCGAGTCTTTGCTTCCCAAACACTCGGAAGGTTGGCTGGCAAAGGTTGGTTGAAAATGACTATTTTCTGCCACAGAGATATTTTAATTAACCTTTGTACACATTAATTGAATGTACCATGACATACTAATCCTTCTTGAACATGCATTTTTTAGGTTTTGCATTCATAGTATACTGTACATTTCTTAAACACAACCTGGATTACCAGATCCTATAGTCAAGGCCAGAGTCGACAATAAACTCTATATAGTATGTACTAATTTGTAAGCGATCAGTTGTCAGCTGTCTGTGAGGTACGTCTCACATGTTGGTGTCTTGTGATTGAAATTATTCAGATATGACATTTGATTCTCTGTTACAGATGAATTCATGATGATGACTAATCTCATCCAGAGCATCACCCTCACAGTTGAATATTTACCTGTTATTTTCTGTCTCCTCCTCTATATTCTCAGCTCTGGAAGCACAGAATTAAAAAGTCATAACATTTACATTAACAAAGATACAACAGCACCCATGAGAAGGAGTCATTTCCAGCACACATGCTGTGGAAGTGGGCTGTGCAAAGCAACAACGAGGCTTAACTGTACTGTAACAAACTCTGGCCTACATGCAGCTGCATGGTCACATCATAGAGAAACAGTAAACCCCTGGCTTTGATGCCTAAAAGTCTACACATCAAGGTCATTTTTGTGAAATGAAAAAGGAAAATGTTGAAAGATGTGTTGTTTAAAAAGCAGAGAAGCTATGCAAGAACAGAGAGATGTTTCAAAACCAACAAATATAGTTTAAGAATATTAACAAAACAAAAATTACGTTACATATTATTCAGCTCCTCAGCCTTTTTACACACTCAAAGTAAGTTTCATAACATGGAAAAGATAAACCTATTTACCATAATGTGGTTTAAATTAAGTTGTCTGTTTCAGCTCTTTAGGTTCATGTTTCAACACCCTGGCACATAAAAAATAAACAACAAAAAATACAACTTGAAGTTGTCTGTTAGATAGTGTCCTTATTAAAAATGCACAACGCTGATTAGATTTACTTATATATTGATGTTCGGTATCAAATGACAAGACATTTTTTTGAAACTCAGTGGTATCTGAGCAATTTGGTTGGCGCCGTAAAAGTATCGAATTTCGGTCCACAGCCCTATTTGGGTTTGATCTATCATTTAAGATCAGAAACATGTTAGTCACTTAGAGAACAAAATGCTCAGGGGTGTAAATATAGACAGTGCAGGGCCTTAGGGTGGGGGCCCATAGAGAGCAGACGCTGCTGGGACAACAGACCTACTGAGAGATTCAAAATACGGCCTCAGAAAAAGAAAGAACATACATCAATAAACAGGATGCCATTTGCTTTATAATCCGTTAAAAACGTGAACTCATCTCCATCATGATTTGATACTGCAAAAAACTATTTAATCATATTTATTTATTTTTGTCATTTAACAGATTTGGTTAATATACGTATGTTCATGTCGTCCAGTGTCAAATCTCTATTTCATCATGTGACGAGACAATGCAATAAGGTAGCTAGTTTAGGTGCAAAATCTGCTAAGACTGAGCACATCTGCATGCCAAGTGAGCAGTAATTACCGTGCACTGGGGAACTTCATACCTACCTTACGCCACTGAAAATACTCATCATGTAATCACAATGTCCCTGGCTGAAGTTTACACAGAGATTGTCTGATATCGCATAAAAGGAAAAATTTCCCAAGAAATGTTATCAGGATTTGAGATAAAGCCCATGCACAAGAGGCTTGTTCACAGCAGACATCTCAATACACTGGGCCATTGAAAACAAAGCAATATGATGCCCAACTCTATTAGCAGTGACATCCTACCTGATCCCCGCAGAGCTCGCAGAAAGGTGCAGAGGAAAAAAATACAATGGCCGTTTCCTGGGCTGGGCATGCAGTCTGAGGTCAGACAGAAACAATAGGAGCCATCCAGCAAAAGCCACACAGATCTGCTTACAGCCACAGACAGAACGACGGCAGCTGGCAGGCTCGGCCTGGCACACACGATGCCACACTGACACCGAAAGAAAGGCCAGGGGAATGCTTTTGTTCCAACAAGGCCCGGGATTCCCCCTTTAACACTTTCACAAAGCGGAGAAACATCATCGACCTCAGACAGACCTCCGAGTCTGTCAATCTCCCAGCATCCCCCCCCCCCCAACCCTGGTGAATAGTCTTCCCCCGGGGCACATGGGACATTACAGGTACTTACAGCTTTGGTTTGGGTTTGGTAGGCAGTGGAAGAGCGTCCCTCCCAGGGGATGGAGACAGCTTGCCTGGGGTTGGAGGTGAGTCTGGTGCCGCCTGGGCTGGACTCTGTGCTTTGACTGTGAAATCTGTAGCAGACTCAAACAGCGATAGAGGTGGTGGTGGTGGAGGTGGTGGAGGTGGTGTGGTCTCTTTAGTTGGCCTCGGAGGGGATGGTGGACTCAGAGGTTGGCTGTTCTGTATAGATCCTCTCCCCTTGTCTTCCACCTCTGAGCCACGAATCTGTACCGGAGGCAGGGCCGACACACTGGGCCAGATCTCCAGCTCTTTGATATGGACAGCTTCAGCGCCGGGCTGAGGCAGCGTCTTGGGTGGCAGCTCCAGGAGGCTGATCTCTGTGGGTGGGGGAGGAGGGGGGAAAGCTGCCGCATCCTCAAACCCTGAGCTATCACCAGACATGCCATTACTGGATGAGTCCTCAGCTGCTGGGGCAAACAAACAAAAGGAAAGTGGAAGATGTCAGACATTAATGTTTAGTTTTTCCTCAGAAAAGAAGATTACACATACAAGACTGTATCATCTGATCTAAAGCAGCAGCTGCGTCCAGTCAGGCTGAAGCAATTTCTGTTTATTCAGCCTTTCCTTAAACTGTGCAGTGAGTCCTGTACAGTAGATACACAGTCATGTCTGTGGGAATACACAGAAATATGTGCGTCCTGCTGTACTCACACAGAGCTGCTCAGCATAAACAGGACAGAAGGTCGTCATCTTGTTAAGGGAGATAATAAAACATAAATCTTTTATGAGTGATCACAAACCACAGGGGAGCCACAGGGCTATATGAGATCAGTGAAATGATGAAGCATTCATATGCAAGAATACAATAACTTCGGAAAAAAGCATTACTTCAAATTTCATTCATTATTTTGTAACAAGAAATCCACCTTTTGAAAACAAGATCATCTCTTACATTAGGATTTAATAAGCATTTTATGCAATATAGTAATCTTTCACATCTGAGGTGCAATTTGAAGCTCAAGAGAAAAAAACTGGCAATGCAAGGGTGGAGCCTAAATGGATGTGAAGCAAAGGAAACTGTCAAATAAAGATTAACATGTCCCCCCAAAAGCCTTAATATCCTCAGAATGTGTTCCAGATGTTTTATCCAGACTCTGACTTATTGTTATAAATGCCTTTTTAAATCCAGACATAATTTGAGTGTTTTTCAAGTGACTTCAGGGAAGAGTTTTTTTTTTAACCCCAGACACCGCCTTCGTGTCTGTGCTGACGCACCTGCAGTGACGGTGAGGTGGGCCGTGCTGTTGACAGAGCCGTAAGGATTAGATGCCGTGCAGGAGAACAGGCCTCCGTCCTCTGGAAAGGCCTCCGCTATCACAAGTGTGCAGATCTCCTCTAAAAAAAACCAAAAAAACAACCAAGTATCACTACACCTCTAATGAGCAAACTGCTTATGATCTTAAAAGTTTGATTTATACGGAAGAATTAAATGGAGGATGAACTGAGCCATTAAATCAACTTGTGCAAATAGTAGACTGAAGATGAATATGCCATTCATTGTCAGACACACAGAGATCAGTGGGGAGACAGATGACAAACAAGCATGGATGTATTCACACATTAAATATTGAAGCACAGATGTTCGGGGACGCCTGAGTGACTCACAGCATGAAAGTAACACATCAAATGACCCGAGTCATACAGGTGGGAAATGTCAGACATAAATTAGCGTGTGTCATTGTTTATCAGTGATGGTGAGTGTGCGTTTGTGTGAGTTGACGTTTGCGGGTAGTGGGGTTTCACATACTTTCCCAGGTCTGACTACAGTAGATGTGATCATGCACTGTTGTGAGAGACAGGCTCATTAACTTGTCATTTGCTGTAGGCATAACCAAGTGCAAAGGTTGCAGCTGATAATGAAACCATCATCGTCGTCGTCATTATCATCATCATTATCTCCAGACACCAGCTAATAGTCCTTTACCAACTTTAACCGCTGACTGTGGGTGGGAGGAGGTGAGGTGACGTACCTGATTCAGCTGCAGATCGGGGCTCTGATGCACAGGATATCAGAGATAGGGAAGAAAAAAAAGAAATAGCTTTGGTGATTAGAATGTACTTGTCAATTCAGTGTACAAATTTGAGGTAGGCGACCTGTACTTTACTTGAGTGTTTGCATTTTATGCTAGTTTATACTTCTACTCCACTACATCTCAGAGGCAAATATTGAACTTTTTACTCCACTACATTTGTCTGACAGCTTTAGTTACTTTACAGATGTTTCATTCCCTTCCTGTCCAGTAAAAACCACTTATCTCCAAATGTGTTGATTTTGATACAGATACTTTTACTATCGTAATTATTACCCAACTTTTTTGAATGCAGATTTTCACAGTGTGGTATTGTTACTTTTACTTCCACTGTGTTACAATGAGATCATAATAGCTAAGAAGAGTGGCTCACTTTTTTGGAGAATACGGAAATCTGGGGAGTCGAGGATCTCCTCTTCCAGCCGGTACCATCGGACCTGCAGAGGAGGGCTGCCACGGACCCTGCACTCAAGAACCACCACCTGGCCCTCTGATGCCAGGGCATCCTGCAACATCTGCACAGAGGGGGATAAAAAAACATCGAGATACTTTTGAAAAGAAATCCAAATCCTCCAGAATGCGTCCCACCAATCAATATGACAGTGTGCAGCGATGCAGAGCGTAACACTGGAGCTTTTGGAGAGTGATGGAGAAGCTGCTGTTAACATGGTCAGGGTCATAGATTAGTAAATCCATCAACAAAAGGCATTCAGTGCATGTGAGTCAGAGCTGTTCTCTTTGTGTTTGGGACAACATGTGCGTGTCTGTTTGTGTGTTGTATAGATGACGTCACTTCACTTCATGTGGACATCCTCTCATTGAGATGATTAAAGCCTGCGACAGTTTTTAAAGAAGGCGGGTGGGGGTGAAGAAAAACAAATGTCTTTTTGTAATGAGGTGGAAAATGATTTAGGAGCTGACTGGCTGGATGAGAGTGAAAAGAGACCTGACCCTTGTGGGTTTGGCAGGGCCGTTTGAAGCTCTGCCTCAGCCTGTTTCAGTCTCGCCATCACAAGACGCGTAGCCTCGGGGAGAGGGAGTTAGGGGCTGTCAGGGGAGTGTTGAAGAGTCTGAGCTGGAAAGGGGTGTTCTTGAGCTAGAGGAGGAGCTCTCATTGAAGTCTATGTTTTATCTGACCCCCACTGCTGAAAGCCACAGTACTGCATACTGTTATTACAAGAAGGCAAAGAGTCTGAGTGTATGTGTGTCAGTGTGCATGTGTACGGACTCTATGCATGATACAAAAGTATGTGCAGACCCCCGTCCACATACTTCTGGTCTGGTTTGTTGTTTCGGCTTAGCTCCAATTAAACACACAGCATGTGATTTCTACCTCTAGGGGTCTCTCAATCAAAACAATAACAAAAGACATAGTTTGGTGACATTGCAAAGTAGTGTGGGATCATGGGAGTTGTTGTTTTCCCCACTACTACTGATGAAAATCAATGTGCCGTGACTCAGCCAGGAAACACGTTCACAGACGAGATTAAGTATTAAAGGTTTCGTCACATTACATTAAGTTACATATATTCACGTTCTAATGAAACAGCAACAGGTAACGTTAGGTAACGTAACGTTAAATGCTTATTCAACATTAGATGAGTCAACTTATCTAATGGTAAGTTAGCTCTCAACATTTTGTTGCTGTAAACATTAGCTTACTGGCTCACTGGTCACTGTTGGTCTCAGCCACTGGTCGCACATCGTTGTAAACAGATCAATATTGAGATAAATTAATAAACTCTACTGGATGGCTGATGCAGTGTGGCCGAAATACTGCTGTATTACTGTTACTGTCCAGTCTGTAAAGTGGATAAACACTATTGACGGGTGACGAAATTAAATGGGCCATTGACATCCGTCTCCGAATTTGCTGTAGACAACTCAAAATATGTCGAATAACACGAGTGTTGACCTTTTTTAGCTATTTTAATGTGGAATCTCAGTAATATTTTAAATAACGGTATGCTTCCAACTACTGCATTTGAGAACAATTCTGGGAAATCCCTTTCATGTTTCGACATGACAATGCAAAAGTCAGGTACATAAAGAAAATGTTTTTTCCAGTTAGATTTGGAAGAAACTGAGCGGCGTTCACAGAGCCTGACTGCTCCACCCACCATATTTGGGATGAATTGCAGCGCCATCTGCATCCTCATCAATAATAAATTAAATGAATACATTTCTGTAAGAGTGAAGACATTGTTGGACTATGTGTGTAATATTTGTCTGCCTACTTATGACCATGTAGTGTAAGTAAAGTATGTCGTGCAGGAAGACAAACCTTGGTGAATATAGGAGGACCCGAAACGTCAACACCGTACAGCGACGACACAGGACTCTGCATCTGGAAGACAACATGAGTTCACTTAATGATTTTCATTCAGAAATGTGTCTGCTCATGTCACTGAAAACCTTTTTCCATGTGTGTGTGATTCTGTGTGTCTCCAGTGGACGTAGGTGTCTTACCCGCTGTGGGGGCTGAGATAAGGACTGGACCAGAGTGGAGCGATGAGGAAGGACGTCAGGGGTTTTGGGTGATGATGAGCGTATTGTCAGGGACATTGAAGTAGTCTTCTTCTGAACTCTAATATAAACAAAGCATAAATCACATTTTTTGTAACATAATCAGTTCCTCAACTCTATTACGCTTTGTTATAATATCATACTTATATAAAGTAAATTGTCTCCCCAGCAATTAAGATGTTATCAGTGATCTTGGCTTTTATGTGTAAACAGAAAGAGAACCAGGAAGTTGTCCAGATAGTTTCTGTATAGTTTATAAAAAGATAACGATCAAAACATTTGGTGTACTAAAAAGAAGGCAGAGTGGACACTGCTGTGAATTTCCAGTCATGAAACTGAATTATTTAAAATATTTGAAAAGGTTTAAAAATGTATTTGTGTGTATGTGTTCAGATTGGTACAACATTAAACATTTGTAGTGGGAGACATTGGTGTCCAGATTTTTGTCTGCACTAACATAATGTTCATATTCAGCAAAAAGTCAATAGAAGGAAAGAAAGTGGGGAAAAGCTACAAGGTTTCACATTTGGAAATAAAAGCAAGATGAGTCTTTTTAACCATATTAACCTTGTGTGCCTCTCATTGTGTAGATTGTGCTGCTGGGTCAGGGTTATGGCTCTTTAAGGGCCCTTTAAAGGTCTAGTTAAATATGAACAGGCAGCAGATCTGCTGCGTGAACCAGTTCAGGAGTTCATTGGGTCAAAGGGTCATGGGGTCACAAGAGAATCACACATACTGAGGCATGGCTCCTGATTTGGACTTTGACCCTCCTCCTTCTCCGTCTGAATCTGATGAGGAAACTCCTGCAGAATAAAGGCAAAGATGGTTACATTTTATTAGACATCACTTGAACAGTAAAGTAGATTGATCAACGTTCAGTAAATGTTACTAGTCTTCTCATTTTCTCTTTGGATGTTTCAAAACTTAAACTGTAACACATCCTGATTTGAATTAATGCCACTAACCTTCAATGTAAACCTCAGCAGATGTATTGTCTGCTCCGAGGCTGTTGGAGGCGACGCAGGTGTAACGCCCGGTGTCGTCCTCAAAGGCTTCAGTTATCACCAGAGTGTGCAGGTCACCATCCCTCCAGATCTGAATGTCAGGAGAACTGTGCAGCTCACGGCCCTCGCAGAACCACCTGACGGAAGAGGGTAACATCATTTTCATTCTACCACACTATATATTAATCACTAATAAGGTTAATATGCAAGATCAGTTTGACTGATACACTGTACTGAGTAAATACTGACACCATAATTGTCCACATGTAGCCAGTGGCTTATTCAACCTGTTAAACTAGGTTTATTCTTTGGTTCAAGACTTTGCATTCAGTTTGCTAGGATTTGCAGCGGTACAGAAGTATTTCTTAAAAATAAGGTAGTCTCGTCCATCGTGCCTCCCATTTGTTTCCAACAACCGCTTTTACATGAATCTTTTAACAGAGCTAAAATAATAAGGCTAATCTGTTGACCCAGAGAACCAAAGCTTTTCAGACGGAGGTCTTGAATATCAGTCATAGTTATTTCACCATTGTCTTGTGGCTGAGTATTTTGTTAACTTCTTTCCAAAAGAAATATATATTCCCGTAAAGAAAAAAGCTTTAATCATAGACTGCAGGTAATAGAGATCATTACTGAAATTTATGTCTCTTTTCAATAAAATTTTTCCTGACAAGCAAGGGCGATGATAAATACTCAAACTTAAGTATACCTTTGCTGAATCTGATGGAGGCCTGCCAATCTAGCACACATCAATAACTACTCATTCACACAGCCCCTCGGGCATATGTTAAGTTTCCATGTCTGTCAGTCATCAACCACCCCGAGGTAGTGACGAGACACAGTGTTACGGGAAGCAGGAACACCCTTCCCCTCCCTCCAATCAGAGGTCTGTGTGTCTGGACAGGCGCCTGGGCCCGGTACCACATCCCCAGAGTCTGCTAAAACACACATTGTTCCCTGATCTGTGACCCAGCCAGCGGTGGAATGTACCTGAGTACATTTACGCAAGTACTGCTTAAGTACATATTCGAGGAACTTATATTTTACTTGAGTATTTCCACTTAATACATCCACTCCACTACATCTCAGAGGCAAACATTATCATTTTTACTCCGCTACGTTTGTCTCAAAGCTTTAGTTAAACCTAGTTACTTTACAAATTAATATTTTTACACAAAGCATATGGAGAGTTTTGTTATAAGACACCAAACAGTTTACACAAGTACAGCTGAAAAGATTAAACAACTACATGAATGACAGAAAATTAATGAAACATTTCATGCTTCCAGCTTCTCAAATGTGCTGTATTTTTCAATCATTTTAATGCATTTTTAATCATTTTTGTTTGTCTTGGTTTGTTTGTCTAGCTCCCTGGGTAATTGTGACAGCATTTCTCACTATTTTACTTATGTTCTGTTGTTTGTGGTGAAAATAATCAGAAGATCTACCCATAGTGAAAAAGATCATTAGTTGCAGTCGTATATGAAATACTAAGCGCCGCTCCTTTGTAGTTGGTTGAGGTGGATTCACAGAATGTAAGCGCGTGCTCGTGTTTTCACGTGAAGCTTGTCTTGGGAGGCGGTCATTTCAGCTAACTCCATTTCTAAGCTAACAGCCGTCTCGGTTGTCTACATCGATGATACAGCCTGTACGCTGATTTCTATGTAGTGCACTGGAGTCAGACTTCTTCAGTGTCTCTCTTCTGCTCCTCCACAGCAGCAACAGTGTGTGACACTAGCTACCGTTGGCTTAGAAATGGCGTCAGCTAATGACAACGATCCTCACGTGTCGGCCATGTTACTGCACAGTGACTAATTTTAGATTTTAAAACTTTAAATACATTTTGCTGATAATACTTCCGTACTTTCCTTTAAGTTAAGGTTTTGAATGCAGTGAAAACAGTGCTTTTCCTTAAGTAAAGAATCTGACTTCTATCACCGGCCCCTGCAGAGTCTCCACAACCAGCTTTGTGTGTCTCATCACTCTTTCAGGGTTATGATTAAAGCAGACCCCCACCCCCCCCAGCACTGTGTTACCACATCAAACAGATATGGTCAGATCGCAAACGCACTCACAGAAATGCTGGTCTCACTTGTCATGATTCGAGGGGTTCTGTTGCTTTTATCAGTGCAATGACTTTTCCTTTTTTTAAGCACATTATGACACATCTGTTTAACACCCCACTGACACTCCACACACTGTACAGCACATCAACACTCTAAAAGAGAGGGAATACATGTCTTGTTCACCTCCCGACCTCCTCATTGACAGGGGGGAGGGGCAGGAATTCCCAAAATGCCTAAAAGAGCAGCTGTTCTGTCCGTCCACAGCTCCGACCTGAGGACACACCAGCACACTTGGAGAGTTGTATTAAAATTCCCGACATCCGGCTGCATGGCCGTTACTTGATTTTATGCGCTCTGGTGTGTCACTCAAGCGGGCTAATTCCTGTTCCAGAAAGCAATCCATCAGCAAAGATATTCAGACAGCACTTCATACTCGAGGATTTACACCTGACAGAGTGGGTGTGGGCGCAGAGAATCAGACAGAATGTGAATGAATGGTAAGTACAGGAACAGGAGGTGCAGGAACATGATGAGTCAGGCCAGGCCAGACAGGAAAAATTATACGCTGTGTCACCATTTAGACACTTCACACTGCGCTGTTCATCAGTGGCGGTGACAGGTAGAGCAGTGCGGAGGTTTGTCGCTCTGTTTCTGCTTTCTCTGGCTTCGTTTTACTGCCAGCCCCTCCGGCACAATAGACTTAACAGGGCAGTTCCTTTGCCTTATCGCTTGACGAAGTGAAACTACGGAAACTTGGCCGGCTCTATCACGCAGCCAGACGCCGGTGTGTTAAACGATAGGAAACAGACTGTGACATGAGACTAATGAAGAGCTGTTCATGGCACGAGCAGGGAGACTTTATCCACCGGCCTGTCAGGCCTTGAGGCAGCTGAGTCCAAGACTCATCTGCCACACTTCAAACAGCCCAGCAGCTGTCTGAGCATCAAACACATGATCCAGACGGAGAAAGGATGAGACAACGGGGATCGTATATAACTCGACTTTGTTATATGACATGGGCCAAATTCTTTGGTACAAAACTGACAGCAGCCAGCGATTCAGATTAAAAAAGTTTATTGTTTGAGCAAACCAATATGTCTGTGTGGTTTTGAAATCCATTTTTCCGGATTATATCCAGACAGGGGAAAAGGGAAAACAACTCGTTTGGGTGACTGCCATGTCTGCTGTGAATTTGCTTGGGAAACTCAGGTTTCTTTTGTTGGTAAAAACCTCACGACTTTCTTTTAAGTCACCCACTGTTTTAATCAGAATGGGTCACTTTAGATTTTGTAACCATATGCTCTGAGTTTGATCGCATGTGGGCCGTACAATACAAATCTCCTTCAGTGTAGGAAAATCATTTTTGAGCGCTGTTAAATTAAACACATAGAGGAAGGGGTTTATTGTAACACATGACATCATTTAACTAATGACTATGGTTTCGCGATGGGGGACGCTAAGGCTGTTGGAGGTACTGTAGTTGTGTGTTTTGTGTAAGTGTGTAACTTTTACAAAAAGCAGAGGGATACGTTTTCCACACATTGGCCTGAATCTGTCCAGAACTCAGCAGAAGAAAATACAGCACTTCCATACAGTAACGTGTGAACTAAAACACAAAAAGAGTTGTGTTTCAATCATTTGACACTGACCTATAAGTCACGCTGGGTTTTTTTTTTTCTTTTTTTTACTATTAAAGTAGTTTTCCATTCTGAGTGCGTCTCATAGTTTTACCAGGCTCTCCCTGCTGAATCTAAAGCACAGACCATCTGCATCTGTAGGAGTAAAGCAATGGAAATGTAAATCTGTTTGGGCACAATTTGATGAAACACAGAGCAGTGCACAGGACTCATCGTTTCGTGCTCCACTGAGGGTTGACTGAACATAAACTCGGAAGAACAGACCATTCCTAACAAGCAGAGCAATAAACCCCCTTATTAATCAACCTTAATGATCTACCATTATGCATAATTACTGAGTAAACTCATTTAGAGACAGACGGTAATGTTTATTTAATCCCCTCTCCATTTCTGTGGAATGTGCTGAACGTGGTGAGACAGCTTGTAGCATTTCTTACATTGGAGGAGCAGGGACTTTGTTGAGTCATACACAGTCTAGGAAGAGAAGGAACTCAACCATCAATAGCCTCATTTGGAGGGGAAGCAGAGTGAGGGAAGACATTTCTTGGCAGAAAGTAGCCTTACCACCCATTTCCTCTTAATACAATACCATTATAAAACACAGCTATTCAGCACATGCATACAAAGTAGCTGAGTAAACAGCCTTCGTGGGTAACTCCTCACCTCTTCGCTCATCACAACCCAAACCCCGGGTGGTGACTAAACATCCTACCATCAACACCAACCGGGCTGTCACCGGCTCTCTGAATAAAGATAGCATGTCAGAAAGCAATTATAAACAATTGAGGCCAGATGATGCTTCTGATACCAACAGGAGGAGTATCTCGTTCTCGGGGTGCTCTTCGCCCTAAACCAGTCACATACAGATGAAGAGAGCATTCCACGCGAGAGGCCAAACCAGAGCCTGTTGCCCTGGCCTCTGAAAGTGCGTGCTGAGGGCCACACTCTCCTCGTCTGACCCTGTTGTTATTTGCTGCTGTTGATGGAAAATTTTATGAAGCAAAGCTCAGTTTCACCACAAACCCAAAACGAGTGGAGGCCAGAGCACAGAGAGGGAGGAGAAAAAGAACGAAGGAGCGGGTTTCATAGCAAATAACCTCGACACGACTTAGAAGTGACAGCCGCGGCGAAGCACACTTATCACCAAAAGCCCCATCAATATTGGATATAATGCACAGTATGCCAGGTGTGTTTACTTCCTAATCTTTGTCTCGGTTTTCTCTTACAAGTTCTTGCTCTTATTGTTTCGGTTTCCAGGCTACGAACCACAGGAGTCAACCAAAGTGCAACTGGACAAGGAAGCGCGGCATCTAGGCTGTCTTTATCCCTAATTACAAACTACAATAGAGGTCAACTGAAACTGCCCAAACTCTATGGCGAGCAATGTTGGTTTTATTACCCACGACAGAGAAATCTCCTAATTCATGCGAACACAAGATGGAAAGCAGATTAGGTTTCCTCTTTCCCACGAATGCTGACTGAAACCAAGAATGAATGAAGGCCTATAAGCCTCAGTGAAAGGTCTAAAAGCACAACCTCACTATAGCTGCAAAATATTTAGTTCTACCACAGTCCTTATTACAGTAATTTTCCGTAATTTTCCATAATGCATCGTTTACCTGCCCTCCAGTTATGTAAGTGTACCAATATTGTTATAATAAGCTAATAAGGCTGAAATATAGGATACAGCAGGACATCCCATCTTTAAACCTCAACACCAAGAGCAATTTAACCTGCCAAAAATGAACTTATTAGTTCTTTTTTAGTTGTTTTTTTAGCGCAAAACAATCAAGGCTATGCAGAGATTCCCCCGTTTCCTCTTACGAGTGTATGAGAGATGAAGAGAGATGAACCCACAGACATTTAATGATTTAGCAAATTGGCTAAGTAGCTTTAGAGTGATTTTCTTTTACAGCCCAAATCCTTGTTTTCAGTGTCATCTTCAGCTCCAGCAGGTAGGATCTTTAAGAAAAAAAATATTTTTAACTAAACCTACAGTACACCACCCACCATGTGGCAAACAAACAAAGTTAGCAATTAGCAAGTGAACATAGTAACGACAGCAAGATTTCTCATCTGAAAGTTATGGTGCATGGTCTAATTTTACTCCGCTTAGAAAACAGACTGACAGTAGTTAGTAGACAAGTCTTATGCTGGGAAACAGTTATTAACAGTTATTATTACTAATTTCAGTTAAGTGGAGCCAAGTAATTTTAAATGGCACTTGTACTGAGTGTTGTCATCTGGACTAAGACGGAAGTATTACATTCTAGGTTTGACACTAAGTATAGTTTAAGTGTTCTGCTATAATCCTCATCATTAAGTGGGAGCCATTTGGTGATGGGTTTTTGTTAATCGGGGCATGGATTCATCTGTCAAAGGTCAGTGACTGGAATATTCTGGACCTCGGACAGCTGCACACCACAGTCAGAGGTCAGACCGGAAGCGACGAAGAGCATTTTTCTCCAAGGAATTTTAACTCGGGTGGGGGGGGGGCAGGGCTAAATTGGGTTATCTATCAACATACATTAGAGAATTTCTTAGTAACTACTGTCAAGGCGACTACTGCTTTTACGGTTTCGTTGAACAGGGTTATGTGTAAAGTGTCTGTCAGTGCAGGAGCTGAACAGGGTGTGTATTTAAGAAAGAGAGACCCAACTGATTTAATGACAGACATGTGCAGCAGCTGAGCTACAAACACCGTGGCGGTCATGTGGATGTCCATACATGCACATATACACACACTCACACATTTCAGTTTTGTCTCAAGAAAAATCAACACATTTAAAACAGGTGGAAGGCAAATTACAGCTACCAATGTAACAGGTTCATTCATTCGTTGAAATAGAAATCACACACATTTAGCTCTTGAACTGCTCGACCTAACTCGGTAAAAAAAAAAGTTAAGAAATAAAGAACATTACGTTACATGCACCTATAACAAATCCACTCCTTCTTCCCTCTTATTCAGGATAGTCTAACAGTCTAATTGACTTGTGTTTCATAGAAAGGTGTGGCTAGACTGGGAATATCAAAACAACACATTTACTACATGAGCTTGACTTCCACGTGAGCAACCTGACGAAATGACAGAGCTAACAAAGATGGTCATCCTAACCAGCACCATCACTTACCTAAATAGTCGTGCTGCTCCTTGTTAGTAAAACAGAAGCCTCTACTGATTTTCTTTATCCTGGTTTGAAAACAGAGCCTTTCCTCCTGACAGCATGACACACACTGAACCACTGACACTCTCACACCAGGACTGCCACTCTGAGTCACACACACACAGACACACACAGACACACACAGACACACACAGACACACACACACACACACACACATGCACACAATGCTCGGTCTGAGCAGAGGGTTGAGAGGGAGGGATCAGCCCAGAGCTGCCAAATTCCACACAGGACAGAGGGGCAGAAAAAAAAGATTCATTCATCTCATTTAAATTAACAAATTGCTTTTGGCCCGTGCAACCTATTTTTTGTTAGAGGGATCGCAATGGTTGAGCTGTCTCTTTTACGGCAACTCCGTCCCCCTCCTCTGATGTGAAATGTATTGTGGGATGCCAGCACGGAAACGAGCACATCCGTGGTTGTGTTTTTGTCTTTTTAGCTTGGGTTTTTCTTTCTTCATAAAACCCTGGTTACAAACAAAAAACAACTTTTGATTGCTCTGCCTTTTCTGCTTCTATACAAGTCTGGGCCGCAGTCCGCTGACCATCAAAAGCACCACAGCAAACCCAGCGCTCTGGTCAAATGACCCTGTCACCATGGAAACCTCTGGAGCTCTGGTCCGTGATGGCAGGAAGGCAAAATAAAAGATGACAGTGGTACAGTATGCATTACAGTGTGACAAAAACAGGGTGGGCACTACATACACTGGCCCTTACTTAATAAATACCACATGGCAGAACTAAGTAGGCCTCTTAAAAAGCCCAGTTAGGGCTGAACAAAAATAGCCTGGATAAGTCAGGATCCAAATAGACCACTTTGAGCTGGCAGCACCTGGCAAGTACAAGACAGATGGCTGTTGCTACTGTGTCTGGTAATGCTTTGTGCGCACACACACACACACAATGTAACAGTCCTAACGCAGATTCACCTAGGGCAGCAAATATAAATCTAGTATTTGAGGTTTGTTTAGTGCTCATGACCAGTGCAGTGCAGAATGAAAGGGTTCGGTATGTTTTGCCATTTAACTCTCCGCAGGGGCTCCGCTCAGGCTTGAACACAGGCGGAGCTAGTGATATTTTGGTCAGTGAAGACGCTGAGAGCCCACCACTGGGAAATGGCAAGCGGGATCATTTGTTGCTAGAAAGGTCTGCACTATATGTGTGTGAGATGGTATTGAATTACATCTTGTCCCAGTGGCACACATTGTAATCATGCGGTTATTTTATTTAAGTTCTTCTGCTACGGGAAAAAAAACCAACCTTGCTTCTATATAGTGATAACAACATGAAAAGTACCGTACTTCCCCTACGTGACTATAAAACATAAAAGGAAGGGCTTTAACAATCTGGATGTTCCTATTAATTACTGACTGACTCGCAGAAGCCCTCTCAGGTCTGCTGCTCCGTCTGAACTGTCCAAAGTATGAGTCAACAATATTAAGACATCAGCACAAACACACGCACAGGTGCGTAAAGCTGTGACACACACACACAAATACAAATAATTTCTTAGTCACACCACAAGCAACCGAGCATCCACTCATTCAGTCACACGCCCATTCACACGTAATATTTCACTGTTTAGTAAAGTCGTTCAAGGGTCAGTTGAAGTCACAAATAAATAGATACCCGTTGCCATAGCAACCCCCTGTTTTTACTCCAAGGAGACCATATGACACTAACAAAAACAGAGACTGTCCTCTCATGATGTCATTGTGCTAGGCCAATATATCGTACAAACTGTCAAATAAATCCAGCTTGAAAACCAACAAAAGCAGCATCGAGAAGAGCCCAGTATTAAACATATCAGCCGCATAAAATAAATGAGGCCACATATTCAAACAACAACGTGAAGCCTCCCGTAAAAAGAGGTGGACTGCTGGCTGACAACAGTAGATGTCTTTTCGGCCTGCTGACTTTTTGTAAATGTAGCTGTGGGTAAAACAATGTGCTTCTATGATAGAGCAATAAATATGTCTTTATGTTGGAGTTATAAGCCCAGTAAAACAGCTGGTTCTCTCATAGATATCACGTAGAACTGCAGCACAGACTGTCAATTTTCCATCTGTTTCAATCCATGAATATTTACATCTGGGTTTTCTGGGACGGGATTCTGTAGAAACACAACACAGGCTCATCTTCTAGTCAGTTGGCGCATCTGACTGAACAACTATTCAGATTTTTTTCTAAAACTGGTAAAACAATGGGTGGCCAGTGGCGGAAGGCCTTGTTTTTGCCCTCCAGGTGGGCGTTTCTAGAAGGGCATGACAACATGTGAAAACTATGAATAGTTCACTATGTGCCCACACCTGAGCTTACATAACATCCGGTTATTTTCATCAATTTACAAATTTCGAAGTTCTTCCATAACCACAATAATCAATCTTCCTGCCACTGAGTAATTACAGATGGAGGCAAACCACATAACAGTCTTTGCCACCGCTAATTTATGGTACAGTATGTATCATAACTTTCTGGGAACAACAATTAGATGGAGTTAATGCAACAGCTTAACCACACACAGCAAATCTGTGGTCACACGTATGGTCCGACTCATACTACTGCATACTGTATATAATAATGATGTTTACTCAGTTTGATAGGTAGCTTCTGTCCTATTTTAGCTGACGTCGTGTTCACTGTCTCATTTCCAGGCAAAGGCCATGTGCAAGATGGTTTTTATACAGAGGATGCAGCATACTTTGGCAAATCTTTAGGCCCAGACAAGTAAATGATCCCTCTTCCACAGCCACCCACGACCTTGCCACAAACACACAAACATACAAAAACATCTGCATGTATGACAGCCAGACCACCTCTCCTAGTGTGTGGGTGGATAGTTTACCTCAATGTCATTATGCTAGAATATTTTCAATTCTGAACACAGTCGCCAGTCTTAAAGGCTGGAGATAGTGGGAAACATACACATTGGTCAGATTCACACTGTTAGAATCGGGAATATCTGCTAATTCTGCTGTGTTGAAAACTGAAAAAGACTGCGCAATATTGGCAACAAACACTACTATCGTTGATGAATAGTAAGAAAAAAAGAGCTGAAGTTGCTGTCTGGGTTGAACTCTGTGACCTCTCCTCCTCATTACAAATTTATGGACTTTGATGTGAGCTGTGAGCAGACACACATGAGCCAGGCATGGAGTATCCTCCTCTTCTCCCCTCCCCAGTCCAACTCCCTGTGATATCAGGAGCCTCAGGTCTGATCTAAAAGCGGGGAAATCAGGGAATATTTTATGGCAAAAAGACAAATACGGAGAGACTGAGGAACAAAGATGCATATCTTGAGTTTCTGTGTGAGACAGTTTAACATCCACACAGCTGTTATCCTGTCACATGTACATGGGAAGGAAGACTTGAGCTTGTCTTTATGGCTCCCATTTGACCTCTCGTCTGCTTGTAAAACAAGCATCTCTGCACAGCCTGATTTTCGCACAACACGCAGCCAAGTGCACAACACAAGAGCACAGATTTTACAGTTTTGAAATAAATTCTGACAACAGTAAAAACACAGAAAGAGTCTTGTTATTTCTGTGCAGACAAAAACACTCAAGGACTCACAGAACCACTTGAAATTCCACCACTTCATTAATGTCATAGATACATAATTGGATCGGGCTCGACATCAAACACAGCTCTTTGGCAGCAGCGCAGGAATCCAAAGAGCGAGGAAAATAACAGCCTAAAATATCTCATCAAAAGGCAGATTACTGTAAGCTGAATCTAATGGCTATGGCTTATCAAGCATGATGAATAGCAGAGAGTCATTTAACAGGTGAGCAGAGGAATGTGGCCCACTGCTTACTGTTCACAGCCCAGCTGTGGAGCAGACACCGAGGCCCGGATGACTCAGGACTACAAACCCTAACCGAGGGCAGGACAGAGACAGGACAGGACCCGACTGTGTCAGGGCAAACCTGAACCTGAACAACGAGACGTGGAAGTGTGGCTCAGGTATACCTGCCTTTTGAAAGAACGTGGCCGAAGTTTTCGGTGTATTATTCTCAGAGATGGGGAGTATGGACTGTATTTAAGTACTTCTTTTTTTTTTGTTATTGAGACAGTTTTAATGGAACATACTTGGAAAATCATTACTTTTACAGTGTTACATTTGGACACATTTACACTTTTTATGTCTTTATCAAATAAAGGATGTGGGGAAACAGACAGTAGTGTGATGGTGTCTTTTCTTCTCTTTTCGTTTCACAAGTTACTACTCAAGCCATTTTTATCACTACATACTTTGGTATTCAAGTAGTTCTTTGGATGAGTAGTTTTACTTCTACTTGAATACTCTACCTACCTCAGACTATTCTTGGACCAGTGCTGTTGTTAAGTGGCTGATAGTAGTCTTCATGTGTGACTGTGCACGGCTTGATGGAGTAATGTAATGGTCCTTATAAATGTGTGTGTGTGTGTTTTCCGATGAGGTCAAACAGGACCGCTGACCCCTCTGTGTGGGAGAAAAGCTTTAGCACAGAGTTAAGATTTATGGAGTGTCGTCTGCCCATCCTCCTGTTGAACTTGTCTTAGATTACCATCCTCCTGCCGTGCATGACTGCTGCCTTTGTCCACAACAGACATGCTTCATATTAAATCTGGTATTCCACTTCTTCAACTGTCACTGATCCACTTATATAACTCTCTACAAATCTCATTTCCCCCAACTCTCACTCTACTCCATTTCTTATTTAACCCTTTTCTCAAATGGCTGTTAGGTTGAGTAGTCTTTCACTGACCATTTGACCATATTTTTTTCCTTTCACCGTTTAGTTTGTTTTGCCAGACCTTTGGAATAACAGCTGTAGAAATACTACACACCTCCGTTTTCATTTCTGTTTTCAGCTTTGTGACAATGAATTTTCCAGCTAATCCAAGAGTCTCTCCATCTTAAGACGGTGGAGAATTTGAAACTCAACCCATAAAGGAAGACTTCATCCTTCAGTTTATCACAAACAAAATCAACATATTTGTTTTCACTGGACAGGAAGGGGATGAAAAAAGGAACTGTCAGACAAATGAAGTGGAGTGAAAAGTACAATATTTGCCTCTGAGATGTAGTGGAGTAGAAGTATAAAGTAGCTTAAAACTTTAAAACTCAAGCAAAGTACAAGTACCTAAAATGTGTTTGTCCGCCATGACCTATCCCTGTCTGTGTTTGTGTTGTTCATGGCTAAAACAAGCACAGAGAGAGAGGATTAGGGTGAATTCTGAGGCTAGATGTGATTAGGGTTCAAGGTCAGAAGCCTCTTAGACGCCGCAGGTGAAAGATGAGCAGGAAAAGTTTCACCTCGTGGAGTGAAACTTCACACTCTGTCTCTAGGCCACCAGAGGGCCAGGGGCCACTGCTGAGACCTACAGACGGGACAGCTCCATTCGTCACAACTTCCATTAACATACCACTGAGGAATAGCACTGACCTGTGTGTCAGTCTGTATGTTTTATGGCTGATATCGTGATGTGCACGTGTGTATAATCTGCAGAGCAGCAGTGGTGCTCGTGGTGTAATCATGTAGTCCGTCCAGTGGTGATACAGATCAAATGGTGCTTTTGTCTATTTATGGTTACCTCACCAAATTCCTTGGCACTCTGTAGTGAACAAGCTCAAATGTACTCATGCCTGTAACAAATTTTTGTACACGTATAACACACATACTGCAGCCAGTTCAGTTATCGGCATAGCGACGACTAAATAATACGTCAAACTGACTCCTTCACACTAAAGTGCGAAATGTCTCTGCAGTATCTGTACTTAAAGGTGTACCTTCTTAAATGTTTTCAGGTTTCAGGAATGTTACCCCATATAGTATTCATTTTGAGTGTAAATTTACCCACGCAGTCACTCCAGGCTTTCTCATTATTTCGAGCTTAAATATGATATGACATCATGCTTGCAAAAATTTTTAGAGAAGCAGGCATAAAAAATCCCAATGCTTTTTCCTTTCCCCTCCTCCTGCAGAGATCAAATGAGCCCATGAGGGGGAATTTAAAATTATGGCTTTCCTGAAACAGGCCAAGCAGTCAGCATTACAGCGAGGCTACGTCATGAGTCAGCAATGGGTCACCTGCTATGACCTCATACCATGACTGTTTCATACAAAGTGGGAGGAAGGGCTACTGGAGCTGTTTGCTCACACATTATCTACTTCTGCAGCAACAAATTACTATCACATCTTTCCTTCATCTGTGCCAAACTATAGTCAGTGTAAGGCCGAAAAAACTGTAAAACCAAGCCATAATTAAAATTGTCCTGTCCATTTGTGCTGTAAATATAAGACTAATCTCGTGTCTTTTTGCATCTCAAGTAGATCAAACACAACAGTTTAGCAGAAAATGACTTCCTAGGACCAGGTGGACAGGAAAAAGAAAACATCACTAAACCTGTTTGATTCTCATCCTAATATTTTCCTGCGTCTACTAGTCCAGCTGTAAAAAAAAAAAAAGAGCCAAAATCTGTGGAAAATACATGAAAAGGAAGGTCATATATTATATGAAAGGTCTAAGAGCAAACATTATTCATACTTGGGTTTTCCTCTCAGTTTGGATTCTTATTCATAGTTTTTGCTGCTCATTTTTAATGTTTTGTTTATTCTGACACACATAGAATGTCCCAGAAATGCGTACTTTATCAAAGTGGGGGGAAAAACAAAACAGTAAAAAGGTATTGGTGTGAATTAGACGTTTTTGGAGACACACACGGTCATTAAATTAAGCCTTCATAGCAAGAAGAGGGAGAAAGCTGTACCAGACTTCAGTCGAGATAGACCAAATACAAAGAGTACAGACACTGAATCAGAGTGTAGCTACACTCTTAACAGGAGGTGTCAGACATTAGAAAGTCATGATTTTTGCCCTTCTGGCTGCAAAGGCTTGAATTATTTCACTCTTTGATGGAACGGTTTGCAGGACTGGGGCGTGTATGTTTCAATCCTTAAAGCTTTTAAATTTGATCAAATCAGCTATAACAATTTGGAATTATAGAAGGAGGCAACTAAAACAAAAAAAAATATGGGGATAATACTATGTGACAAGAATGCGTGTTCTTCGGTAGTAGGTCTGCTGGTGTCTGTG
>JAPQRN010000019.1:22175-47302 GCA_037367275.1 Coranthus polyacanthus | reverse complement strand
TCGGAAGGAATTTCCACAGTAATAACTATCAACTGTGCACACACACAATGTACACACACACACACACACACACACACCCTGGTTTGATTTTAATTAATGTGTGTTTAAATCATCACGTTTTTAAAATGTACTACTCCAACAAGAGCGTCCATATGTCTGTCACACAGGTTACATCTTTATGTATTTAATAAAAAATACAAAAATAACATAAAAGTGACCAATGCAGTCAAAATGCAATATGCACATGAATTTATTATTATGAATGAACAGAAAAGAAAAAGGGAAAAAGGGCCTCAGTCTGTATCCACTTCAGGAACCACTTCAGGCACCAGCAGAAAGCTTTTCCAAACAAACCAAAGATGTTTCGAGTTCAATCCTCCGTCTCTGTTTTGACTTCGTCATGACTGATGGGAAGCTCTGTGCTGAATGGTGCTTCATCGGCCTTCTCCAGACCAGGCTGCTCATTCGGCTCTTCAGCACAGCTGGTTTTGGCCTCTGCACCACCCACCACCCTGCTGTCTGAGGCTGAAAAACCTCAGAGATGCCTCCTGGTGTCACATCACAGATGGTGCTGTGCACATCTGCTGCAAGACTGTTGATCTCCTCCCTCAGGATGTCTGGAGGGAACCTCTGTCTAACCTGTTCCTGCATAGACAGGACCACATGGTCTCTGAAGGAGCAGAAGTTCACCTGATGGAGCTTGTTGTTTAAAGAGCTGTAGGTTATAACCATTGAATATTTGTTTTTACTTAAAATACCACAGACATTGCACAACCACTGCACTTGAAATCCTAATAAATATGTAAAATGCAACTCAGTGAAAACTAAGAGGGATGGCCTCTGGGAAGTGAAGCACCGTCTTCCTTCAAACTCCACGTCTCTCATTTTGAGGCTATGGATCACCTGAAACAAGGAATGAAGGTCTGATGAACACATTTGACATCTTTACATACGAATCAAAGAGTGTAATGTAAGTGTTTACTACTGTCAGGTCTTTACAGGATTCTGGTCTCACCAGTGTAAGAAGAGGCTTGGTGACAACGTCATCAAAATCCTCCAACTCAAACTCCCAGAGCCTTCAGAAAGAAACCGAACACAAGTTTTATTTTTGCTCTTCCTCTCATTGTCATTTGAAACAGATCAGTGTGACATGAGTAGAGTTGAGGTCAAATTGAGGGGAAATACTCCACTACAAGTAAAAGCTCTGCATTTCAAAACCTAACTTAAATAAAGAAGTATTAAAAAGGATTATCAGCAAAATGTACTTCAAATATGAGAGTATAGTAAAACGGTTTCTGTAAGTGTTTTACTACTATATATCATATTTTTAGATCAATATTGCTGCTGCCTTAATGTATATGTTGCATTTTAGTGTTGCAGATGTTTATGTTGAGCTCATTTGAACTACTTTATATACTGCTGGGTAGTTTAATGCAATGCATCGTATTCTATCATATCATCACATGTTTGTAGTACTGCTTTTGTTGTGCAAGACATCTGAACTCATAAAATAACACTTTATCTTTAGGTGTGTTTAACACACTTGCAGATGAGTGTTTTTCACTGGGCAGTATGGGTTTAGTATAGTATTAATATTCGTATTAGTATAAAGCTTCATGTTATGGAAATATTCAAGTAAAGTACAAGTAAAGTACCTGAATCTTTAACCCAAATGATATATTTGAGTGAAAGAGCTTAATTTATTGCAATTTATGTATTTCATATAAAGATTAAACTTATCCAGTGGGTCTTGGAAGACAGGGTCTGCCAGCAGATATGCAGGCTATGTTCATATATGGGTGTGTCATATAACACCTGTGATGGTGTGTCATGCATCCTCTTGCAATTTATATGGAAAAACAGAACAAAACATGCACACATGCATGCATGTGCAGTTGCACAAAGTGGCCACTAGACGTCAGTGAATAATCAATGATGGTCAAGGCCAAGGTTATATTTATTTTGCACAAGACAGCCATCCTGGTAGCAAAATATCTAAAATGGAATCGTTAATGTGCTGTTAGTCCTTTTGTTTTGACTTACATTATATTTTTTTCATATAAGCCCTCTATACAAAGGCAAATTGAGGGATTGACCTGCATGTATTACCATGTACAGTCCGATGTTTTATAAAGCACATCTTTATAACTGTGCTATAGTCCTATACAAATCACTGTCCCCAGTGAAGACCTGCTAAACATTTCTGCAATTATCCCCGTGTTTTCTCGGTCATTTATGAATTGCCTTTGTATAGATTTGCCTCTTCGAGCTTCCCGTAGATCCACAGTGATTGGTCCAAGTGAAAAGATGGCGCTGTCCGCGTAATTGTAAAAACATTATGAAGAAAACCTAAATAAAGTGTTTCACGGGGCAGAGCAGAGTACAGTGGGGTTTTTTTTTGTCTTCACATCTTACTACGGTATGTTATAGTCATGACTTAGTTGTCGTTGAAAAACTAGTCGTGTTTTTTTTTTTCTATGAATTAGCTACATCGACTTGCTAACAAACCTGGTAGCGTTAGCAGAGTGTGCGTCAGGAGCTTCTCGTCTGTCAACACAGTGTTGAACGTCAAGGTAATTTCTTACTACTACTGTAATGTTACTGTTTAGGTTAGTTAGATATCCGGTGTTCATATTGGGTTGTCCTGGTTCAGCTAAATGGACCTTTTCGTGTCACCAAACTGGACGCAAATGAACTGGTGTCGTCTAGTGTTACGGCTCATGTTCTGACCATTAATGTTTTCTGGTGCTAACTGAGACTAATGTTTCAGTAAAAGATGGCTTAATCTAACTACTTTTCTTCAGATGTACTGAATTGCTGTAGCGCAGTAGACTAGCGACACTGATCACCCAAAATTGTGTTTGCAGTATTGTTAAATCAACATGTTACCGTGTCGTAAAAATGATTCACTTATTCCACATGTGCGTCCATACATGTTTTATTATGGTCTTATTCACTGTATGTATACTGTGTCTTTTTATGTTTGTGTTTCTGCTTTGCATGTTTTAGTTACTATTTAACAATGCAGCACAACGTGGTGTTATTTAGTCCACATTTTTCTAAACATTAATATCTCTCGTTTTATGCATGTCTTGTATCACGAGCCGTTGTGTAACATGTTTTGAGTTTAATGTAGTATAAGGTTGTCCAGAATTATTAAGAGGAAAATGAATATCCTCTTTTCTTTTTATTATCATCTCTGCTTGCTTTATAAATGATCAACAAGCAGTAATGTGCAACGGTCTTTGGCTTTGTTGTGTTTGCAGGGTTGTAATGATCATGCATACTGTGTTTGTTTCTCATTTTCTTTACTCATATACAACAAGAAAACACAAAGAAATACGTGCACAGTATTAACAGCACATGTGCACAAAATCAGACGTGAATGGCAGATACAGGCAAAATACAGCGATTAGTTTTCATGACAAAATGTAGCCCAAACATTAAAAAAATGTTTGACGTGTCTTGAATGAAACCTGGATTAAAACACCTGAAGATTAGTGCAGTTAATCTCATATTGTCTGCCCAAAAGAGTTCAAGACATATTAAGTGCAAAGGGAGATCACACTACATGCTTTCCACTTTTACTGAACTTTTTGTTATGTCTTTCCTGTCGTCATTTAATAAATAATAATCACGTTTTACTTAAATGAATGCAGTTACTATACAGTCTGAGCTCTAACAACAAAAACAACTTCTCTCATTTTCCAGCTTACAACATGCCTGCCTTCCGACAAGTGGGAGAGAAGCAGCTCCCTAACCCTGTACTGTGTATGGCATGGTCTCCCAAAAGAGATCTTATTGCTCTTGCCAACACAACTGGAGAGGTAAGCTTAAAAAAAAACAGTTATTCATCCTGAAATAGCATGTTCAATATGTATTTTAGTGATATTAAAACCCAGTGTATGTCTTTCTCTCTCTATAGTTGCTACTACATCGCTTGGCTAGTTTCCAGCGTGTATGGAGTTTACCTCCCAGTGAGTACACGGGAAAGGACATTACTGCGCTCGCCTGGAGACCTGATGGAAAAAGTAAGGAATGACCATTGGGTTTTGTAGTCGTTTGCTTGTTGATAGGATCTTAAAGTTATTATATTTTGTTTAATCCGCAGTACTGGCGTTCAGTCTAGGAGACACCAAGCAGGTGGTCCTGTGTGGTGTTGAGAAAGCGGAGATCCTCCATGTGTTCCCAATGCAGACCCCTGTGACCTGCATGCACTGGATGGAGGTGATGGAAGAGAACAGGTATACGAAGACACCCTGCGTTCAGACCACTGCCTTGAAGGATGTCTAATTTTTTTAAGACCTTAATATGAATGTTTGGTATTGTGGATGTGTTTCAGTGCCCTCAGCTCCTTCTACAACTCAGAGGATGAATCCAAACTTTTTCTTCCTAAATTACCAACACTTCCTAAGAGGTAGTAATAGCAGTCATCATATATCTGATGATCATGATTATCCTTTTCAGTAACATTTGTTCAAATGTTTTCTTTTCCCAGCTACAGCACAACATCAAAGATCTTCAGGTGGTGCAATATTTTAACACTTACCTCACTATACTGTGTGTTTTAGTTGTTTCTGAGTTGAACAAATATGTATTTATCTCTGTATCACAGTGAGGAAAAGTCTGATGAGATAATGAATCTCTTGGGAGAAGTCAGGTAAACGATGCTTAATTTTCGAGCAGCACACATGTGAACAAATAAAAAAGTGAGTGTTATTTAAGTTGGACTGAGAGGGACGTCTTGTTTCTGTGCAGGCTGAACATACTTGTTCTTGGAGGAGACACTGGTTTTGTGGAACTTTACGCCTACGGGATGTATAAGATTGCCACTTTAACAGGAGTATGCTGTTTTTTATTTATTCATTAAATCTTCTGATGGGCAGCATAAATCATGCTTACTTTGTATTGTTCACTCATAAATTCATAGCCAACAGGATAAAATACAAATGTGTCGCTAAATGTTTTTGTGACACAAAAATAAAATTAGAAAGATGTTGAATTTAAAAATCAAAAACTGTTCAATATTGAAATATCATACTATAATATCACACTTACAACACACTTTTTCTTGATCAAAATATACAGGTTTCAGGAACTTGTCGCAGCCTGAGTCTGTCAAGTGATCTTAAATCTCTGTCCATCATCGCAGAGGTCAGATCTGCTGACAATGACCCAGAGATCTGCTACAGTCAGGTGAGATGAACAAATGCACTTTTTCTAATTCTTGGAATCTATTTTTCTAATCTCCTCTTTAATTTGCTCTATTAAACACCTGTCTTTGCCCTCCAGCTGGACACAGGGTTGCTGTCTGACTGTCTGCCGGAGGTTACCAGGATGGCACGCAAATTTACCCACATCTCCACTCTGCTGCAGTACCTGCACCTCTCGCTCACCTGCATGTGTGAAGCCTGGGAGGACATCCTCATGCAGATGGATCTTCGACTCACTAAGTTTGTTCAGGTCAGTAGTCAGAGTTTGTTGTCTAAATTTGGCTAAAATAAGAAAGTGCAGACGTCCTTATTGTATTTCCTACTTTATAGGAAAAGAACACGAGCACTCAAGTTCAAGATGAGTTTCTGGAGCTTTTGCTGTGGGGACAGTCAAGGTGAGAAAAGACGTGGCTTTTATGGCTGTTTTTATTTTATGTTGCAATGCTCAGAGTGTCCAGTAGATGGTAACAGAATATCTTTTTTTAGTTACTCTTCCATGAGAGGAATGGGATTTAATCTGAGTTTTTCTAATCACACAACATGTACAGCTGTCACTTTTTTTCCCTTCCCCTCTGCTTTTGTGCAGCCCCGAACTCCAAGCTCTTCTCATGAACCAGCTGACTGTGAAGGTGAGACAATTTAAAGAACTTCAATGTTTCCGCAGTTTAGATAAAAGTAATTTTCAATGCGATTGACTGTTTGTTGACGCTGGATTACGGCTGCATCAGGTGTAACTGACACCTGGTTTGTATGTTGTATTTCCATGCTAGGGCCTGAAGAAGCTTGGCCAGTCCATTGAGTCATCTTACTCCAGCATCCAGAAGCTCGTCATCAGCCACCTACAGAGGTAGTTTACATCTGTCACTTCTCTCCTCAGTGCTGCGCTGTGAGAATATGTGAATTAAAATCTCTTGCTCTGTTCGCTCACTGCAGCGGCTCTGAGGCTCTGTTGTATCACCTCAGTGAGGTCAAAGGCATGTCCCTCTGGAAGCAAAAGTTTGAGCCGCTCGGTCTGGATTCAACAGCTATAGAAGGTACCTTTTCCTCACGTACTTGATAACTGAGGGTATAACTGTTTGTCATCTCTAAACACGTTTGTATTTTGTGTTTTCAGGTGCAATTACAGCCGTGGGTTCCTTTTCTCTGAAAGCCAATGAACTTCTGCAGTGAGTCCATGAATGTTTCACTCGCATTTGAAGCCGTTAATAAGATCCACGCCGTTTATTTTGTAAATTATAAATCTACTGCTGTTTTCCCTTGATAATCATAGCTTTCATTTTGGTATTTAGGGTGATCGATAAGAGCATGAAAAACTTTAAAGCCTTTTTTCGGTGGCTGTATGTAGGTAAGCATTAAAAGTACCTTTTTTGTCAAATACAATAAGAGCAAGATTTTTACTTATTAAAACTGAACCTGTCGTTTATCTTCACATGCATTTATGCTATATAACAAGCAGTAGTTTGTAATATCCTTGTCTTCTCAAACTATCACTAATTTCCTCACAGCTATGCTCAGAATGTGTGAGGAGCATGTGCCACCAGAACTCAACAAGGTGAGTTTTATTGCAGTTTTTGTGAGTTTTAAAGTTTTCCGTGAATTATTTCACAATGTGAATGTTAATCCCTCAGATGACTCAGAAGGACATAGCCTTTGTTGCCGACTTCCTGTCTGAGCATTTCAGTGAGGTAAGATCAGTACATTAGCATTGTAATGGCCATCTAAAACATTTTTTATGACATTTATGTGTTTTACAAAGAATTTCTTGAATGTATTTATCCGAACAGAATGAAGAACTGTTTGATCGCAAAGGGAAGTACTTCAATGTAGAACGAGTCGGTCAGGTAAGTGGTTTGTACTTCAGAGTGTTTATGAAAAAAAAGTATTGTTCTACAAATGTGTCTTTTGTTGGATGTTTACAGTACCTGAAAGACGAGGATGAGGACCTTGTTTCTCCACCGAACACTAAGGGAAACCAGTGGCTTAAGTTTTTACAAGAGAGTACACACCTGAAAGGTAAACTATGATCTTTACTGTCGAAGTGCAGAAAAAAATGCTATTATGCAATTCTGTGACTACAGTGTTAATGACCTTTCAGGATGAGTTCAAAGGTCTCTGTGTTTTCTTTTCCCTAAAAGCCCACTGTCACAACTAACATGTAAAATGTCTGACTGGTTTATTTAAGAGAGCCCGTTGCTGTTTCCTTCATATCCCCAAAAGTCTTTGCACTTTGTCAAGAGGATGATGGAGGCCGTTATCGAGCAGTGTCTACAGAAACCTGCAGTACGTTTTATGTGCTGTTCATCTTTTTTGTCTCAGTGTGCATCTAAATGTTATTGGCTCATACATACAAAGTCCAGTGCCCTTTATTACTTAATAGATGAGACTAAGGAGCAGCCAGGAGAGGCTCTGCTTATTCACTGTTTTTTTTTGTTTTTTTTTTGCAGGAAGTAATTGGGAAGTCTGTAAAGCAGGCTGTCTTTTTGCCACTTTACACTGTGCCTGAAAGGTATGACCTGACGTCAGTGTTTGTGCTGTTTGGCATTTAAAATATACCTTAATGCATGTAAACAAAGTTGCCTTTATCCCTTTTTGCAGCTCTGAAAACACTCCACGACTTTTTGAGCTTCCGTCTTTGTACGTAAAACCCAAATGTGCCAGAATTTCCTGATGTTCAGAAACATTAGGTTAGGCATTTGTATTAATCGTATTTCTTGTTTGTCCCACAGGTGGAATGACAAGAAAGCCAAACTGCACTATGTTGTTTTCAGCATGCCGGAAATTTCACCCTGCAAGCTCTACCTATTACGGAAAGCAACAGATCCAAACAGGTAGAATTTTGCGTTTGCGTTACTGTACTTCCTTTGTGTATCGTATGTGTTTGTAACCGTTTTTGTTTTTCCTGCTCAGACACATCCCCAACAGTGTGATGGCGATTGACCTCAGCCAAACTCTTGACAATGTGGACGATGACAACGCCGCAGCACAGTGAGTGCCTCAAGTCTCAAAAAAGGCGGAAAATGCTGACTGAGCTGCTAACACAATGTACTGTGGATTTTCCTTTTCAGGCCTCATTTGGCATACAGTTGCCTGGATGCTCGTTTCTATGACGATGAAATGTTAACTGTGGTCTTGCAAGGACCAGAAGAAGAAAACAGTAGGCGTGTCCTGGGTCAGCTCCCTCTTACTTCTACACTTAACTGTGAGACTGAATTCATCTGGGAGCCGAACCAGAGGTGTGTTTGTTTGTTTCACGTTTACGAGAGGAAGCTAAATGTCACTAAAGGTTCCTCAAAATACCTACAATGCACTTACTCTACCTCGTGTTCAAGGGTGTAAATATAAATAAACTGAGTCGTATGTTCCCTTTGATAAACGCAGAATCTAGAAATCTAGAAAGTATTGTTTTGGTGTACACACCGCTGAATGGATTTAGAAAACCTTGATTTTCTCCAAAGGACAGACCTATACTTTTAAGAATTATAATGGTCTGTCTTCTTTTGTTAATTGCCTTTCTCCTGCCATTATGATAGTAATATACCGCTTCCTACAGTGCAATATTGTTCAAATAATGCCTCAAAGGATGTACATGATGAGGATCTACATTTCTGCAGAAAAGATAGAAATTGTTACCTCATTACTTGATCCCAGAAAAGCCTTTTGTTATGACTCTGACATTTCCATTATTTTTTGGTTTTCGGTAACCTCAACGTTTTTGAGGGGGAACAAAGGTATCCAGTAAACCAGTAAAAAAATGACCAAAAACTGAACGTTACGTGTTATTACAGCCTTTGGAGTGTTATTTGGACAATATTGTACTGCAGGATGTAGTATATTACTTTCCTAATGGTGATAAAAAGACCATTATAACTCTTAAAAGTGTAGAAATGGACGTGTTGAACTTTTGACTGGTTGTGTAGGTGTAGATATTGCTTTATATGACTCAATAACAGAGACAGAATATCGAACGTTATGACACTGGCAAGGACGTCTATTAAAATGAGATGAAAATACAGAACACTTCACGTAATTTCTGACGCTTTGAAGACAACAGAAACCAGAAGTAACTTTGAAAAACCGCTTGTCATGTATATTCAGGTTGGACCAACAAAGCCGGGCCATCCCGAGCCAAGGCCTGGTGTTGGGTAATCAGTGGCGGGAACTGGAGAACATGAAGGCTCAGTTTGTAGCTGTAAATGGAATCCGCAAGGTGGCCTGTGTGGTATGTCCTCTATTTCTGGTAGTTCCCATAATGTCTAGTGCATGTTTAAGATCGAGATATTATTAATGAATGAAGTCTACTGCAGTGCTCGTGTATTTGTTACAGGGATCGATACGGTCGTGCAGTTCATTTTCAGCGCTCTCCTATTTCTCTGCCTGTGAATGGATTTAGTGGATTGTTTCTGATAGACTTACTTTTTCTTTCCCGGCAGCTAAGTGCCAATCTGAGGCACATACGGGTTTTTGAGATGGACGTTGAAGATGAGGATGACGAGGGGGCTGAGTCGCAGAATGCCACTGCTGACCAGGACGCCCTGGACACTACCATGTCCAGCCAGGGACAGGAAGAGGAGGGCAAGGAAGTGAAGGATAAGCATGAAGCTGAAGAGCGGGGAGGGGAGGAGTTTCGAAAAAGTGAAGAGAATCTGGAGTCAGAAGAAGCCCTGGAGCTCTGCTAACTCCACTAAGCACTCGGATAGAGACACAAACACAAACTCCTTAATAAAGGACTGACCTCGGTCTATTTGAATAAATAACATTTTTGTACAACATACTGAAAAATGCAACTGTCAGGATTTGATAATAAAGATGTTTGTTCTTGTATTATTTGTAGAGTTGATGATTTTATTCCTAATTTCTTTAATCAGTATTATCAGTATTTTTACTCAGGGTGTCTGCAGGTCCATAAAGGGGCTTGAAATGTTATTTTTTATAAATATTAGGCCTTAGAAGTCATTAAATAGTCTTAAATTTGAATTTGTTTGTAAATTTGTTTTAATTGTGACAAAAATGTGATCAATTTTCATTTATCCAACTTCTGTTTTTTTTATTGATCAATGTGAGCCAAGCTTGTGCGTGGATGTCCACATTATGATGTTACAAATCTTTAAACCTACCACTGAACATAACAGTCTATTTATTTTTAAACATGCACGTACCTGTTGGCAAAATGTAGATGAACCCAACTTACTAATTATATTCCTAAATGAAACCTAACCCTGCAAGGAACCACATATCATATCGGCACCATATTACTCAAAAGGGTCTTAAAAGGCATTATATTTAAGTGTCTGATACCCGTAGACACCCTGTTACTACTTATAATAGTATTTGTTTTGTATTTTTTTTATTATATTTATTAATATTGTTGTCACCGTGTCTGTCACCTTACATTTTGATGAGGGCATGAAAGAGAGCAGCGCTGTGTTCCTGTTTTGTTAATTCATAAATTGGTATTTAATTCACGTGTTCGTGTAAATACGAGTTTTCTGTGGAACAATCTAACAAATACCACAGTGGTGATGTGTGCACGTGAAAATAGGTGTTGGTTACGCGCTCGCTCCCGATACCGTACGCAGTGACGTGTCTGTCCGCCGCCTGTTGGTCTTTCACAGTTGGTGACGAGTATTATGAAAATGGCCTCGACCCTGCCCGTGAGCACGAATAACCGGAGAAGATGACGGTGTTTGGCGTTTTAAGTCCACTGAACACCAAAGTGTCTTCATTGAACACGTAGATAAGAGAGAAGTTAACACAAATAAAGTGACTCCGGGCAAAGGAACGACTACGAATACTACAGACCACCGCATATTTTCGTTTCGGCTGAGAAGCCACTATGGAGGATATCAACTCAAATATCAACGCGGACTTGGAGGTGCGGAAGCTCCAGGACTTGGTGAAGAAACTCGAACAGCAAAACGAACAGCTTAGGAGCAGGTCTACGATGTTGTCTTCGTCCGGAGCGATGTCAGGGAACCACAGACCCCTCAGCGCCGGATACGACTCGTCGTCCCTGTCAGCGGGGATGGCAGCCGGTCTGGCCGGCTTCCCTGGGGTGGGGTTCGGAGGATCAGGCGGCTACGGTGGGCTACTGGAGAATAACCGCTGTTTGAGCCCCAGACTGTCTTACGACGGCATCAGCTTCAGGAGGGCGTATGAATGTGAGGGGGCATCGGCTGCCACCTCCGTGTCGAGTATGAACTCACTTTATTCAGACACCACCGGAGGTTTCGCAGACGAAGGGGAAACCTCAATCTTAGATGAAGTAGAAATCTTAGACCTGGAGGACATGGATTGTCTTCACGAAGACGAGGACAGCTGGTGAGTGTCAGGCTTGTCTCGGGAGGTGTCTTGCCTTTACAGCCCTGTCCGTGTCTTCAGATTTGGGTGACAGCTGCTCCACACGTTAGCTACAACGACAAACGTTTGGCATCAACCATCTCCTTATTAGCTCGTCTGAAAACTGAAGTCATAGTGCTGAAGTAGCCTCATTGTGTACCACTGACTGGAGGATGTTGTTTGGCAAGTCATGTGGGTGATGCCAAGCCACTTCACTGACTGCGTGATAATACACTAACCCTTTGTTATGCAGTGTACAGTTATAAGTCATATTTGATACCTTGTGTACAGTTTGTGCATTTGTTCAGCAGCAGGCCTCTGTCGACCCTAAACTCCCCGATCATCTGTTGAACCGCTTCTGTGTTTGTGATGTGGCACATTGCTTGGCTTGTCATGGCAGGGGTGGCAGGAAATCAGTGTGTAAAAGTTTCAAAAATGAAGGTTGTTTTCCTGCCCAACAGCCAGCCATGTGGGAGAGGTAGTCATGGTTATTTCCCTCCTCTGAATTCCCTTTTAGCACAGTAGAGTTGGCACACAGCTACAAGTGCTCTGCAGCCCGAGTGAGAGAGCAAAGAGCTGTGAAAGCATCTCATCATGCAGGAACAACAGTCAAACGGGATCACATGCCTTCTTTTTTTTTGCAGAGATTACTTCACTGCTGTCATGGTTATGTGGGATGTCTCATCAAGAACGTACACTCCTCTTTTTTTTCTTCTTTTTTTTACCTGAATTATTCTGAAATGCCCCATGCTACATTGTGTTTGCTGTGTTGTTGTTTTTTTGCATACTGAGCATTTATAGTTTTTAGGGTTAGGTTTTAGGCTTTGCATAGATTTCCCTTGAAAGAGTAATCCTTAACTCTGAGACTATGAATGGATATGTGCGGCTGTATAAGTCTGTTACACACCGAGATGTGTCTTCAGTGCTGATGCTAGACATGTGGACTTGGTAGATGGGTTTTACAGAAGGTCTGTCATGACAGAAATAGATTAGTTAATGATATGAAAGACAGCTTATTGACTACTTCTTAGAGGATGAGGGCCTTGTTATCAGTCTCTTTGATTGGCCTCTTTTATGACCATGACAGGCCACTTATGGGCTTAGTTCCCTCCCTATGAGCATAACATAGGCCACGAGGGACCAAACGTTCATTACTATACAAAACCTTGTACAAATGTGGGTCATAGTATGCCAGCTCACAGCACAGTAGTAGAAGATGTCCGACAATCATTTCCTCCAAAGAGATGAGATCTTTCTTTCCAAACTGTGCTGATTAAAAATGTTTTCAAGGAGTTGTCTCAAATATGAAAAAATGTTGACTGTGTTGACAAAGATGAGCTCTACAGTTAGGGGACAGGAAAGAAAAGAAATCATTATGCTACCTTAAAAGGCCCTTTGTAGCTGTGAAAAAGCTTCTTTGAGTTGGGAATCCTTTTCAGGTTGTATTTAGTTTGTTTGCTCTACCCACTGTCACTACGTCTTCCCCTTGTTTTCTGCATGTGCCAGCTACTGAGCCTTTAACTCGGACTACTTTCAAACATTGCTCACTCATGCCCAACAGAGCCTCAGCCCTATTATGCCCTGGCTGCTTGTCTGCCCTCTGGATCAGATTGATATCTGGGATTACGCTGTAGTGCGTATCTTTTGCCAGCTCTTGTCACAGATTCCTGTAATCCCAGAATTAGCATCAGACTGGATTTAAAATGCTGCCTGCTCCTGCAGTACTCTGTACGCCTATTGATGCGGACATGACACATGACATTTGTTTCAGAGCTGGGAGGTCATGTATGTTCTGTACAAATTGTGAATGACAGTCATTGTGTTGATAATCAGTGAAACAGTGCAGCACTGGATGTCAGGCTTGTATTTCTCTTCACTAGTCTGCTTGTAATGTTTCTGTTTTCATCATGAAAGGCTACCTCAGAGCTGACAGCTGCTGACTCAGATCTCTTCTCTTCTCTTCTCTTCTCTTCTCTTCTCTTCTCTTCTCTTCTCTTCTCTTCTCTTCTCTTCTCTTCTCTTCAATAAACGCACATTAATATTACTCATACAACTGACAAATGCAGGAAAGGACTGGCCAGATCAGGTAGTCTGTAGCTTTATTTCATATATTAGGGATGTTTGTAGTCTATGTAGCTGACTTGGCATCGCTCAGCACTGAACCTAATGACTTGGTTGATGTCAAACAGTTTGGGCTGGAAGCAGCAGCTCATTCATAAAGTTTGCTGCAGCAGGAGCTCAAAGTTGCAGTATCGTCATAGTCGAAGGAAAACCCGTACAGAGAGAGAAATCACTGAATCCAAATTATAGTCTGCAAGTTTTTTGCAAGTCACTCCACTCACACAGACTTTTAACTTGTCTGTATTGAAGTCATTTTCTGTCTCACCTCATATTTTTTCATCTTTGTACTTTGAAAAGCATGATCTATCTACTTCGTGCTGCATTCTGTGATAAAACACTGTCCAAACATTTGTTATCCCCTGAATCTCATTTCCTTTTCAAGCTGTCAGGTCATATCACACAGCCTCATGGCACAGAGGTGTGAGCTCTCGCAGTTCGTTATCACTATAGATGATGATCATTTATTTGTATTCAATAATTGCTTGTGTTGCTTCCTGTGCTTGCATTATACAACGCTAACAGTGTGTTGCTCTTCATATTTTGCAGGTTATATGAAGCAAAACTGAACAGTCCCCTGCAGAAAGCCTTGAGTCCTATCGTATGGTGTCGCCAAGCTCTTGACAACCCGAGTCCTGAGATGGAATCGGCCAAGCGCTCCCTCATCCACAGACTGGACCTCACCATGTCAGGTACACAATGCCTGGAAACATTAAACATAGTAGCAGCAGCAGCAGCAGTCCCTCAGGACTTCTAGATGATTAGCATCCTTGCTCAATGACACTAAAGTGGAAGTCTTTATTGCGACAAAGGTGTGTCTATGGTGTGTGTGTGTGTTTATGGTGAGTCACTGATGCTGTCATTCTGTGCGATGCTGGCAGACAAATGAAGTGATGTCACCTCAGCGGTAAGCCAGTGGCACAGTGACTTGCAGATACATTTCCAATTGATGTTACGAGTTAGTGAAAGTACCTGGATTGAAGTTGTTAGTTAGGGGGTTTGTGATAATGACACTGAAGTGTGTACTGTGTACTGACCCTCACATAAGCTATGCATGGCATCACACACGGAAGCAGCCTCAGGCTAATTTTGAGATTTTTGTTGTAGCTTCAAATATTTGTGTTTAAAAACTGTGCCTAGATTAGATAGTTAGTTTTGTTTATTATCCTTTCATAAGTTATCTTTGTGTTTGTGGTGCTCTGTACCTCTAGTCCTCATGGTAACTCCTACTGACCATAGAGGGGGCCTGAGTTCCCTGACACCCGGGACTCACAAGGCAGAGTCACAGCGAGTTGTTGTTGACACGCAATCTTGCTAGACAAACCTATGAAGTTTGTTCATATTAAATACAGTGAAAAATGCCAAGCCATAAAGCACAGGGTTTGATTACTCTACACATATGAACAATACATGAACAATAAAAGAGAATCTATTCACTACAAACAATCAAAGCTTCCACATGAAGTACTGTTGCAATGACACCTGTTTACGTCCCGTGGCAGTTTTTCATCAATTCCTGTCCCTAGATAATCATTTACAATTTCAATACAGTCATCACTAATATTTACTTGTCGGTGTGTCTCCCTGCTCACTCTGAAATCAAAGATCACGTGTTACTCGTTAGTCTTGGTATTTTGCATGACACCAGTTAACAAACTCACCCACACACCCACGGTACTTTGTTTCATATTCTGTGATCAAATAACAATCACCGTATCATCAGCAAAACATTAAACGATTACACAGCGCCACAGGGCCTGCAGCGGATATTGTTCTGTGATTGGCCTTAAGTGAAAGGTCTGTGAAACTCTCTCCTCCGAAATCCATGGAAATGCTGTCACTGTCCAGCAACCTTCACTTGCTCCATCTGGACAGGTTTCATATATACTGTAGTGTAGCACCGGCATGATGTTGTAGTAAAAGACTTATCTTTCTGACAGTTTGTCAGTGTGTAGTAGCATCTGTAGTCCTCATGTGTAGTTGTATTTATTTTCTACAGCACATTGTTAGACCCACTCTGCACCGTACACACTATCTAGTCTAGCTAAAATAACAAGTGGCAGGTGAATTTCACTTTATTTGCTTTGTCCATGGCATTCTACATTAAGAAATAAAACATTATTGTACTCCTAATAGTACATAACCTAGGTCTGTGTGTCTTTAGGCCTTTTACACTTGTCTGTTTCCAGACCGTTGACTGTCACTAATTATAGTTAGTCCCTCAGTGAAGAGGACAGGCCTCAAATCCTCGCAGCTAAACTGAGAGGGGTCATTTCCATTTTGACAGTGGCATGCCCATGTGACACTTAGATCATGTTGAGCAATAGGCACCAATGTCCTCTGCTCTGTTGTAGTGCAGGTTTCTGATGTTTCTGTTTTAGTTTTTTTGAGGCAATTGGAACCTGTAGTGTTGAAATCTTGGAAGAGTCATTTTTTTTTCCTTTATGATGATGCATGTTCTCCGCTTTAGGCTGATCGTAGATTAGGCTGATGGTATACAAATATGTGAAGATCTGCAGTATACATTTAGTCTAAATTGACACAAACAAATCACAGGGTTATGTGGGGTTAGGGAAGCTCATTAGTGGTGATCTCATCTCTGCTGTGTGGAACGAGGATAACATCATCCTCCATTGGCCTGAAAATATCCCTCAAGTCAATGATACCACCGATCCCACCCTCCCTCATTTGGCACTGATGCGGTCATTAGTTCCTTGAAGAAGAATTTTAAAAAGATCAGTATTTTATTTAATTTTTTTTAGAATGAGATCCTTTTTCTCCCGAGTTAAGGCTGTAGCTTGTTGAACAGAAACAAAAAAAGGACTTGAACAAATCTTGAGCGTTGCATGCTGAGAGCAGTGCTGCCTGAGACTCACCACAGACACACCCTCATGGCTCCCGGCTACTTTCCTTCACACCCGGTCTCTAACAAGAGCGTGGAAACCCTGTTGCCATGGCATTGCTTGGGTTTGTGTCAGGGGACTTGCAAAGAAGAACATCAAATTCAAGTGTACAAATGTAATGAGGCATTTTTCTCAACATTATGTCTGCGCTCGCACACGAGGCATTCACATATTTCAGACATGACTTCAGTTTTCACTTTGTCAATACTGACTGAGCCTTTTCTCTGAGCACACCCTGCCAAAACGATATACCCAGACGGCATGCCTCAGTTATATAACTAACAACAGGGAGGAGACTGCTGGGAGACAGTTTTCCTGACTTAACTGTACTAGTCACACAGCCCTATTTTTTTCATGTCAGATTAATAAGTCACAGTATTTGTTAATAGAGCTGAACAGTTAAACACAGCTGATTTTCCACAGTGCTGCTTTGACAGATGTCCTGCACTGTTGATCCATAGCACATGCAAGACCCATGAGGGTCAAACTACAGTCACACAGCTGGCTGCTCTGCTTCTGCTCTTAAAAGCTTTTCTCACACTGTAAGGTTGGTTCCCTCTTTTTTTCTAAGCCAGTCGTACTCTTTCTTTCTGCTTTGTGGTATTTTTCTCTCCGATTTGCAAAAGCTTCTCTGTTTGTTCTTCTCTTGTGATATGCTCGAAGCTACCAATTACGGTTTAAAGCCATTTACTGTATGTTTTTTAAAATTGAATAGACATCGATGCCAAGCATTGTCTTCCCCTTTTTTTTCTGAACATTCAGGCCTGCCAATCCAGGCGCTTAATATCTAGGAAGTTGTGTGCTGGCTTCATTTAGTTTTTTTTTTTTCTGGAAACTGCCCTGAAGTTTCCACAGCCAAGTAGCCAAGGCGGAAAATCTTCAAGTTCAGTTTCATATCATAGTTAATCAAAATGGCATCAGTCACAGTTGGTAGAAACAGCACTTCTGACTTCTCCTTTTGTTTTAGGACATGAGGATTTGAGGACACTCTATTTTGGTTGGTCCCCGTACTGCAGTTCCCTTTAGACCAGTCTCTGGGTCTTTCTAGTCAAGATTGCTGTTATAGGTGCATGTAGTCTTCTTCCACTCATTCACCATTTGTCCTTGAGGCACATAGGCAGAATGTTTGTACCTGTTTATCAATCAGGATACATTGGTTAAAAGTGCACAGTGGTACAGACCTACGTGTTGCGGTGTTGTTGACATTCCACAGTGGCTGATCCGTGTGCATGGCAGCAGAGTGGACATGATGGTATTCCCTAAATAATGCAGCAGGACAGAGTGCAGAGCAAAAGGAGAGGGAGAAAGTGGAATGAGCTGATCTTAAAAGGCTCTTCCAGTCACAACCCAGCTGTGTAAACACATCCAGTCAGAGACAAAAAGAACCTAAGGAACGGATCGACCAGTGCGCTAACCATCTAAACCGCCAAACCGTCCCAGTGACCAGCAGCCGCTCCGGAGTCTCATCTCATGACTGAGACCGCGGTTCACAGAGAATTGCATTGTGCTCTGTGCGTCAGGAGTGAATGGCCTGTATTGTCAAGTGTTTCTCTCAGCGAATAATGTAGGAACTCTCTATCAGGCCTGCATCCGCCATACGGGTTAAGAGACCCGACCAGACTGCCAGCACACTGCAGAGCTTTCAGAGCAGCGCTCCTGGGCTACGAGCAGACACTGATGGAGTTGTAGTCAAATACTGAGACAGTGTTTTTGCTGCAGTCATAGCACAGTAACAGACTGAGCAGGCAGAACAATGAATGTAAATTGTGCTACGCAAATGTAGCATTTACCATATTGTCATTGTTTTGATTAGGAATCCTACTTGATCAAAACATTTTAGATGTAGTTTCAGGACCTGGATCATTATTCATCACTACCCTATTTACTTCTGAATATATGTATATATTTTCTCCAAACTCATAATTTGTAAACTAAGTTACTTAATCATCATTAATAATATCTAATATCTTGACATTTTCCAAAGCAGAAAAACTTAGTTTGAACATATCATTACCAACTTCCAGCTCTGTTAATGTAAAGTTGTATTTGTGGTTGGACCTCTGAGGTTGTACTGAGTGCTTAAATATGTGCAGAGTATTATTGTCTGATGTAGAGTACTGTCAAAGAGTGATGAAATGTTTAGTCTGTTGTCTTCGCCTGCTGCACGTTGTGCAAGAAAACGCTCAGATTAGGAACTTTTAAGTATAAAAGCAATGGAGTCACATGGGAAGTCAGAAAAACTAAAAAGCCACCAGCCAACACTTGCCATCACCCAATATCATTCTATATTCACATGAGGAGTATCACGCGTCTGGACATAGTACAACACGACATGGAATAGGTCTTAAATTGCATTTATAATGGTCTTAATAAAATATTTAAAGATCTTACATTGAATTTTTTGAAACCTGCAGAAAACCTGTATATGTGTAGTGCAGTAATATTTCCCCAGATTCTCATTTATTGTGAACTGATACTTAGATTTTTTTCCGTTTTCTTATAGCCAACAAGCGCAGGAGCCTGTATGGAAGCCCCTACAACCAACAGTTGGGTTATGGAAGTCCATATAGCACAAACACAGCCAACAGTCCTTACAGCAGTGGCTTCAACTCCCCCTCCTCAACTCCCAGCAGAGTGCCCATCGTCAGGCAGCAGCTAATGCCTGGGAACGCAGGTATGAGGCTCTTTGTAGATCACTTACAATCACACACCGTGGCTTGTCGTTTGTGAATATTTGTCAGTAAAGTGAGATTTCCTCAATAGTACACCAGCGAAACTCGACAGCAGAGAGGAATCCTCCTGCAGTGAGTCCACAGTCTTCAGTAGACAGTGAGCTCAGCACTTCAGAAATGGACGAGGACTCAGTGGGCTCATCGACTACCTACAAACTCAATGATGTCACAGATGTCCAGATACTGGCACGGATGCAGGAAGAGAGTACGTATCTGTCACCTGTTGAGTTTTGACTTCGATAGCAGTTTTTTTACAGTGTGTTGTAGCTGACTGTGTCCATGCCACTTGTTAGGTTTGAGACAGGACTATGCTGCAACAGCATCGAGGCGGAGCTCCGGTTCGTCCTGCCATTCGTTGAGGCGCAGCACCTTCAGCGACCAGGAGTTAGACGCACATAGTCTGGAGGACGAGGAGGAGGCGGTGCACCCGGCCTTCCACCTGCCCTCCAACCGCTTCAGCCCCTCCCCTCGCCACTCTCCCCGCGCCTCCCCCAGGAACTCACCCCGCTCGCGCTCCCCCGCCCGATCTATCGACTACAGCCACAGCCGCGGCTCACCTCAGCCCATCATCAGCCGCCTGCAGCAGCCTCGACACTCACTGCAAGGCCACGGGCACGACCTGCAGACCAACGTGGTGAAGAATGAAGGTAAAAAAAAAACTCGATATGTGATACGATACGTTGAAAACCTTAAAGTATAAAGGTACAGTATTGGTGTTTATTTGCATCGCCAAAAATACAGCATATTGATTATCAAAATAGTAAATATCTAAATGTATAGCTTAGAATTATTTTAAAAGTTGCTTCAAACATAAAAAGACAATTCTGTATTTAAATAAAATTAAGGGGACCAATATTAGAAATGAAGTGCACGGAGTCTTTCTAGTCTCTACTGCAGTTCTTTCCTGTTAAATTGTGGTGTAAAAGGCACATAGATGGTTAACTATGTAGCCAATAATAATAATACACTAATTATACATTTGATATTACAGACAAGGTCTTTTCTTATATCTTCTACCGAATCAAATATGTTGATATTATTGATATATTCTGCCCAGAAAACAGAGTCTTTTCTCCTGCCTCTGTTAATATAGCGACTCTTGTCTTTTTGCATAAGCCAATTCTCTGTCTCCTCTGCCGTTGTAGAAAAGCTGCGTCGTAGTCTTCCTAACCTCACACGCTCCTCTGCAGCAGCTGCTCAGGGCCCAGAGCCGGTCAAAAACAGCCGCAGCTGTGAGTCCAACCTGCAAGTGCCAAACGGAGGCTCTCCCCGACACCAGAGCCAGTCTGCGAGTGAGTACTGCAAAACTCCCAAATCTGCACATTTTCATTAGTACTGCATTGTCTGCTGACATTAAATGAATATTTGTTTTGTATTTCACATTGTATAACACTATAACAGGCTGTGTAATCTGTTGTTCGACACTGACTGCTCCTACAGTAGAAGGGCTGTGTGCTTTGTAGAGTCGGGCCTTTGGTGAATGGAGATCCTCTTTGTCTTTGATCATTTTCACTTGTAATATCTTTCTCTCACACGCATCCCTCCTCTTATCATCTTGGCATAACTTTCACTTCAAAGAAACACGCTCATCCTGCAGAGTTAGAGCATGGCACCAGCAACACTGAGAATCCACAGTCACTTTTGGTATTAGTGACACTAACATTGTTTTCTATTGTTTGTTAAGAGGGCGTTATGTTCTTTCCCACTTAAGATGATCCATTTGATGTAATCCTGTGGTGGGAGATAAAGGGAATGGTGTTGTCCTTAATCCAGAAATAGCTGTCCCTCTCTGTTACTAGACGCAGAGAGGACTGGGGTTAAAGGTCACATGTCAGATGGTCAAACAGCCTTTATCTGGTCTCAATCAGCTGTTTAAGAGCAACAGTGTGTACATGGTTCAAGAGCTTTTGGAGCCTTTCAACACCGGGTCCAATATCTTCTGCTACATCTCTACTGTTATTTTCTTGCATTCATCAACTAATGTACTTCGTGCTTCCACTCCACTACGTTTCAGAGGCAAATATTGTACTTTCTACTCCATTACATTATTTGACAGTTTCAGTTACTTTTAAGAAACACTCTTTAACAGTACAACACATTGTTAAATATTCAACCCATGGTTTCCAACCTTTTTGGTTTCTGTCATCTTACAAAAGGCAACGTGACATTTCAGTTGTCTGAGTTGTTAACAGCTCCAAAAGTGATTTTTATCTCTAAACTTCTCACATGGTTTCATTTGAATAGATGTCTCAATCATCCAATATGTCCCCAAAAATCAAAGACTAGAGAAAAAGACCACAAGATGAAAACAGATTTCAGAACAGTTTTTTCTCCTTTTCCTCTCCCATTAATCATGTGAGTACTCAGGTTTATTTTTTAAAAATCTATAAAAGTGGATGTAAAGTAGCTCCACCTCCAGCAGCTACAACAGTAAACTTGCTGCTCTAACACTGATGCTTCACTATTAATAATCTAATGACGTCATATATAATAATATATCAGTCACAGGGACCAAACCATGATATTTTGCTGCCAGTACTTAGGTATGTACTTTTACTGGAGTAGGATTTTTCATGCAGTACTTTTACATGTAATTATGTAATATTACATTGCTGTATTGGTGCTTTCATTTAAGTAAAGGATGTGAATACTTCTTCTACCACGCTTACAAAGATGTACTTCTACTGCCCTGACAGCTGTGTAGCTTTTTCTGTCTGAGCTTTGGCTGCACTGGGCATGAGTCGCCTGAATGCCTGCCTCTCTTACTGATGACTCTTCACTGTAAAGCTGGTGTAACCTAAACTAGCCTCCCTTTCCCTGTCTGTGCTGAGGCCGGTCAATTGGCTGGTGTCGCCAGCCTGCTGCTCCTTCACTTTGAATGAAGCTGCCTGTGCAGGTTTGACTCTACAGCCCTCTAGTGGCCTCAGACTGCACTTCAGGCGTGAATGGCATTCCGAGCTCCTGCACCATCTTTTTTTTCTCCCTCTTCTCTGCAGCAGTCTTGTCAATCTCAGACATAGTCAACCCTGACTCCCGTGCTAAAATGTCCCTGTTTTCCAGCAGCAGCTCAACTCCCAAGATACCCGGCCCCTTCCCGCTCCTCCCCGAAACCCAAACAGCACCTCCAAAGCCCCACTGCCCTGCGAGGTAACGGCCTTCTCCTGAAGCAGCTGGAGGCTATGAGACTGACCTCATGCTCAGAGTACACTCTTTATGGATTAATGACCTTTCATTATATATGCACTCGTTTGATACGTAAATGAAGAAATAGAGCTAAAATGGACCTGGGGAAGAGAAGAAACTATGAAAGGACCCCGAGTCTGGTTTTAGCCCTTTAGTGTTTGTTTTTCTCCTCTTAGCTAACCATTTACAAAACACGCAATGACTGTTTGGTAGCTAATAGGGCTACCAGACAGTAGCCCTATTGATCGTTTAGCCCTCCTAAAAAAGATGATGTGCTTGTTTGCCGGCGTCTGTACTAAACAAGCGTGTTTCCTTATGGATGGAGAATACGACTTGTAGATGGGGGCATCTCTGTAGCATCACAATGCTTCATTTATAAGGCTTTGTTGTGAAAAATGTCATCTTTATTTAAAAAACTGCAGCTCCTGTGATTTGGATATTGCACTTGGCGATTTCAGTAATTAGTTTAATTGTTCAGCCCTCGCCAACAAGATATAAAGACCGAGGTAGAGGAGGGTGGAGTTGTTTGAGTTCATAACCCCAGTAGATGGTGCAGCCATTTGATGTTCTCATTTCAGAAAGCGTCTTCAGCGAATGTGAGACTGATAAAAAAAACAAACTATATCATATAATTCCAATCGTCAAAACAGTGATTCTCTGCTGTTGCTGGTCTGTGCACATGCTGCTTTCTATCACTTAGATCTGTACAGATAAATGAAAGTTCATATTCATTGATAATCATCCACCATTAATGGCCGTCTTCATCTACATCAGTTCAGTCATATTTTATTTAACTCACTAGCAAACAGGATTATTCTGCCTGTAATGTCATACCTTTATATATTTATGATCTGCTGATATTCTGATATAAACATAATGACCATTACTTCATGTCTTGTGCTCGACTATTTTTGACGACAGACCAAACCGGTAGATTCATCCAGGTCTTGCAGAACTACAGTTTGAACAGTAGTTAAACACATCACACTGTCCCGTCACACCACACTGAACTCCATCCTCCCGGCTCTGAATTAAGGCCTGTCTCTGTTGTCTTCGTCTTTGTCTAGTCCCACTCTCCTGTTGCTTTGGAGAAGAAGGTGATTTCAGTGAGTATTCACTGAGGGTTTCCACCTTTTTTAAATATTGTGACTGTGGTTCCACCCTGTGGTTGTACTGATGTCGTGCTATGACGTGGTGTTGCTTCTCATTAGTATATGCTGTGTGAGTGCGTCGCCTCATTTTCTTAACACATCAGGAACACATCATAGGCAGCTGGGGTTAACTGGCCTTTTCTGTTTATTTGAATATTTGTAGTGCATTTTCTTTTATTTGTTAGCTTCTTAAGCTGCAGCTTGACGGTTCATTTGTGAATCTGTGAAGTATGTGGTTACTCAGAAAAGACCCACATACTGTATGTGTTCATATTAGAAATAGAGGCTTTGTGTGATATAGCTATAGATGGATACCATGTTATATCTCCCTCAAATCATTGTGCTCTGGGTCATGACACCATTGTTAAATGTAGTATATTTAACAAAACTAAGGAGGGGTCGACTGACTATTGGCCTGACCGGTGTAAGATTATTGGTATCATTGTTCTTTTTAATCTGATAAAATAAATGAATTTAAAATGTACTACATTGGGAACACTGACCATCTAGTGACTACTGACTACTAATTGAGTATCAAATTTCAGTTGAATTTTTTCGTTTTTCCTTTTTTTCGTTTGTGTTATTCTAAATTTTGACACAAAGATTTCCATTTTTACTGCAAATGTATATCGGTCTCCTTGATTACTAATAATTTGTATCAAACGTGTAAAATTCGTATTGGTCGACCCCTGAAACTCTTCCCAGTCGACTTGTGCTTCATGACGTGTTTGCTGTGTTCCTGCTCTCTTCAGTCCCCTCTCCCAGTAAGCTGCGAACTCCTGCCACCCCGTCCCCGCTGGCCCTGAGGCAGCCGGTAAAGGCCACATCCAACCCCAACTCTGCCACCTCCACCCCCACCCGCTCCCTGGCTCCTCCCCGCAGCGGTCTGCCCCGCCCCAGTGCTCCTGCAGGAGGAGGCATCCCTATGCCCCGAAGCAAACTGGCCCAGCCTGTGCGCAGGTGTGCACATCCACAGACACGGCTGCTTTATCTGTGTGCATCACTCATGTCCAACACTAACGTACAGGGTTTCTGCAGGTCCTTAAAAGGTCTTAAAGGTGCAATGTGTAACAACGTGAAGAATGTATGTGATGTACATGATGTATTAATGTATTAATCACAAATGGAATCCAAACTTGAGCAACATCATGCTGCTTTATTTCACTTAAAGCTGCAGGAGACAAAATCAGGGGGGAAAAAATGAAAATACGTCTGCGTCATGGGGTCGATTTTCTACAGCCTCAGTCCACACCAGTTGGTAGAATTCATTTTCCCTCCAAGCCCACTTGAATTACAATATGCTGAAAAGTAATTATGGAATTTTAGCTCAATAACACCAAAAAAGTTGTCTAATGCTTTAATGACCACCAGTGTCATGACTGACAGTGGTTTTCTGAGTGTTACATATTCTACCTTTAATAGGATTTAGATGGGTCTCAAAAATATATTGGCTCATGAAGTTAACCTTGCTTTTATAAAGTTGCATTAATT
>JAPQRN010000019.1:0-13878 GCA_037367275.1 Coranthus polyacanthus | reverse complement strand
TTTACTCATGAGTTTCCTGATGAAAAACATTTCCATACATAGCACACCCCCTAATGATACTGCTTTGAAGGTTCTGGTAGCATTTGATTTGTCATGACAGTGAATTGGATGGACCGATGTTTTGATTTGCTGTCATCACAATATAAAAAAAAAAATATTACATTTTCAGCAGATGACATGCAGCCTGGTCTCATGGTGTCTGGTTTCTGTGGTTTTTTTTTTTCTCAAGCACTGGAGCGTTACATGAAGCTGTCAAAAAAGAAGCTGAACAAGCTGGAATCAAAGGTTAGGGTTGTTATGAACACACTCTGCAGCCAAACATAAAACACGGTGATCTGATCAGAACAAAAACAGCACCAAGCTTTTACCGCTGCAGTTGGCACTGTATTTTTTTTTTTTTTTACCACTTTGATGAAGCTGATGTTCTCCTTATCTGATATCTCCTCAGAGCCACACAGATTTAGAGGAGGAGTCGCTTGATTGTAAGTATTTATAATGTAAAACGAAAATGCCGTAATTATGACGAAATGGTGCAATTCCTAATGCAATTTCTTTAATATTCCTTCTATCACAGCTCAAGACATTACAAGTGACTCTCAGGTAAATACTATGATGGACCAGTTTATAAACTTATTTTATAAATATAAAATATGTCTCAAATGCATTATTGTTTCTTTTCTACAGTTGGACATTACACACCAAGAAGGAGGAGCTCATGAAACTTCAACTCACCTGCTTTTTGCTAAGGATGATGGTAAAAAATAAAAATGAAATGATATTTACGAAAACAGAAATTGATCATAAACCATTATTAAAACTAAATTCTTTGCACCCTGCAGCTATGTCTACAAGTGAAAGCACTGAGCTTACTGTGAGCTCACTGGACGAGAGTCAGAGGAACATTTCGGAGACGGAGCTCCAGCCTGAGGACCAGGATGACGAACTGGAAATGTCTCTGAGAAGTCATGGCAGCTCTTTAGTTGAACTCTACCCTAACATGATCAGTCAGATAGAGAGGGCCTGGCGTCGCCAACATGTCTCTGAAGCTGCCGGCTCTGTGCTGAGGAGGTACCGAAAATTGCGACACCCGTCGAACAGGAGCAGCCTAAGTACCACCTTCAACACCACACTTAGGCAGACCAGCAGCAACCCAAAAAAGACTAACAGAAAGACCCTGGTCAACGAGACCGTCAGCAGCCCTTTAAAGAGGCGCTTTTCAGGAAACAGAGGCACTGAACCTGCTCCTCTGTCTCCTGTACGAATAGTAAACCATGTGCAGGACTGGCAGACACAGCACCACCACCACCACTCTCCTGGGAAGGGGAGAGGCTTGCAGAGAAGAGAGCAGCATCCATCAGCTCTTGTCATGAACTTCTCTTCTTGCCCCTCCAAACCAGAAAAGTTTTTACTTAATAAGACCTTTACAGTGTCTCAGCTGTCTCCTCAAAGACCCCAGCCCCCTGCTTACACTGTTAGCCCCTCACGGCCTTGCTATCCCACTACCAATGCTTCCCGGGATGTCTCTTTTAGGTCTAAAGGGTCTTCTCTCTCTCCACACATTGTGCGGGCTGCTGGTTGCTCCACGTGTGAATCCGAAAGCACAGCTTCAAAAGAAAAACCTGATCTCTATGGCTCCCCAGTCAGGCAAAGTCCCTTCAAAGCAAGGTTGATGACCAATGAAGGCTTTGGATCACCTCATGCCTTTTCTGTAAGCCCAAAATCCTATGCACAAAGTTACTCCAGAGAGCTCAAGAGACCGAGATCAGTGTCCACTTCTCTGTCCTCCCCTCCACAATCATCTCCTGCATCACAGAGGATGTTTTACTATCAAGACCCCAGTCCTTCCTTCCAGTCCCAGCTGCGCTTACCTCAGTCAAACGCAGCAGCGGGTCGTCACGGTCTCCGACGACATCTTTCCTTTGATTCCTCCTGCATGCCTTCGAGCCGTGTCTCTTACTCTGCAAAGGAGCTGGACAATGACTTTACAAAACTCTACCACAAGTTTGTCTGCCAGAGCAAGTCCTCATCCTTTATCGGCCCTCCCTGCCGTATGTGTGCAAAAAGCTCAGAGGCCAGCAGGGGCCACTCTTCCTCAGCTTTGGCAGCTCTCGCACTGTCGCCCCACCGCTCCATCCTGAGGAAACGCCACAGGGAGTTAAGCTGGGACAGTCGTCCCCAGTCCAAACGCTCCAGGGAAGGGTACTGCACATATTCCCCGGGCTCCAAGCGCTACGGGAGAGAGATGCTAGCGCGCCGTTTCCCTCCATCAGAACTGGAGTCGTCTCATGGCAGCAGTCGTATGGCTTCAGTAAATATGGCATGGTTGCAAAATTCAGCACCCAGAAAATCAGGAGGCCTGGAAGAGACGAGGCCAGCCTACGTCTGGAGTTAAATTTTCCAGTAAGCTTCCTTTATGTATTAAATAGTTTGTTTGTACTGGTTGATTATGTAGCTTTAATTCTTGAAACTTGTCTCTTTCTTTTTTTAAGTCATTATATTTCGTTTTACAGGACTTTCACTTAAGAGGAAAAGGCTACTCCCCAGGTAAATACAATTAATTGTCGTATTTGCTTTGTTGTCTTGCAGTGTTTGCGAATTCGTCGCTTAAGGAAAAACCTGCATGGTTCATTTTCCCAAGAAGAACTAGTGTGAAAAACTACTACTGCGGAGCATTTTGATGCTGTGTGATGCTTATGGTGTAGTATTAAGTGTGAAGTGGACATAATTTCCAAGCAGGTGCCAGAGGCGGTTTCTACTTATTTTCAGATTAAGCTCAGGAAATTGTTTAAGAACTGTAATGAAGATATTAAGATGTTACAATTAAAATAAATGTGTTGTTAATAGAGATGATAAAGACTTGTATCAACTTGTTAATATTTCATTCTGACATTAACTACTGGTTGTCAATCGGCTTCCTGTTGTAGTGTCTATTTCTGACCCCCCCCTTTACACTTATTTTAAACCCATTTCTTTGTTTTCGTGTGTAATGGAGCGTCACAACTTAATCTAAGACGTCTGTGTTCATTTCCTGTAATGTTTTATTAAAAATAAAATTGCTGTTGGACTCGACTGTCTTGTTTCATTAATTATTGGCAAAGATTTGTTAAAATCCATTAAATAAAAGGTAGACTAGTTGCTGCTGCAGTCATTCTGTTTTATTACATTTTTTTTTTTTATTCCATTTCATTTAACGTTTCAACATTCAACACAGTCAGACTCACAACAAAAGAGAAAAGTGGTTAATTTTATGCATATGTAGAAAACTACACCAAGAAAAATAAAGATAATTTCACTTTTTGGTCACAAGTCTTGTGCACTTTTCTGATAGTAAATTCTATCTAATGCTTTCATTAAGAATAGGAATATCAACATGCTCAGCTAGTTTCTGAAAACTCATTTACATAGTAATCTTCAAAAGAAAGGTAACAAAAAAGTAAAAGATTGAGTGTTGTGTGGTCAAATGAACCTCAAAGTGACATCAAGGTGTAACGTTATGTATATCGTGGCAGCAAGGTTACAATTCAACCATTGGAGGTCAGCAAAAGCAACATTTTTAACTGCTCTTTAAGGATCTGAGAACAATGATTTGTAGACAAAACACGCTGCAGTTTTGTATGTACTGCCACTTGGTGTCCCAGGCAGCAGTGTTGAGAGGCCAGCCCCGCCCCCAGACAGCGTTAACATGTACCACGCCGTGCGAGAATACAGGAGTTTGCATTTAATCCCCCAATCTGTTGCTGCTATAATTTTTTTTTTTTTTATGGTTGGTGCAACAACTACCACTCCAGCTCCACTGGATATTTCCCCGTCAGACAGGCGGTGCAGTGGCCCACTCTCTTGCTGGACTTGTTACTGTTGCTGATCATCTTGTCTTTCTCCTGGTGGGAGACGATTCCCTCCTGAACAGCCGATACCAGGCCCTCCACAGTCAAGTACTGCACACTGTCGGCACCTGTACCAGAGTTTAAGGGTTCGATAATGTGCACTCAACTGATCACACTTAGTCACTTAGTTAATTAGTCACTGAGTAAATGCCTGCTTTAATTTTGCATTCATAAATGCGCATTGTCTAATTGACAAATATACTATTGTGGTAATGTCAATACCAGTTACATGCATGATGTATTAGTACATACCAATGTACCCAGCAATGTTCAGAAACTCTGGCTTGTTGGCGATGAGCTCTTCCTTGGTGGGAATATTAATTCCCATGTAGCAAGGAAACCTGATTGGTGGAGAGGCCACTCTGATGTGGACCTGCCAATGAGGACATGATACAGATCAGCATACGACACTTTGTTCAGGTTTTTATAAAAGTACTACAGCAAATTTCCTGAGGTGAACCCCATTAAAAACCTCTGAATACATTACATTAGTGACATATGAACATGTTTTTACTGGACGGAAAATCACTAACCTCTGTCGCACCAGCTTCCTTTAGCAGTTTTATAATTGGGGAGATTGTGTTCCCTCTGACAATGGAGTCATCAATTAGTACCACTCGTTTCCCGGCAAAGTTGTCCGTCAGTGCCCCAAACTTCTTGGCAACTCCCAGCTGTCTCAGACGGGTATTTGGTTGAATAAATGTTCTCCCAACGTAACGGTTCTTGCACAAAACCTCTATGTATGGCAGCCCAGACTATAAAAGGGGGACAAAAAGAGCAAAGCCTATGAACACGGCAGTCCATCAGGGTGTAGGTGTGTATTACATGATTCTCTGTCAGAGTAATCAGCTTGTAGACAGACCTGCTGAGCATAGCCCAGTGCAGCGGGGGTTGCAGACTCGGGCACAGTGCTGACTACATCTGCATCTGTTGGAGCCTCGATGGCCAGCTGCCGACCGCAGCGCTGCCTGACGGTATAGACCATCTGCCCTGTAGTACAGTGGCATAAAACACGCTTTCACTTCAAGGGTTTAAAGGTTCTTCTTTATTATGGACAGAATTAATAGAGGGACGTTTCATAGTGACGATTCATACCCTCAAAAATAGAATCTGGTCTGGCAAAGTAAACGTATTCAAATATGCAGAAGGCGGGGAGGTCTCCTTCGGGACGAGGGACAACACTCAGAGACTTGACTCCGTGCTTTGATATTTGGACTATCTCTCCTGGTAGGACCTCTCTGTAATACCTGGTAAGCAGTTAACAAAAGGACAAGCCAATAGTCATAACCTGGAGCACTGTAGGCTGCTCATACAATGTAAAAACTGTCGCACCGGTCATAAAAACGTACTTGGCACCAATAGACTGAAAGCTGCAGGACTCGGATGACACAACCCACCCCTCAGTGTCCTGATCTCCGGCACCTAAGCAAGGGACAAAATAAGTTAATCATCCACTCGCTGACAGCACTGACCGCCGATGAAATCGAAGGCACATTTGTAAGAAAAGACAGCGCTGCACAGAGAACTGATAACCTGATTTGAGGCCTGTTCTTTATCAGCGATAGAGGTCAGGGTCATTTAAACTCAAATACATCAGTGTGCGTGCAGTGTTTCTGATGTAACGATCACAAAAAAAAAAAAACAAAACATACTGCATATACCTGAACTGTGCAGTCTAGAAACGGGAACAACGCGTCCAATGCAGAGAGGCCGATTCCCATAAGGGTCGCGCACAGCATAGATAACATCTTTAAACATCACCAACAGTGAGTATGATGTGGGGGTCTCGGTCATGAGGTTTTTAATTCTATAATACAAAAAGACAAGTATTTAAATGCCATTTGGAAAATGCTCAATATCGTATCAAATTTTAAGTCTCACCACAGTATTACATTACACTGACCTGGCTACCCAGTCTGGTGCGCCCAGCTCCTCCATAGGAGGGGTCAGCGCCAGCAGCTGGGTGATCAGCTCACTGTCTGAGCTGGTGGACAGGCCTACACCATGACGCATCACCTGCAGGAGATATTCACAACGACTGATTCACTGTGCATGTGGAAGCTGAGGTCAGTTTTTCTTGCGTATTTTACTTATGTCTTTTCGGGTTCGGGTACGCTTTATTTATTTCCCAAGCTGGGAAATTGTCTGTTTCCTAATACATCCATGGTTTTTATTTACATTTTGCAACAAATAACAACAGAATACATAATATTCTGTATAATAAACCACAAAAGGGTAACCAAAATATAAACTTAAAAGAAGTTTAGTATCAAAGTTAAGTACCGATTCATTTTTATTGGCCCTTGAGTTGTTTAAAAAAAAAATAAAAAATCTGTTCCACATTTCCTTTACTCTTACTCTGTCTTTATACTAGAATAGAGAGAATCAAGCCACTGATTAAAAGAAGGCCATTCAGAGCTCTTCCAGTACTTGAGGACTAATCTTCAAATTGAAACAATAGGACTATAGCAATGACCATATTAATAGCTCTTACACAGACACCGTGTTCCTTCAGTTACTTGTGTTGTAAATTGACAAATGTTCTTTTGTGCCAACACCTTTGGCTCACCTTTTTGCGCAGGGCTTGGGCATTAACCAGCTCGCCATTGTGTGCCACTGCAATCTTGCCATGCAGTGTATCCACCACAAAGGGCTGGCAGTTCTGCAGCTCTGAAATCCCAGTAGTTGAATAGCGTGTGTGACAAATACCAAGGTTACCATAGCGCAGCTTCAGTAGAGCTTCTGGTGAGAAAGCAGTGCTCACTAATCCCATTCCCTTCATAAAAAAAAAACAAGAATAAACAGTAAGAGATGTGTCAAATCTCTGTGTTAAATATAAAAACTTTTAGTTATGCTGCATAGCTAACAAAAGTATCTTCCTGTAGCTGAATAGTTTGAGATAAACTACATGTACATGTGTCAATTTCAATTCTTGCTCACAAATTGTTACCTTGAGGGTTGTGTATGTGGGTGGGCTGGCTCCATTGCTTGTGACAATCCCAGCGCTTTCTTGACCCCTGAGTAGACACAAACAACCACATGTAAACCGTAAGAGTGGAAATCTTATCTGTGCGAAGTGAGTTTCATGATGATTAATCTCTCAGTCTCTTTTCAGCAAGACTAGACATGAAAAGCTTTCTTTCATTCAAAATGCTTGATATGAGCCTGAAGGCAAACCAAACTGGTTTGATGTGAGCCAAACAGGAATGAGCACAAAAAAAACAGTGAAGTCCGCTCCTCAGCTGGAGCAGCCATATACGGAGAGTCGTCTTACTGCAGCTTCAGCCTATTTACCAAGCTGCTTCTCGGATTACAGCTGGTCCCGCCTCCTCACCACACAGCTTAAGCCAGTGGTGAGGCTGCTTTTCAGCATGGAGGCGTTGCTTTCAGGCTTAACCGCCTGGTTGCCTAGGGAACCGGGCAGCAGAGACAGACGGGGGTTGGTGAAAAGAAAGCGTTTCCAGGTCAGCTCAAACATGGAGAGAAGAGCACAGAGACAAAGAGGAGGTGATGGGGAGGTTGCAAAGGAAAATGGCTCGGTGGAGAGGCAGTGGGGGGAGGCAGAGGTGCTTGCTCTCATGTCAGTGTGGGACGAAGTGGGAGCTCAGCACGTAGCAGAGAGCAGAAGCACATATGAGTTGATTTCAGAGCGTCTGAGGAGGCTCAGTGTTGTGCGCAGCTGGTGGGAGTGTCAGGCCAAGTGCAGGAGTCTGGGACTTCAGAGCAGGAAGCCTGAAGAAGCAGGCACAGCAGCTGACTACAGCCCAGGAAGCCCAGGAGTGGATGGCAGGCCAGTGGAGGGCTGGGAGGAAGAGGAGGTGGAAGGTGTGGGTAATCAAAGAGGAATCTACACTTCCTCAGTCACAATCCCAATGCAGGAAGGTAAATGTACAGCGGATCAAACCCCAAGTGTAGTGCTGATGTTCATGACAACACGTTTTACTATTCAGACAACACTTGTTGGGGATAAATAAATCATGGCAGTCAAAGGAGTTTTGACCAAAAACTGAATAGATAAATTGCTAGAAAACTTTCTGCTACATCTTATTCTCTGAGCCAAAGATAACGCATTGTGTCCATGTGTACAGGAATCAAGACCCGAATCCACCGCTCTCTTCCTTACACTCCCAATGCGCCTGAAGAAGGGGGTCGCCACTGGACAGACGACGAGGTGAGAGCACTCCTGTGCGTCTGGGCCGACCAGCACATTAGAGAACGCCTGAAGTGCACGTTACGCAACAAGTCCATCTTCCAAGAGATGTCCCGTCAGATGCAGAGAAACTTTGGGGTGATACGCAACTGGAAACAATGCCGAACAAAATACAAAAACTTAAAATATGACTATAAAACGGCGAAGAGCGCTCACGCTGCTGGAGGCAGCAGCGCGGGAGGCCCGGGGAAGTACATGAAGTTCTTTGACGAGGTGGAAGCCATACTGCTGGACCGTGGACTGGAAAAGGGGAGTCTGGAAATGCAGAAGAGGCTGTATGATGGAGAAACAGGCCTACAAGCAGGAGCGGGGACGGCAGGCCACGCATCGCAGGCGACAGCTTCAGAAAATGAGGTTGTTATAGAAATTGATGATGGTACGTATCCGGTCTGCACTGCGTATTTAGGGTGGGAATCAAGAGTGACCCGTGATAGGTTGCGCACGATGTAGCAATTCTGCGACATACACTGCAAGACAGTCAGCTACGATAATGATGTCTGTGAAACTGAAGAGGACAAACGAAAAAAATTAAAATACTAAAAAGACAGAAAGACAGAATTCTGCATTTATTCACTCAAATGCGAGGACAGTTTTACAGAATTTGACAAATGAGATCAAACAATGTATAATTTTTTTTTGCATGATCTTAGCTTAGTGCCTCTTTAACACACACACACACATTGAAACTTATGACAGGAAGTGATATATTGCTGTATCAACATTTTGTCCCATCCCCTCTGCATATAGAAATGTTTTGGGTTTTTTTTGGTATTTACCATGGTGATGTTTGAAAGAGGAAACAATTATTTTATTTTCAGATGACAACAGTGATGATTATGATATTGATGGAGAAGTGGAAGGAAACTGGAAGGGATCAGGTACGCCGATATCCTGCACGTCATCTTCTCTCTCCTCCTGGTGTTATTTTAGATCCTTACCGTATCGTCAATTATTTTCTCTCCACAGATCCATCCAGCTCCGACCACTTCCATGTGGTCACCGTTTCAGACACGGGTCGTAACTGGAGCGATCAGGAGGTGCGAGCGCTGATTCAAGTCTGGTCTGATGAGCGCGTGTGCAGACAGCTGGAAAGTTCGACCAGGAAGAGAGACATTTTTGTCCAGATCTCCAACAGGTTAATGCAGCAAGGCATTGAGCGGGATTGGAAACAGTGCCATACCAAGTACAAAAACCTCAAGTACCTTTACCGGTCTCTCCAGAGGGGCAAGACTGACGAAGCTGACCCAAGACGCCTGATGAGGTTCTACGATGAGGTGGATGCCATTATGAATCGCACAATTAACGACTCGCCACATGACACGGGATGTATCGACTACCACATGGATTCAGTCCCTCTTCCGATGTTGGATAGCGAGGAGAATGATCATGTGGATGTGTTTTTAACAAAGACAAACCCTATGAAAACAATTCCAGGAGCAACAAGGGAAAGAATCTGTAGCTCTGATTCTGCCCCATCTATAAACCTCGAGCTTAAACACAACAGTGAAGAACACAGGATGCATGCAGGCAGAGAGCATCGCCTCGATCAACAGCAAAGGTTGACGGGTAAGAGAATAAATCAGATGAAAAGAATTCAGTCAGAGATGTCTACAATCAAAGTCCATTATTTACATAATCATCTCTTCAGAGTTCCATGATTGCATGTACAAAATTACAGTTACATCATTTTATCCAACCTTAAACTCAGTGAAACTTCACGTTTCAGTAGGTTGGTTAAAAATTCCATAATCACGCTTCAGCATATTGTAAAAAGACTAGACGTCTGCACCGCCTTTAGCTCCGTGTTCGGGTCTTTTGAGAATCTATCCCGTGACAGACGCGCGTATAAAAATGCTGTAATGACCGATTGCTGCCACGACTCCATCAGATCGTCGCTTGGCTTCACTTTTCCACAGCGGCGTGACACTGCGTGGCATCGTTCGTCTTTAAATCCAGTCTATACGGGACAGGGAGGGGAGAGCTGCAGGAGGAGAGTGCACATTTTCAAACTGGAGCGATGTTTGCGCACTGCATCTTTAGGGTCAACTCACACGCGCAGTAAATAAAACAAACTAGAGAGCGCTGAAGAGAGTGAAAACCACTGCCAAGTCAGTTAAGTTGTACACAAAACAATCTGTGTACAAAATATAGAGACACTGAACTTTCAAGCTCAAACCTTTTGTTGCACTAAACCTTGACAGTATACATGTATGTAGTACATCAGAATCAAATCAGATGAGTTTTTCACCAAGATGTGATCATTTTTTTATTTCTTGCTAACAAATGGCAACTTTTTCTGACCTAGAATAGCCAAAATGTAACCATTTGTAGTCACTGTCACCCAGGCAGACAGATGCTGGTAAAAACACAAATACATACTCCTGTGAAGTTCCAATTTGGACTTTCCTCAATTTCTAACGGACGTGTTTAGGGAATGGTCAGATACCTCTAGAGGTAGTGAGAACACCTTTTTGATCTTTCCGTTGCCCACTGCTGACGTGGCCTTTTAAACTTTAAAAATTGTATACGCCCATTGCCCTGTGGGGGATTTATTCTGGGGGTTTTCACTGTACGAGCGGAGGAAAAATAAGATTGTTTAAGGATGATAAAATTCCTAAAAGTCTGTCCAGCTTGATTGAAATGGCCCATGGGAACAACTTTCAAGAATCGCCTGTATGCATGTATGATTATCCCATGTTTTGTGTTTGCAGGCATTTCTGAGACGAGGCCAGAAAAAGAGAAAGCGCCTTCGACAAACAGAGGGCTGAAGAGGAAAGCAGAGGATCCAGGTCTGAAATGTACCCCCTTCTGTTATCACTTTGCGTGTCACATGATGTCCTCAATTGACTGCAGTCTTTTGTAATTTCTAATTCTGTGACCGAGTCCCATGATTTGTCACGGTGCTTCATAATTCAATTACGAGTAAGGCTGCGGTTGTGACTGCTAACAAAAAGGCACAACTCGATGATTTAGTCCCATTGTCTGACCGAGCACCTTCGCTGATCAATAACCATCTGAACCACCGTCTTATTTAAAAAGCACTTTAGGAATGGGTACCTTCATTTAAACCCGCTTTTGCTTTGATTCACAGATCCCACATTCCAGACAGCAGTGAAAAAAGTCAACACCGGCACCAACTTCACTGATAACACGGGGGCTCAGTGTAAAGAAGAGCCGGATCACATCCCGATCATAAAGATCAATTCAGTCTGTTCGATAGCCTCCCGCAATTCATCCCCAGACACACAGGTAAAACCAGAAATCCATAAAGTGTTGTGCAACCGTGGTAAACTATGGATAACATTCTTGCTGCGGGGGTGCAGAAAAGACACGATGATGCTGTGCAGAAAGAAATGCAAATAAGAGACAACCTTTGACATTTAGGGCAGCGTGTATGTGCGTTTTTAGTTTCGTTAGAATATGGGAGTTCTACTTGTCCTCATTAGTTTGTTTTTCATTCTCACGTTTAATGGAAGTGAGTTGGGTTTTTTTTTTTCCCCTCCACAAAGAGTCTGAACAATGATGCCTGGCGTCAAATGTATGAAATTAACCAAATAGATGGAAAAAAAAACAAATAAAACACGCTCTTTAACTTACAAGGCTTACAAGTTTGTCGGTATTCTGATAACAACAACACACACACACACACGCCTTCTTGTTATTTACCTGTGCTGTAACGCCACAAGTCCCAGAGTTAAGACCTGAGCCACCTCCAGCTGGGTGGGCCACTCTCCCGCAGCCACGCATCCGAAAACTCCGCACTCCTCCCCGATACCGGACTCTTCGAACTCCATCTCCGCGCGGCGCGTCCGGTCCGGTGCTCCGTTACCCGACGGACGGTCTCGTGCGCGGTGGGGGTTCCTTAGGTATCCGCGCGCGCGTGCCCGTACGCGCTCCGACGGGTATCGATCGACCACGTGCCGCGAAGTTCGACTACAACGTGGCTCGTTCGAACGGTATCACCTCGGATGCCATCGTTGAAGTGACCGCGAAATCACGAGACCGCGAGCAACAACAAAAAAAAAAAAAAAAAAAAGAGGCAAATTTGAGACGAAAAAAAAAAAAAAAAAGAAGAAAATAATTAACAGCGGGCTCTGTTTATCAGCCGAAACACACGAGCATTAACTGTTACCACTTTAATTACTCAAAACAGATTTAATCAACCACACGTGGTACTCTTCGATAAGGCCAACCACCAATTACCTGAATCAAAGTTATCGATCTAGCTCTAGTGGTGGCAATCAACTGTTTTTCTTTAGGAAACCTCTGATCAAATCAGTCTCCTTGTCAAAGACAAAAGTGGGGTAGTTTTTAGCGATGATAAAACCCAAAAAGTTTTCGCCATGCAAATATTTGGTGAGAGAGCATCTTCCCCCCACGTGGTAGCTGTTACTCCGCTGTGATTGGTTGGTTGCGTCAGGTAATCGACGTGATTGGCTATCAAAAGCACGTAAGATACAGTCCACTTCCCTTTTCTGCTGTCTGCGCTCCTCTTGCTCCCTCTTCATCTTGTAACTTTTCCAATTGCACGTTTTTGTTTCTCTTTGGGGTTCGTCTTTCAGGATCGCGGGCTGTTACACAACACCATGGCTTCTACACCAGGTACAGAAAAACAACCACTCACTGAATGCAAATGTTTTAAGTTGCAGTAAAAGTTGCGTGTACGTTTTTTTTTTTTTTTTTTTCTTACATGTACATATTTTTTTTTCTCCTCTCTCTATTTTAGAGCTGAAGATCGGCAAAAAGCTAAACGAGGGAAAGACGAAGCAGATTTTTGAGCTGGTGGACCAGACCGGACTGGTTCTGGTCCAGTCCAAAGACCAGATCACCGCTGGGAATGCCGTCAGGAAAGACCAGATGGAGGGAAAGGCTGCCATCGCCAACAAAACGACGAGCTGCGTGTTCAAGCTGCTTCAGGAATCTGGTGAGCATTTATAAAAGTAGTTATAGTAGACTGAGGCTTGAGAAACTCTGCAAGGTAAACCGTGTGGGCTGGAGCTGCTGTGTCGCCCTGAAGGGGATTAATGCACGCACAGCAACATTGTTTATGTTTGTGTATTTGTATTTGTGTATGTTTTAAATGAAGATAAAATTAAGGGTGTTATAACCTTCCCCCCACCACCTCCCCCAACACTCACTAACGCAATCATGTACAGTCACTGGCATATTGCATTTAGTGGCCCCTAACCCTAAACTTAAACCTAATTCTAACCCCAATCCCAGTCCGAGTCTTAACCTTCAAAAAGCCAGTTACAGTTGCGAAGGCCTGCCCCAAGTGTCCTCACAGTCGTGGTGAGAAGCACGCACAATTTGTCCACTCAGCTGTACAAAGACTTGCCACACACTCATGCATTTTCTCAGAGGGATTTCCCAGACTCCTGAACTCATTACCCGCGTTGACCCCAGTGTCTGAGATAAGAGGTCAGTAGGTGATGCTTGTATTCAGGTAGAAAGAACAACCTCTGGCCTATTTTACATTTCCCCCGTCGCAGCAAGAGAACTTTATCACTTTCAAAAAAAAAAAAAAACATACATGGCGTTGTTATGTCAAGGCAAAACAATTTAAATTCCAGGTATCTTAGTGTTGATAAGTGCTGGTTTGTGCCAGTGCAACAAGCATTTGCCTTTGTTGGGAGTAAAACAATTTGAATATCTTCTTGCTCAATGTGGGTGAAACTGATTTTATTATTCTGGGTTGTATTTTGTTTTTTTTCATTCACCTTGTAGTTCAACTACAGAGGAATTTTAGCGGTCAAGAAAGTGCTTCATCCTTCACCTCCCCCC
>JAPQRN010000018.1:32327168-32351120 GCA_037367275.1 Coranthus polyacanthus | reverse complement strand
AGGAAGGAAGGAAGGAAGGAAGGAAGGAAGGAAGGAAGGAAGGAAGGAAGGAAGGAAGGAAGGAAGGAAGGAAGGAGTCACAAATGGGAAACTGAAAAACTCCTATTTTTAATCAAGAGTATGGCTGGAATATTCACTTTCATTATACATGGAAACAACCTATAAGGAATGTCTTTTTTCAAAAATCTGAATATTTTGCGCATGTAATCCTGACCGTCTTCCCAATCTCTGTGCGTTTTAAAGGTTTTAGAAGAATCCAAATGCCTGGTCAGGAGTATCATCATGTCTGTCCTGGAGGAAGTGAATGAGAAAGAGTGTCAGATGCTGAAGCAGCTGTGGTGTTCGACCAAAGGTCTCGAGGCACTTTTCAGTTACCTGCAGAACAAGACGTATGAGAAGTGATCGTCCACATCCAGTACACTACAGGTGGTCTGCGTGGGTTTGCCTACAGAGCAACACGCAGGATGATAACGCTGTGATCGCAAACTGATGGAAAAGTGTGTCTGAAGGCCTTCCTTTCCATCCATCAGCAGAGGAGAGTCTGGAGTTCTGTTTGCTTACATTTCTACCAAATTCCTTCATGATTACTTTTTGTAAAGTAACTTTTTTTTTTTTTTTTATTGGACTCGTCCAAACCGTCCAGATGTTAATTCTCTTTTTAAGGAGTCAAAGAGCAAAGGGCCAAATGTGCATTGCTTAAATTAACACTGAAGGAGGTTCTTCAGGGAGGTACAGAGTGTTTCTGTACAAATGTGAGATTTGTGTTGAGCAAATCATCTGGATGTATGAAATCAATGTATGTCTGATAGCACATGATGAAATGATGATAATATATATGAATATATATTTATTTCAAGGGTGTAAAAGAGTTTGCTTTCTATATTTCAGGTTTTCTTTTAGTCACGTATTAATTTAATCTACTGTAAACCAAAGTCTGCATGAGAACACCGTTTCCTGCTCCTTAGATGCACATTCCAACTTCTCTGTGTGGACAAGAGAAAAAAGTGACAGAGAAAACAAGTCTCCGCAAAGGCTAAAACAGTTCAGCAGATGTGATTCATTGTCTGCTCAAACCACATCACTTTATGAGCCACCATCAAAAATGAACAACTTTAAATCATCGTGCTTTAATTTTGAATAACATACGACAGCGTATTGTTCATATTGCAAGTCTTTATTGCACAGAATAAATACATTTTAGTTTCCACTTAACATTATTATCATCACCATCATCATCTGACTGTCACCAACAGTTTGCATAATTGCATTAAATCAAGATTATTGCTTATGTACAAGGAGACCATCTGTTTTATGGGTACATAAAATGTGATCCTCACACTGTCAACATTCATTTACCTTAAGTTATCGCCACCTGCAGCAAAAGCGATACAGGAGGAGTTTAAACTGTTATTTATAGAAATAAATATAATGACATCTCACTGGAAGTGTTTGTTTTTTTTTTGTTTTCTCTTTAAAGAAACATGTCTGAACTGAAATGCACCTAAATTTTTTCCAGCAAATTGGAAGCCTAAAAGGAAATGGAGAACCCGGGAAGGAATTCCTCTTTTCCATGTGAATGCTAGCACTAGATAAACAACTGTGTACGATTTGAGTCAGCAGCATTTTGTCTTGAGCACGAAAAATAAATTAGTGGCACGTGTCGCATTGAAGGATGAGCGATGGATTGTAGCCCACTTTAGTTTGAACTACATATAGTCTGCGTACATGTACTGTGATGTATCGTTGTGCGAGGGTGTATAAAAAAAAAACAAATGTATATGTTTGGAAATCATACATATGACATTGCTTTCAGGTGTCAGCGTAGATACTCTGTGTGAAATGTATGCCTTTTTGTTCAATCAGACGATGAGCTGCGTGTTTAGAGCAGAAAAAGACAGGATTCTTGTTCATTATTGTGGAAATGCAACAGTCACGTAGCTGGAGTCAACATTGTCTTTATCCGCATGTGTCGATTCAAGATTTTTGCAAATTGTTATATTTTGATGTGTGTTTTATTTAAGGATCTCCCAAAAAAAATGTAAGTCTGTGAAAGTTGTTTTGTAAAATTCAGAAGATATTTGTCCATTTTTTTTTTTTTTTGCAATTGTACACATGCAGTGCAGGATATATCAATAACGTAAACTGTTTTGTGTAACTAATTGCATGTATTATACTGTACATATAAATGTGTTGCCTGTCTGAATACCTTGTATGTCAAGGTATGTTTTGTACCAGCATTGTAATTATTGTTAGAAATGTTGCAGGTTATTTTTGTATTTATTTGAGATAACTGTTTGGATGTGCAGTGCCATGTGGTTTCCTTTGCTCCAGAGGCACCCCAACTCTCCTGAACACCCTTTCTAAAAATGTCCCGGAGAAACTAACAAAGCGTTTAAACTTAACTAGAGTTAACGGCAGAACGGTGATTAGGTTCATGTCTGCAGCAAATGAACTGTCCTATACAAACTCGGCCATGCTCTAACAGACAGTGTGGTAGGTTTGTGACTAAAAGAAGCTTTTATTATCCTTCGCTAATCAGTGGGAGCTACAGTATTTCTGATCATTTTCACGACTCCACCTGTTTATTGGTAACACTTTATGTCCCTTCCTCCAAAAACATCACCACTAAATGCCGTTCACTCAGGTCTACACTATTGTACGTTAAAATTGTGTTTTTTATTTATTTCTTAATTTATTTCTTTCATGTGGTGAAATTCTACAAATTCTTTTCTCTGACCAGTAATTGGTAAAACAGTGTCTCGCCTGAGATTTAAAAAAAAAAAAAAAAACCAAGAAGCGTTGATTAAATTTTAAATATTATAAACTGTCGGTTTTCTTGTAGGCACCAGATGTAAATTTCCACCACAGCGTGGATTTGAAGTGAGCTTAATAACATTTTAAGTGAGTAAGTTATATTTCTAACAACCCCTTCTCAGACTACATATCACAAACGAATGTTTTTTGACAGGCGACATCACGCGTCATCCCATGATTGTTTTTAATTTAACATTTTTCTTCCCCACGTTGTCTCAGAGCACACCTTGGGGTGCCTTACGATTTAAATATCTGTCAAGGTTGATCCATACGTTGTGATGGGTAGAGTGAGCTGCTTTCAATAAAGAAACAGTACTTTCACAGTGTGGTGTTGGGTTTTTTTTTTTTTTTTTAGACACACTACACAAACCAGGAAAATCTGAAAATATGCCTCTGCAGTCAGTCAAATTCTCACCTTCCTAATAACTGTGATTCTACAAAATGTAATTAGACATGAAGGAACCGAGCTTCAGTCTACGTTCAGAACTGATCGCGTATTTTATTCATTTTGGATTTCCTGTGTAAGTTTGCTTGTGGGTCCTCATTCACGACAGAGACCAGCGACAAATAAACGTAGGCGCTACAGTTTAACGTACTCTTTTAGTTTTCAAATGAACACGCAGGAGAATCCCAGTTGGATGCCGGCAGCTGTTCAGCATATTGACACTTATGAATGGATGCCAATTCTTGACCTTGCCCATTGACTACTTTTTCTAAGCCTTGATCTTCTTCTCTCGGTCGTCACTCAGTGGAAGGAACTGTCTCAGGTGTCGCTACCACGACTCATAGGTTGTGAAAGAAACATTATCCTTGAACCGAGAAGCAGATTAGGATTTCCTCCAAATAAACGTCCACTTGTTAACAGATGGCCAAAAAAATTAAGATTTCATGAATTTTTAATCAACTATTTCCTGAATGAAGAGTGCGAGAAGCGGTGAGTTTAAAATCTGCCAAACATGAAGTGGATTTTAGTTGTTTTTGTTTTTTTCTTTTAGTGACACCACACGAAAGCAAGTACCGACTCTCAAATCACCTCGTAATACTTTATTGAAAGAAATTAAACCGGTCACGAATCAATATGATTCCCCATTCACACTTTCAAACGAGATCCATATACACTCTGTTCATGTTATGTCCGTTCACATCGGTCACTTGAAAACTGCTCATCCTGTTACAAGTGTTTTACCTGAATCTATGAACATGTTTCAATAACTAAATCAGGTACTGGATTATTGGATGGTTCCGCCATAGCCTACACTGATCTCTCCAGCAGCATACTGTTTAAAAAGGGAAGTAAACAGTGATTCCTACGAGTACTAGATGCAGTTATTATTTCTCTCTTTTTTTTCCCCGAACCTTGACAGACATGGTCTTGTAACCCTACAAGTTTGAGTCTGGGATAAAAGGTACGTTGCGACACACATGAACAGGAAATATTGGAGAGAACTGAGAATCCTAACCAGGACATGATCTGAACAAATGTATTAGACCACCCGTCATAAAAATGAGAAAACATATCAGCATCACGAAGCGCTTTAATGCAGACCGTTTCATTTTCAGTGAGCTCTTGATGTTTTATCATTTTAAACAGGAATGAGGAATTCCAAACTGAATTCACCTTTTTATCCCCACATTTGAGCTCACTGGGCTTCTCTGAGAAGTCACACATTCATTTTCCAACTCACACACGCACACACGAAAGTAAAAATAATAAAGCAAAATAAGTGGGGTCTCGACTAGTAGATGTAGGATATTCAGACCGGTCAGTGCTTGTTTAACCCACACAACCATTCTTTGTTTAGACACAAAAAAACAGCAGGACAGGCCTGTTGCAGTGTGGCATTCAAAACCCTGATATCCAAACAGTCAAATCTCTCTGTGTCAAACTTCCTGGCAGTGAAATCTTCCTTAAAGTTGCTCCTTGGGCCCTTCTTTCAATCTCTTCTTCATCTCCTGTGCGTGCTGCTTACTGCGCTCCCGCTTTTCCAGTCTCTGGAAAAATGCCAAGAAACAAGGGAAAGGTTGGTTGAAAAATATCAGAGGCCAGTTGGCTGCCGGAGCACTTGTTGTACCGTATTCACAAAGTGCTAAAAATGATACGAGAATGAGCAATTCTTACTTCTTTCTTGAGGCACTGGCGCATGGCACGGTCAAAATCATTACATGTGCCAAAGAACTTCATGACACTGTGCTAAAAAAAGAGCAGGAAACAAAATCGGCATTGCTCAGCTGGAGGACACGTCAAGCACACAGCACAATAAGATTACGGAGAGCGACTTACCTCCTTGTGGCACTGCCTCAGGCGTGCGATTAGGTCATTACACTCATCTGTGTGCAAGTGGGGTGACAGGTCAGGGTGCATGCTGAGTTAAGGGCTTACTGTACCACTGCTGCAATGCTGAAAAGCCAAAAACAAAAACAGGAGGAGCACAGGAGATTATAATATAAAATCATCTAAAAATATCATGTGCTGCAAAGTTTGCCTGGAGAGCCCATTCGGGTTGCTTCGGGTGTCAACTGGGGAGAAATATCCTGGAGATTAGTCTTCCACTGCCGAATATCTTCACCAATTGACAGTTTATTCTTCAAAATGTCATAAAATCTGGAAATGCGTCTGTCGTGATATTTTGAGAACCAGCAAATGGGTGCTTTTCGAATTATAACTCGTCTGTCAACAAAATAGTTGTGATTTAATTTACTGCAAACGGACTAATTAAATCTGCTGTATTATTTTCATCACCGATTTGTTTACACTGGTTGTGCCAAGAAACAAGTCCTCTAAAAGGATACTAATGCCTCCCCATCCCTCTCCTTCCTGAGCTGTCATTGTGATGATGGGGTTTTGTTTTGCCACTGGACACTTACCTGCAAACACACACAGAGAGGGAGAGCATACAACAACGTGACAAAAAAAAGTGTTACCACGGTCCCAACAACTCCCTCCATTCACAGTGAGTTCTCTGGAAACTGTGCGTAGTTTGAAAGAAGTTTCTTGATGCTGCTGCGTGTTTTTTTTCGTTCATACACAGGCCGTTACATGTCTCAAATTAATTAAGCTACAGCGCGTTTATTAGATCATCATAGGCGATTAAATGACACGTATTACAGCTCGCTGTATTGTATGTAACCGAGATACTCTTACCAATGGAAAGGCTGTGTCATCAGAGAAGTTGTCCAGATCACCTCAGTGAAATGTCACGTAACGCTAAGCTAACGGCTAAGCTAAAAGCTTACCTAACGTAACCATGGGAGAATGTCTATGCAACCACTAAAAAAAAACTATCGGCTTGGTATTTCTTCTGTTGAAAAAAAAAACACGCAAATGACTAAAATGTCAAGACAGTTTCAACTAAACACGCTGCTGTTTATGACATAAAAAAAAAACTTACACAAATCACAAGGACCTAGAGGACGTGCGTGCTACCTGCAACAACACTGCGTTGAGTGACATTAGGCGACAGCGAATTGGTGGCTGTTTTTTATATTGAATCCGCCAATGGTGTGCGTTTTTCCTACAAAAGGCGGGACTTTTCAGTGCGGAGGTTTACATGCGATACAAGAGGATTCCCCTTAACGTACTTCCGCTTCGGTTTAATGTTCTTTAGATTTGGCCGTATATCCAAACAACTTAAATTGACAAGCACTGAAAGCTTATATATCGTTCCATTGCAACATCATCTGATCAACAACAACATCACAACAACAGAAGTACGTCCACGTCATGTTGTATTGAAAACTGATGTCAAAAAAGCACAAGATGTTCGCCTCTGTGCTTTTATACTCTTTGGTATATCTTCACATTTGTCTTTATTGCCCTGTTAAACGTTAAATATAATCATAAAATAAAACAGAATCAAAAGTTCTTGTTCATATTTTATTTCTATTTCAGCGTGATATATTTTTCTTAAGTGTACAATGTTTGCAAAGTGGGATCTCAGACTTCAGACAAGCACCTATTATTTGACTTCTAAGACCAGACAGGTGTGTTTTTTTATTATTATCTACAACAGTGAATGGCTCTGGACTCTTTCTAATGGTAAAAGGTCCAAATTACAGACTATGGTCTAAGCCCAGCTTTCTCATCTGGCGGTCGTGACCCAAAAGAGGGTCGCAGACTTGTTCTGAGTGGGTCAAGAAGTGTGTGGTTAAAAAAAAAATGTTGCTTTAAATGCTTGTAGCAGGGAAAGGACTCCAGCAGCACTTATATTATAGAACAACTTTATTAAAGCTACACCAACACTAGCTTTAATAAAGTTGATCGGAGTGAACAAGTGCTGCTGGAGTCCAACTTTAATAGAGTCCAACAACTTTATTAAAACTAGTGTTGGTGTAGCTTTAATAAAGTTCTATACTACAAGTGCTGCTGGAGTCCTTGACCTGCTACAGGTTTTTTCCTCCTCCATGCACCGTGGTAGTCGGTGAAATTGTGCCAGAACCTTCTACTTTGCTTTAAATGCTACCTGATGTTGGATTTTTTGTTTTTACAGACATGCTTCAGAGATGTGCAGTAGCAAAGTAGCATTTACTGAAACTTAACAGGCTAAGTTTACATCGTCGTTTGTGGGCAAGATGCGGCACAAATATGATAGAGTGTTAATTATGGATTTACAAACACTGCCATTAAAAAGGGACTGAAACTCAAGTGTGTGATCCGTCACAACTGAAATATCAAAATGAAGATGTCATTTAGATCCAAAAACATACACTGTTTTCACTTATCAATGTGTGTTAAGTGAAAACAGCTGGTTTCAGAATAATGTTCTCTGAGTGACGAAAATATGAGTATATTTTGTTTTAAAAAAAACAGCTCATAATGACATTGTATGTATGTTTACAAGTTCATTTTTTAACAATTAAATTTGGTTGGTTTGAATTTAATAAAAGCGGGTCACGACTTGATGGCCATTGGACAATATGCGTCCCGAAGTGAGACCAGTTGAGAACCACTGGTCTAAGCATTGCTGGGTCCCAGTAGCATCAACAGTGCCAGTCCAGAAGTACCACCACTCCAGCGCAGCAGAGGGCGCCAAAGGGACGGCGTAAGATCTTATGGTAATAGCTGATTGGTCGATTTGTGTGCTGTTCAAGAGGCGGTTTGTTTGGAATTTCTAGACTGCATCGCTACCGCGCTACTCTGTCCGGGAGCTAAACGTTGAATCAAAGTCGAGTATTATTCTTCAGTACAACAGTTAGTTTATTAATTACCGACTCGGGAAAAATGGATGACACTCCAAGACGTTTATTGCAGCGACTTATAAGACGGATACCGACGCGGGAGCTAAAACCAACGCTGGAAAAGTGGGGCCGTTTGAGTCGGGCGCAGCAGCAATCCATAGACTTTACACAATCAAAATGGACGTTAACAGAAAAACTGGTCGCTATTTGTGAGGTATGCGCCGCTCTTTCTTTAAACAGAAGTGGCCGCGTTAAATATACCGTAGCTACCAGTTTCTAAGTGCTTCTAACGCTACTGTATTTTCTATCTTTACAGGAAAATGAGTGGACCATTAAACATATCACGGAACTCGAGTTGATATGTAAGTTAATGAAATGTATGCGTTATTCGGTCTTAAGTTGCCCTGTGACAGCAGTGCCTCACTTCCATTTGTTTTTTGTCTCTTAGATGTCATTGACAATCCAAACTTGGGGATGTGGCATGCTTTCCAGCTCATGGACCCTCAAGGTATGTCGTACATGTTTACACGGGGAGGGCTGAAAGTTATGTAGCAACTTGCACTACAATAGGAAAGTATCTAACACAGAGATGTATTTAAAAGTATCAGTACGTGTTTATTAAAAGAACAAAGCACATATAACAGACCCCGACCGCATAATCCAATGCATCCCAATAAAAGCTAAACCTGTATGCTTATATTAATACCCTTTACTCTGAGAACCTGAAGAATTATAGTGAAAATCTGAGGTCACTGCATTTCACATTGTCTGACCAGATATTCAAGAGCACTGCATTGACTTCAAATGGCACGCCAAATATTCAAAGGCACTGCAATAAATTCACACATAAATATAAGAATTTGAGTCTCAGTACTACTAGGGATTAAGGCTATAGAATGCCCAACAGGTTGAAACAGGAAGTGGCAAAAACAATTAACAAAGAAACAAAAGGAGTTAAGTCTGCCCTCACAAGACTCCCTCCCTGACTTTTTCATCCACAGGCCATGGCAAGGCCAGGTGGACTCATTAAAGCAAAAAAAAACCCAGAAATAACAATTATAATAGTTACAACGTAAAACCACGATGAGCACTGTCTCTGTATACCTGTTACACTGACATGTTTCTCACACGCTGCAATTTACATCCTCATAAAGCATCCCCGGCAAACTCCTCGTAAAATGTTATATGGCTACACAGGAACATCCAAAACATACATGTTAAAAAGGAGCACCTGCGTCACACCTTGATAAAACAAACTGCAAACTTCTTAACAGAAAGCAAACAATCATATGGCCCAGAGTGAGGCTGGCGTCTTCTCTGAAGAAGTGACACCACCCCACAGACCTTAGTTTCATCCATAAGTTCCCATCCTAATCACTAGGTGGAAAACAGAAAACCACTAGGTGCTACTGGTAGTTATTAATATTAAAAATAACTAAGAAATGTATTTAAATTTCAGCAGAATGTTGGCGAAATAGCTTCAACCTTTGTCCTATTAAATGTGTGTTTATCATTTCTCTGTTCTCCAGATGATGCTCGCACTGTAGAGCTGATGCAATTTAAGGAACAATTTAAATCCCATCTCGGTGAACTCCTAACAAATGTAAGCAAGATATTTCCTCAAATTTAAATGATGCCGCGATAGCAACGCTTAATAAAATTGTATCAGTAATTGTATTATTGTTGCGTGAAGGTATCTGTCAAAATAAAGAAGCACACAGATGAAGCGGTATGGATTCGGATCGCTTGGGGTGACAGTCTCTCTCGGCCAAACCACTTCAAACCAACATATGTTGTTCACCATCTTCAAACTCCCCACGTCTTTGTGACCAGCCTGAATTCAAAGCAGAAGCTCCTCTTATCCCAAGTGAGGAAACAAATACATATAATTCATAATTTGTACCCGTGACAGAAAGCTTTTTTTTTTTTTTTGGTTTGTCCTTTCTTATCTAAAAAGTGCTGTACTTTGCAGGCCTTGGTTCTCGCCACCAGATACCACACTATAAAGGATGCTAACCTCAGTGGACGGAAGCTTACTGCCATCAGGGACCTGCTGATGAGGCAATATGAACAGGTAGGCTTGCTTTGATTATTGTATGTTATACTTTATCAAATGCCCAAGTATCTTAAGTACACAGATCATAGCGATCTCTGTCGTTTTCTCCACTAGAACGATGTCGTCCGTCACTGGCCTCTGACATTACATGCAGAATAGTTTCTGATTTTAGACTAAAATTATCCTGATATTAGCGTTCATCCTGCATAATAATAGAAGGAAAAGTATTTGGATTTGTTGACCCTCTGATTAAAAAAAAAAAAAATCACTGCTGTAAGGACTTAAGGAAGTAGTACAAGCTTTATTGATCATGATGTTTAAATTTAATTCACCATTAACAATCTTTACAACCAATTATGAGAAGCATTATGCATCTAACTAAGAAGAAACTATTACAGGTTGTCATCACTTTTTAGATATACAGTATGTCATTAAGGGAAATCATTTTAAAGTTATTACAGTATATTTAGTTTGTTCTTAGTCATGAAAAGATTGAACTGTATTTACAATGTAAATTTTGGTTTTGTGTGGGTTGATTTTGATTTTGTTCATAGGTTTTTCCCACAAAGTTTCCCAGCCCTCTTAAAGAAAGGAATCAAACTGTCTCAGGTTTGTTCTGCAAATCATCCGATCTGACAAAAGCTATTTCAGTGTTTTGTGTGGTGATACACAGTCATGTGTATTATTTGACTGCTTTTGTCCTTGACAAACTGTAAACATTGTCCTTATTTGATGCTGTGTTTACAGATCCGCACATAGAACGAGAACAGGCTGAGTCATCTGCAAACAGACTTCAGATGGCCTGTGAGGCCTTTGGTGGTGGAAAGTTACCTCAGCTCCAGTCTGCAGTTTACAAGGTACTGCGTGTTTTTTATCTGGGGTGGGTGATATGATAATCTTATATCATGCTAAGTCTTATAGATAAAAAGTCTCTCATTTCGGTAAATGTAGAGAATGTGCCATTTTCTGTTTATGTGTTTCATCTATTGGCCAGATCACCCACCCCTAGTTGTGATTGTAGTTTTATGGTTGTTAACCTGGCAGCTCAAAGGTTAATGTGCATATCTATGCACATTTAATATATATAATAGCTGAACTTCAAAACCAAAGAAACACAGGGCTTAACTTGCTGTTTCACTATAGCAGAACAATTAGGCAAAAGGTCCATATCAATCTATCTTCTGGTCATATGAAATACTATGTTTGAATCATTCATATTTCTTCAGCTGGAGACAAAATTCAGAGGCAAGAGCATGTCACAGCGGGAGGAGCCCTTCAGATGTGTTGTCAAGTTTGCAAGCACCAACCTACTGGAGTCACTCAGAAACTGTGCATCGTCAGGTATTAACAAGAGTGAATGCAGATAATTACACCTACACCTTATTTTAACAATGCCATCTATTGAAATGAACGTGTTGAATAGTTCTTAATACTTGCAATTCCCTATATGTCCACAAGAGGGAACTCGTAAGCCAAAGTAATAAAAGAAATATCTACTCTCATGGTCTTGCATTATTTAACATGAATGTGGCTGGTAGTCAGCTGAGTTAATTTAATTCATTTTATATTTTACAGGAATTGCCTCCACCCCTGTCACTCCCCTGCTCTCATCTATTCCACTGAAAGGAAGGAATTATTTTGTCATCACAGACAATGGCCCTGGTCCTTCACAAACACGACATCAACAGAACTGACATGCAACAGACCCTTGATTTAGACGACTCTTCTGCAGTGTCCAATTCATAAACTATTGAGTTTCACCATTCAATTAGTAATGTGTCGTTGGTCCCTGAATTTCCGAATCACTGCATGTGCTTTACGGTCTTAAGTTGTAAATATTTTAGTCATTTAGTAGGCAATAAATTGTTATTTTATTACAGTTTGTTGGTGGACAAGTGGTAGAATGTTACTGCAATCAAATGTTATGTGTTGTATTGTCAAAATAAATGTAAAAGGAGGATTTTTAGATATTGAAGTTTGTATTTTGTACAGTATGGTGTAACTTCATCACACTCACTAGTTGTCAACTTCTTCTCACTGGACGTAGCTGAAGTACAGGAAAGCTACCCTCGGGAGAAATGTAGTTAATTAAAGCTACTTAATTCAAACTAGTTTGTACACAAATTATAACAAAATCTAATACAAAAAGTCTTATGCCAGCAAAAATGGCACTCAGTTGCAAAATATTCAAATGTCCTTTCAGGGTGAAAGGAAAAGGTGATGGCTGGTCAAGGGGGGAATGAATTATGGTTGAGAAGCAATGGTAAAATAAAAATCATTAGTTTGCTTTAATTAACCAAAATCTGTAGTTTAGTTTACTGCACAAAAAAGGTAGTTTGAGTGAATGACTTTGCAAATATGAATGGGTTAGGGTTAAATGTGGCTCACTGCTCCTCTTTACTGCCTATGAATTTTTTTGCAGACGGACATGCAAATACTTACCAAGGCAGAAATATAGGAAACTTTATTTTGAAAGGTATACGGTAAGCTTTATTTTGAAATGCGGAAGTGTTACTCTACCGTACGTGACGTAGGCCTGGCTGCGCTAGCCTTATCCAGCTGTCCTCTGACTGGAAGGTGGCGAAGCAGCCTTTCAGCCAAAGCTCAGGGATGCTGTGCCTCTACCCATTCAACGCTGCTGGGGCTCTCTGCCAAACATAGAAGGCAGTGTCAACACAGAAACATGGCTGCCTCTGCAACGGGCAAGGCTAATGACAGAGACAACGCTTCCACTGGTAGTCCGAAATGTCACGAAGGGTCTCTGTCGCAGTCTCGGGAAATAATAAAACCCACCATCACGGAGCTGACCAAAGAAGTGAGGACGAACATCCTCTGCACCGTGGAAGGATGTGGAAAGATTCTCCCAAACACGCCTGCATTGAACATGCACCTTGTGAAGTCACACAGAGTAAAGGTAAAAAAAAAAAAAAAAACACTGGGGATGTTTGTATGTTTTTTTTTGGGTGCACGTTACTCGCTGGCTGTTAAGCTAGCGTTAGCTGCTAACCCACTGTGGTTAAAAAAAAAAAAAAAAAACTATCACAAAACTGGAAAGCGCAAGTCATGCAGCAACTTGACAGTATTAGCTAACTTATGGGTTGTGTGTGAGTGATGCTTTAGAAACACGCTGTCGTCGTTGACTTTAGATTTACCTGGGTTTTTTGTGTGTGAAGCTCAGTCACGTCAGATAAAGTTACTAGCAGTTAAGCCTGCCATTAGCGAGCTGCCTACAGTGAAACTAGCTACTTAAGTTGTCAATTATTGATTTGGATCAGCCGTGCTAAATGACTGGTACTTACTGCGTCAACTATGCTCACGGACCCACACCCTACAGAAGATTTCGTCTAGTTGACTCAAAGTTTAAGGTAGGAAATTGGGGAGCGTCTGATCTGGGTGTACAATTGTGGCCTAAATGAATGCATTTTGTCTATTGTTGTGCTGTGCAGGCATGTTGGCCACTGAGACAGAAGTCTGTGCGTGACCCTGGTTCCTGCGTCCTCACCGGACTTGGCTCTTTTCGTGGGAGGCAGTAATTCACAGTCTCCCTTCAATGAATGAAGTCCTTTTGCTTGGAAAGGCAGCCTTTTGTCCTAGAATAGACTAAGCTCATTGTTTGAAATAGGTGAATGTGAGAATTTGAATTAGGTTTTAGAAGTAGCCCGTGAGGCCCAGCTAAAGGCCCAGTGAGTGTTTTTTTTTTCCTGGATTCATTTAAGGTAGACTCAGGTATGATAACGTTGAGATAAAAGTAAGGGATGTGATCTCTTTTTTTTTTCTCCCCGTCTGTTGCGGTATATTTAAGCTATAGATGAAAGAAATGTACAGAATGAAGCTTTAGGCTACACGAAGAGAAAAGAAGAAACAAGCAGCTGTAATCACAGTCTTTGATGATGTGAGCAAAAAGCCTCAGAGTGAGATTGTTGTTTTTTAATTCATACTATATATTTTTATCAAACATCACTGCAGTGATAATTATGTTCTGGTTTATGAGATGACAAAGCCTATAAGTGCTACAATTGCTCACTTTAGTATGCTTCCTCTGCATTACTTATTATATTGGAATGGAATATCTTGTATCTGTCCGTATCTGTTGATATGTTGTCCACTTTAAGTCCACTTTAGCTCCAGTGCATCATTCACAGCAGTAATATATTCACTGTCATCGGTCACTGCTCATGTTTTTATTGGGCAGCTGCTTCCCCATGAAAATCCTGACTCACTCTACATATATTATTCCAGTTCAGCGCCAGTATCTCAGCCAATCTTAACTGGCACCGTAATTTGCACAACAGTCAGCCACTGAGTTATTACAAATAATGTCTTGACATGACTTAGGCCTCAGCCAACAATGAGCTGTAGAAACTAGAGGATGTTTGTTACATTTAGCTTGCCCACTCCCTTCGGGTGCTTCAGCAGATGGAGGTGACCTTGGTCACTGGAAGGCTGCAGTATTATAGAGCACGATGCTTTTCTGTTTTCAACATACGACTTGTAGTGTAGGGGTGATTATTCTGTAATGAATATCATACTATTCAGCATTGATTTTATTAATACAGTTTGCCTTTGGATTGTGAGATGCACAGCAAATTATGAAATCATCTCCATCTGAGCATATTAGTTTATATTTCAACATGTGAAGCAGTTTGGTTTTGTAAGACTGTAAATTTACATTCAATCTGTTATAATGTCTTGATTTCATTTCAGGCTTGTCTCCAATGCTCACTTTACTGTAAAATACTCTCTTTCTGACATGTCCTTTGTCTTTTTCTGTCACTCTCACTCTTAGGATGGCATTGTGAACCCCACAGTGAGAAAAGACATGAAGGGCTCTCAGAAGCTGTACTGCTGTCCCATTGAGGGTTGTCCCAGAGGACCAAATAGACCCTTTTCACAGTTCTCCCTGGTTAAACAAGTGAGTCTTTTCTCCCTTTTTTTTTCTTTAAGTGAATGGTAATGCTACCCAAGCAGTCAGAAGTGTAGCTTTAATAGGTCTTTTGCGTGTAACTCCAACACACACATCAAAAATAAGAAAATGTATGCTAGACGATTTGGTGACTTCCTCAAATGTTACAAGATGTTCATAAGCAATATGTACTTTGATCTTTTTACCATAGCACTTTATGAAGATGCATGCAGAGAAGAAACACAAATGCTCCAAGTGCAACAATGGCTACAGCACAGAATGGGACTTAAAGCGGCACATCGAGGACTGTGGGAAGACCTACCACTGCACATGTGGCTGCCCCTATGCCAGCAGGGCTGCACTGCTCTCACACATCTACAGGACAGGACATGAGATTCCTACAGAACACAGGCATGTACAGGCAAAGCACAGATACATTTTTTGAATATTTGCATTTGGTCTATGCTTAAAATGGATTTTGAGTAATTTGTATCCATTTTGCTTCTTGACAGAGTCCCCCCAGTTAAGAAGAGGAAAATGGAGAAACTCTTAAGTGATTCTGAGAAGGTTAAGACCATGGCTGCTGGTGTGGAGCTTACAGAGAACTCTCTCTGTTCTGATGCAACCCTTCATCTATCAGACTCTATCAATTTGAGCTCCAATCCCAGAAAGAATCTCCAGAAACTCTTGCCGAAACCTAAAATGGCTTTGGTCAGTGTCCCTGTGATGCAGCTAGCCCACCTGCCAGTCCTCCTGCCATCTACAGAAAGTGGAGCTCTGAGATCTGTTGTGCTTGCAGTGGACAGCCAAGGCTCTGTTAGCACCCTTCAGCTTCTGCCACAAGCCACAGGAGCTGTGGTACCACAACTTAATGCTAAAAGTTTGAATTTCAAGGATAGCTTGCCTTCCTCCCGCACTAACCTGGGGCATATTAGCACAGGTGTGCAGGTCAGTCTGGATCCTGTGGGTGTAGAGGACTCTCTGAGTAGCCTGGCCGGACAGAGAGGAAGGAGCACGTCCACTAACATTCAGACAGATCAATCGTACTTGTCCAAAATACCTACAGGGGTGGGGGTTGTAGAGGGAATAAGCTTGTGCTCAGTAGGTGAGTCTTCAGTGTCATCCTGCTCCCAAACAGACATCAGTGTGAGTGCCCAAGTCCTTCTGCCAGTCAGTGTTGAAACACAGACTTTCTCCTCAAGAGCCAAAGCCACATCTACTATTGGAGCTCAGACAGATGGCCAGTGCCTGAGCCAGATTCCTTGTTCCTCCTCATCTGTGCCGCCATACAAAACCAGGCAGACCCAGACATGCTTTGCCATGTCACAATCGGAAGAGAAGGCTCAGGATCAGGCTATCATGTGTTCGGACCTATTCGGCAGTGACTCCCTCAGTGTCTCCACTCAGACAGCTCTGGACATCAACAATCCTCTCACTGTTGTAGAGAGTAGTATATATGGGGACTCAAAGTCAGCAAGCGGTATGTGTTTTGGGGTGCAGACAGATGAGCTCAACTCAAGCAACATGGCAGACAACCAGACCCAAACAATGACTCTGTTAAGTGATCTAGAAAACATTCTCTCTGACAGCATGTCAGGCCACCAGGTGCTTACAGAGGCCTCAGCAGGCTGTGGGTCGGGACTGGGCTCTGTTCAGGAGCAACACAATGGAATTGACTTTGACTTTGAAGAGTTCCTCAGTGCTGTGCACATCCAGACACAGACAGAGGAGAGTGAATTGGGAGGACTGGGTGGGGACACGCCGCTGGAGTCTCTAGACATCCAGACCCAGACAGACTTCCTCCTAATGGATGAACTGGACCAAAGTGAGGGACCAATTCGAACCCAAACCAACGACCTGGAACTATTTGATACCCAAACTCAGACTGACCTCAATTTCCTGCTTAGTGCTGGAAGCCACATGCCACTGAGCAGCATTCTGCGACATTCAAGCTTTTCTATGAGCACTGAGTCCTCAGACACAGAAACACAGACAGATCTTCCTTCATTTGCCACAAATCTTCCTGCTCAGACCCCAGTCAGTCATGGGGAGCAGGCAAGGCTGCTGAACAGCACAGAGACACAGACTGTGACCAGCCAGGCTGAAGGCTTAGGACACCTCTTCCTGACCAGCAACGAAACACAAACGGTCATGGATGACTTCTTGTCAGCAGACCTGGCATGGAATATGGAGTCCCATTTCAGCTCTGTAGAAACACAGACTTGTGAGGAGCTTTGCGCTCTCTTTCAGCATCCTGAGAAGCCCAATAGCTGAAGCTAGAGAAGCTACTTGAGCTGTTGCAGAACAACTTTTCTAATGTTTGCCTCTTCCTATAGGAGGAAAAGTCAATGCTGTCCCTCAGCAGACAACACAGTCTTAGTCAAGAAGTCTGTGAAAATGTCTTTGAGCATTCCACTGAAGGCGTCATGTGGAGAGCCTTTCCAGGTATTCTACCCTGACAGCTCTGCTGCACTTTATTAGCTTGATGGGCATGATTTATCAGCTCCCCTGACAGTTTACTTATTTATTTGCACAAAAAATATGTCTTGATAACATGCCAGTTTACTTCTGTATTCCAGTGTATAACCACGGTGACTGGGTGTCACTGTTTGGTCTTATACACACAAGCAGTTTAAAAATGTCTTAATATTTCATCAATGTTAGATCTGCAATTAAAAGAGATGACATCTTTAACTGTGTCGGTGGCAAGAAAAGGCTTAAATTGTTAACCAGACAGCTTTCAGACATGCATATTCTGCATGAAAACGGCTTTCATCTCTGCTGTACAGCAAAAACTACTGTGCATTTAGTTTACAAATGTTTAGAAATGTGCATGAAGCCTTTAAATGGTCAGCAGCACAGAAACGTTAAATATCAGTTTTCAGCTTGTGTCCAATAGCTGCCTCACTGATGCTGCCTTGTCAGCTGCAGCAGACTACGTATAAACCCTTTATGCTTTCCTGAAGTAAACCGTACAAAGCCTTCAACAACAAGGCAGTGGTCTAAGCTGTTAAGAAGTATCCATGAAGCCTGCCGTTACACAATGTGGCACAAGTAAAAATTTAAATGTTTGTCTTGTCTGTTGTTGCACACCTTCCATTGAAATGTAGTTGTGAAGTATGAAGTTGTGCGTTTGTTTTTGTGTCTGGGCCTTTTATAACTAAGCTAGTTCACTTGAAGTCGGTTAGTAGACTAGGGTGTCATAGTCTTTGACTTATTCATTAGCTGACTGCAAGTGTATACAGTAGCAGTATACAGAGCTGAAGTGATCCAGTAATGTTGCTGTACAGAAACCCATTGTGGATTTGAGCTAGAATTAGCTACTCTCTTGGCACAGTTATTTTGTGTATTAACAACCGGAATTTTGACAGGAAGCAAGGAGCACTGTTGATTACTCTACATTTTAATTGTTAGTTATTATGCCTAAAAATTGGACACAGTATTTTAATTTATTTCTCTTTTTTTATTTCCTGTACAACCGACTAAACTTAATGTTTTGACTACGTGTTTTTGTTATGTTGTTGCACTGAGTTACCTCAAAGCACAGACACCCGATGGAAGCTGTGTTTTTCTAGGGAACATATAGGCCTTTGTTCATTTTGTTATGTTGGTGCCTTAACCCAAATATTAACTTTTGTTATGTTACAGACAATTGACTTTGCTGCTTCACAGTATGAACAAGGATTACACTAGAATCTGTTTTGAAAAATGGGAAAAAACCGTTGAACGTTCTTCAGAATCCTTTGGTTCTAGTTTGCATGTTTAATTCTTCTATATTGGTATTTTCATCTTGGTTGCATGAAATATTTGAATGTCCCTGGTCATTCTTCATAATTTCTATAAAATATTTATGTTCTGTCACATGAAAATAATGCTACGCTGCATTTTATTGAAGACAATTTAACACCATCTCACTACTTTTACAGATGAGTGGTTAATGTTACAAGTCATTTGTAGAAACTAAAGAACGTACAGTACAAGACACTGTGCTCATGTATAACATGCTTTATTTTTTGCTTCACATCCAAATGTGTAAGAATAAGTTTCCCATGTTATCAAGATTTTTGATGCTCAAATTAAATTTCAACATTTGTTGTTATATGTTATAACTTCTAGTTTGTGGTTCTTGCATAGGTGCTCGTTGTGGCTTAGTGGCAAGGAGAAAATGCCTTGCTTAAAACTGAACTATGCGTAGAAGCCTTGTGATTCTCAAGTGTCAGTTACAGTGCTTTATTTTCTCTCTGTAAGGAGTGCATGCAGAATTTTTCCCAGCACAAAAATATTTGTGTTAGAAGAATTTGAGTTACTATTGCCTGTATGTATAGGGTTGCCTTGATTAATTGTCAAAACTACACTACAGATGTTAATAAACTGCTGGAAAATATATATACATTGGTCACTGTCACTTACTGAACAACATACAACTGTACAACATTGTCTTTCACCCTTTGTCTTTGATCCATCCTACTTGTATAATAGACAGGCCGTATCCTAGTCCTCCACCAACTCTGCAGGCACCAAAGCAGCCATTTTATTTCACATGCACATTCAGTTAAAATACAAACCCATTCGCATCAACACTGCAGCTCTTAAACAGAGCAAAAACAAAAGTGATTATATGTCGATACTTTGAAGAACAGCCGAGGTAGTATGATAAAGCTAAGTAACATTTTCACATGTTATTGCAGGACATATCTGGCCCTTGGAGACCAACGAGACATAAGATAAATGTATAAATCTAAGCATAGTGTTCCGCTGATAGTGGAAACCTTGTACATTGCATTTGCAGGGTCAGAAACCACAGTTACTTGGGATTCTCAGTGTTACAAAACTATTTTTTTACACAAATTCTTGTTACAAAAAAAGGCAGTCGTTTGGCAAAAAAAAAAAATTACACAATCATTACACCATCAATTTATTGCTGTGAAAGAATGGTCATGTTTTTTAAGAGGTAGTTGCACCATTGCTATGTAATTAGAAAAGCCAGAAAAGCACTTGTGTGAACTGGTGAGAATATAAAGCACTACTTAGTACTACTGGAAAACAAAACGCTAGGTTTTGCTTTCTCGATTGAACCTGGGAATTTAAATCAGTTGCACACTTTAATATGATTATAATAACATTCATTCCACAGCCTTGACACACACTGAGCATACACAGAAGGGCAGTCAGTTCAGTCTGGGTCCTCATGAGAACAGGCAGCTGGGGTGCATATGGACTTGTGTGCTTCCTGCAGCGCTGGAGTGGAGGCTTTTACCCATTGAGTAGCTGGTGGGGTGCAGTGTTTCAGGTTTTGAAGACACAGCTACTTGATACCTCTTGGGGACAGAAACACTTACAGCAGAGAAAAAGTGGGGGTTATGCTGGCATGTCCGGTATTTGGAGGTCACAGCTGCACTGTTGCTCTCCTTGGGAAGCTCTGAGTTAGTTCCTCTCATTCCACTCATCTTATCAAATATGTAATAGTTTTCCACCATCGCTTCTGCTTCCAGAGGCTTCTTTCCAGTACCGCTCTGGCCATTAACCCTCTGGAGATTCATATGTGGTGTTTTGATTGGTGGTAAAAAAGTGAAATTTTTAATGGGAACCACTGTATTATTTGATCTGTGGCTGTGTTTCTGAGGCTTTGAGGGCCTGTTATCCAACACAATGTGCTTTGAGGAGAGATGGCGTGGTTGCCTCGGAGTCCCGTTCTCCTCAGTTTTGTCTTCCAGTGTAAGACGCGACATGATTTTCGGCATGGCACCAAGGACGCTGGGCGACACGGGGAAATCAGGTTGCAGAGCAGATGCAGCAGTGTTACCACAGGACCACATCTGCTGCCTTAATAATATGGACTTCTTAAAGCTGTTAGGAGGTCCCAAATGTGACTCGCTGCAGTGCTCAGCAACATCAGCTGAGCTGTCTGCTGCTGGACCGTGGTTGTCAGCCTCTTTACGCTTTGGTTTCCTGTCTGTCTTCTGAGGCAGAAGTATGGAGCTCAGTGGAGCAACTCTGGCCCAACCCCGTACCTGTAGCAAATGTAATTATTAATATTAAAAACAAACATCTCTAAAGCAAAGAAAATGTTCCAAAAATGACACGTGCATGTTTTATTCAGTGAAGAATCCACCGACAATAAAGTGGCATAGAGAGCAACAGGGACAGCTACTTAAAGGTATCACTAAGTAAATCAGATAAAATCACACAGTCAGAAGGTTTGCAGTAAGCGGACGGTTCATTCACTCACAGCTTCCTCCCAGCCAGAGTAACAGTGATATTCATATGGCTCCAGTTCCTCCAAGAAGTCCTCCTCACTAATATCCAGAAGGGCCTCGACATGTCTCCTGTCTGGTGGTGTTTTGTCAGGCTGCTCACTAACTGCGTCCTCCTCGGGTGGAGGCTTGCTGTCTGGTCCAGTCACAGCTGCGTGATCCACTCCTTTTAAAGTCGCCATCGTATTCCTAGTAAGCGGTTAGCAATTAACTAGCTAGCTTGTAGTAGATCCAGCTACATCACGGTTACAAACATTAACGCTCTAACACCGGTTTGTAGTTTTCACTCAGGAAAGGAAACATTTCGTACAGGCTTGCTACAGTCCCGATATCTGAGAGCACATTTCACCTGAAACCGCTGCTATGTAGGTCTACGGTATTTCGTTTTCTTCATGGTTGACAGAGTTTCCCAAACAGTCAAGCGGTGAATTCCTTCAGAGACAAGCGGCAGCTCCGTCGTCATGGCGACCCGTAGAGAGAGGCTGCGCCGGGAACGCGTGACGTAGTGAACGGGGGGGGAGGGCTGATTGGCTACTGCTGCAGCCCCGTCTGCTTCAGCCGAATGACATCTCTGTTATGCAATAACCCTGGGTAATACTGTCATGAACGGAACAAGAAGTAGAGACTTTTGCCTTGCTTAAAACCGAAACTTTCATTAAGGTCTATAAATAACCGGAAGTGTTCTGCCATCGCAAAACATGCCGAAAAAAACTCAGTTTAAATTGCCACCATCTGATGCTAGTGTCACGCAGTAAAAAAGGGGGAACTTCGCCGGTTTATCACTTGCAGTGGGAAACCATTTTTGGTTTGTTGCTACGTTCGGTTTTGCACGTAGAGCCACAGTCGACGTCAGTTCAGTTGAACTTCACCTGCCAGTTATGAGAAGACCGTGTTCACCGCACCGGAAGCAAAAGGAAACCACACGGTTGTTGCGAAGGGGATACATTCTCATTTGACTCTTTTCGCAATGACCAGCCAGAGGGCTATGTTCCTCACACACATAAATTAAATAAAAGCGACCTATCTGCGTGAGTAAACTCGCACTTTGTCAGCTTTCACAACAAGATCTTGGCTTATTGGTCTACAGCTACGCGGTGTCAGCGTCTGACGCACCAGAAGCACCTATCCGCGAGTGGGACACTGACACCTGACGGCTTCATCTCCCAACTTGCCGGTTTTTCCCATCACGACCACTTCGGCTCTGCAGTGCGGGGAGTGCTGCGTTTTATGGAAGCGGAGCCAGCGCATCCTGTCGTGGTCATGCTGCCCCCAAAGAATTGTCTTCCGAGGAACTACAGCTGCATAGCCGGACTGTTCGGAAGCTTGGCAGCGGCAAATCCACGGCTTGAAGATGGGGAAGATTTCGACATGATAAACGTTACTTGTGAGCCTATCGAGAGCCCCGTGGTGGACGAGAGGCCACGGGGCAGAGAGATTTTCTTGAAGCCTCCACAGAGTCCGAGCCTGCGTCGGAGATGCAAGTCGCTGCCCACACCCACGGAGCGAGCAAAGTTAGAGATATCCCGCAGCAGAAGTCCAACCAGTCAAAAAAAGGTCCGATTCGCCGACTCCCTGGGTCTGGAGCTGATTTCAGTCAAGCACTTCAGTGATGCAGATGAGCCAGAAGTGCCAGAGCGCATACTGGCGAAACTACCCAAAGGACCCTTCCACCTTAATCATATGGACACAAAGTTCCCTCGAGCTCCGACGCAGTCTGTGTTCATGGAGTTACAGTTCACAAACCCCGGCACACTACCCGGCTTTGACATGAAAGTGAGGGAGGTGAAAGTGATGTTGGAGACCGTGGAGGCTGACGAATTCAGCCTCTCTGGGTTCGTGCGTGTCTTGAATCTGGCTTTCGAAAAGAGTGTCTCTTTGCGCTATTCGCTAAACAACTGGATAACATTTATGGACAGTTTGGCTTCATATGTTCCTGACTCAAGCGACGGTGTCACTGATAAGTTCTGCTTCAAGATCGTCATGCCTACTTACCTTGACAATGGAGGCACTTTGCAGTTTGCAATTAAATATTGTGTCGATGGGGAAGAATTCTGGGACAATAATAATGGTAACAACTACAAAGTGCGGCGTCACAGGTTCAAGATGTCTCCACCTCGGGAATGGGAGAATGGATGGATTCACTTTATTTGAATTATTTTTTTTTTGTCTACGTGCGTAATTTGCGCGTAATTATTCCCGGGTACCTTAATTGTGACCATAACCTGCTGATTCTTAATATCATTATCATTATCATTATTATTATTATTATTATTATTATTATTATTATTATTAAGTCTATCATTTTGCCATTGTCAGCAACAAACATGACAAACAGTATTTCAGTTTCAAATGCTTGCCCCGCTGTGGTGACAAATTGCGCGCTGGGGATTATAAACCTTTGATAGGTGGCCGTTGTGGGATGCTGTATGACATTTTGCCTTGATTTCAGGGCTCTGTACAGCATGTGCCCTTTGCGAGGGCATGTTCACGTTATGTAATGTAGAGACACGTGCCACGGAAAACGTGCCGGGCAATGCCGACCATAGGCATCACTGTTCATTTGAGAAGGCGTTGTCAAAACATGTTGGCTATAACGTGTTGGCACTACATTGTTTTTATTACACGTGTGGTATGCATGCCGGCACAATTATTAGCATTTTAGATGGTAGGGCTCTTGTGAATCCCGAGGTGGTCTCATGCAGGCTGGGGGGGGGGGGGCCAGGCCGCAACCAGGCCGCATCACCGTGGTT
>JAPQRN010000018.1:32312986-32327068 GCA_037367275.1 Coranthus polyacanthus | reverse complement strand
GGGGGTGGAGGTTGTCTTTGGGGTGTCCAAGCGGGTTTCATGAATTGGGGATGGCGCTGTGTACAGTGTGAGCGAGTTAGCAGCCAAAGTTTGCAGAGCGCAGGCAGGAAAGTTCGCTGGAGAGGAGACTCCAGATTACATACGGATTTCCAGCGCAAAAAAAAACGGACTACAGACTTCAAGTAGCAGGGACCATGGATGATTTTACTGACTTCTTCTCTGTACTTGAGAGATAACACTTAACGGTTTGTTGCCTTCGCTGCACGCTGTCGTTTCAATTGACTATCGTCTAATCACCCAGTGAGTAACTTTGACTAGAATTGATTGCACGATTTCCTGACCCGAAGATAAGTGTAGTTCACGAGAATGACTTAACAGTTGAATATATACCATGTAGCCTAGTCTCGGCTGTTTAAAAACAATGAACTCCCCCCGTGACAAGGAACTGGCACCCTTATCTCGGAAACACCGACTCATGGCTGCAGCTATGCCCTGTGAGGACAGCCCATTAGCCGGTAACACTTCCAGGGCTGATCGGAATGGATTAGGGGGACTTGTTCACTGTTTTATATGTGGGAGCGGAGTAACATCAGGGAAGGAATTGGGGTTACAAGTGACATACCAGAAAGAGAGGGTTCCCTTCTTCCCGTTTCTACAAAATCAGGAACCAGCCCCGGGTGCGTGTGAAGTGAGCCCGGATGGACATGCGCTGGTGTGCGCCGTGTGCCACTGCTTTCTGACGGAGCAGTGGAACTCATTCGAGCGGAGCAGAACGCCCATTGAAAAGCGCATGTACTGGTTAAAACGTCCGTATCAGTGTGACTCTCGGCGTGTCCCACAAGAATGGAACATGTCTTATGATATGGAGAGGAGAATCAGTGTCAGCAGCCAGAATTACGAAGGGGGCGCAGAGTCTGATTTCTCATCCTTTTCTGAAAACGAAAACCTATCAGACCAAGAGATGGATTTAGTCGAACGAGCTGGTGTTGGAAAAGACAAGTGCCTGAGAGCACCTGGAAAATCGCCAAGAGACGGCAACAGAAAAAACAATGTCATCAGTGTTAAAAACAGCCCAGATTCACAGCGGGCGACCCGTTACCCCATGGGTGTTTATGGGGCGCAGGGATCACCAAAAGCGGAAAGTGTCCTGATGGGGAGGCGCGGTGCTAAAATTATGAATAATGCCTGTCAATCATCTGAATCTCTGGCAAAATCCCAGGAGAGATTCCCCCAGCGATTTCATGACAGTCCTCTCTCTGACGCACCTGTGCAAGACAACGGGGTCATTATGCGCAACAGGCGATGGCTGGAGGAGGGGAATGTCAGACATGCGGAGCCTCGTCAGATCCAGCGTTATGCCGACAGCAGCTGTCCTTCATCCAGACATCCATCGCTGCTGTTCCGAGGAAGAGGCAAAGATCACTCTAACGCTGCACTGTCAGATGTTGGCCCCGCTGCTGTCACCAACAAATGTAACATAGGTGCCCAAAGGAAAAACATCTCTGACAACTCTGATGATGATGAGATTAATATCACAAGTGATGATGACAGGGACAGGTATGAAAGAAAAGCAACCCCACTAACTCACCTCAGACCTGCCAAAGACGTGCCGCCAAGAAGGTATGCCCAGGTACACCAAACTTTGGATTCCAGTCCAGAGGAGTATGTGTGTTATATCTGTGGCACAGGCCTTAGACACGATGCTCATTTCAGAGTAAGTGTTCAGAAACAGGAGAGAGCCCAAGGTGAGCCCTTCTTTCCTTTCCTGTGGCTTCACTCCCCTCCTCGGGGTGCGGTGCCCATCAGTCCAGCAGGTACGACTCTGGTGTGTGGCAGCTGTCACACCTCGCTGATGCAGCAGTGGCAGAGCTTCCAGCTGGCTGATGTGCCTGTCCTGCAGCGCCTCTACGTCGTTCCTCTGAACCAGGCCACCAGCTCTTTCCATCCTCCCCAGCTTACTCCTCAGGAAGGAAAATCACCAGAGCCCATGGAGTGTACACCTGAACCCAAGGCCTCCCATGAAGCCTGTTTCCTCTGTGGTCAGGAGTGTGGTGGGGATATGAGAGTAGCATACACACAGGCTGGTGTGAGCAAATCCCGTGGTGCTATGTATTTTCCCTTCATCAACATGTTGCCTTGTCCGCCTAACGCCCAGGGTGTAAGGAATGGCCGTGTTCACTGCTGCCCCCCATGCCATCTAATCCTTGAGGAGATCTGGGGTGCATATAGACTCACCCTCAGTGAAGATCTTATTACCTCTGTCAGCTCATTTTTGACCAGGTATCATGCTGCTATGGCTATTGAGGGACCTTCCCAGTCCCAGACAGGTGTGGCCTCACACTCTGGCAGCTCCATGTCAGTGTGTTACCTGTGTGGAGCCGAGCTGTGTGCAGGACGAGAGTATCAGCTGCACGTCAACCCACCTGGGCGCTGTGGAGAGAGGGAGCCCTTCTTCCCCTTTCTCACAGTGCACCCTCCTGCCCCATGTGCCAAGCCAGTCGACTCCACAGGCCTGGTGTCGTCCTGTGCCCTCTGCTACCATGACCTGCATGCCCAGTGGGCCCAGCATGAGAGCAAGGGCCTGGGTGCCTCCACTCAATCTATCTCTAGTGTATCCAGTGGCACAACCCAGCTCCCCAGCTCCCCTTGGGCCCGGCAGTACAGCTGTGAGGACTTTGTGTGTTTCTTTTGCAGGCAGGAGCAGCGTAGGCAAGGTAGACTGTGTGGCGTTACTGTGGCCAGGCTACCTGTGTTTCTGTATGCACCCCGCAGCACACGCATGCTCCTGGTGGATGATGGGAAGAGGCTTGTTATTGGCTCCTGTGTGGAATGTAAGGCCATGGTGCAGGTGGGACAGAATATTCAGCAGGACAGGGATCGGTCTGGACATGGAGCCTCAGGCGATGAGAGGAAAGAACCAGAACCGAGCACTCCACAGTCTAGACACAAGGTAAGACCAAAGTAAACTGCCTAAAATGACATGAAACAGCTGAAAGTACTACTGGAAGTTTTCTCTTCTTTTGCGTAGTTTCACATTTAACTAAATGCAATCATCAGCATGGATAAAATAACAGGATCCTGTCATCTCTTTTCTCATGTTGCATTCCCACAGTGCAGTGCAGGCTGCATATGTCCTGGTATAACCTCTGAATCACACACGGAAAAAGGATGATTTTGACATTTTGCTCAAGAAAAAGTAATGATTCTGTAGTGCTTCTTTTGGGGGGGTGGGGGTATTGCAATTAAAGATTTCAATGTCATTTTATTTATTTTATGCCAGAAATACAATAGTGAATTCATACACATACAGTACAGTACCCCGAATGAAGAAGAAACCCCATTTATTAGCACTGAACACTGAAATACATAACATACATCAACATGAAGGGGACGCAGTGAGAGCGCCAGTCAAATCTCAAACGATGGAAAGTGATGCGGAAGTAGTGATGAAACATGACATTTCACTTAGTCTCATGCAGCTGTTTTTATGCAGGTGAATGGAGACGATTAGCACAATTATGCAAAAGAATTGTGGCTAGCTCAAAATAGTTGCAGTTTGCTCACAGGCGATTATGTATTAATTGTGACAGATCTACACGCACTAGTAACCTTGTTCCTATTCACTACGCGGTACAGTAAAACTACTTAGGAGTAGATAAAGTCTTATTAAATTGTGTGTGTTTGTGGCTGGTGAGTGAAAATCTTAGGGAGGCAGGAGGAAGCGTATACACTTGGAAAGCAAAGATGAGAGAAATGTGTTAATCAAAACTCGCTTCTATAAACAACAAAAGAAAACCCTAAGGATCTGAAGGCCAAAGCCAGCCTTGTGTTTTCTGCATGCATGTGTGTGTGAGTGTTGTTTATTTTAGTGAGCATGACTGAGTGTGTCTCACCCGGTGCTGAGCAGTATGTTTTGATTAGAGCATGCTGAGGACCTTTTTTTTTTTTTTTGAAGAGAGATGGTTCAACTGGTTTATACTGCATTTTTACGTAATGACGCGTCATGACATATGTACAGAAAAAAGAAATGCTCGCTCGTTTGGACATATTTTCCTCACCCGTGTAGTTAGAGCAAACGTTCCCCGAAGAGCAAAAATCCAATGAAGATGTAGTTTTACGAGATTAATATTGCTGTCATTCTCAAATTTGACCAGAAATTGAAATGCTATTTTTCATCGATAAGTGCTGATAAATTTGCGTTTACATCACGTTACTCTGAAATAATCAGTGATCAGCAATATCTGTTGATTCCATAACAGAACGATCCATTCTCCTGAACAGAGTAGCAAGAGAGACCATGCGATGTAAGATGCATTTGGCCCATTACAATAACTGTGCGGTGTGTAGTAAATAGTTGATGACAAAGGGTTGCATGTTAATGTTGTAATAAGTGACTTTGATGAGTGAGGATGCTTACATAGGTGGTCCAGATGGGCTGGCTCGCGGAACAGCACATCTACGCAGATCATTCTTACTCTTTTTTTGTCTCCAAAGTTTTGTCTATTTCCATAACCCCCTCAGTAACGTACATAAAACCCCTTTCCCCCCTGTTGATAGTAGCACCGCACTTTTCCAGATGATCAAGAGCTGAGGACAGAATCTCAAGGCCGTTGGTTGATATGCAGGACTGGTTGAGGGCAAATGAGGACGGTGATGTGTTAACAGAGACCTGAGGAGCTCTAAGACAGTCAGTTGGCCCTGTGGAAAGCTCTCTAGTCCAAACAGACAATGCAGTAGCAAAAAAAAAATCAAGTTGGGTTTTTCCTTTAACCCCTATTCCTACTTTCCTATTGTTTTTACCACACAGAGAGTGCGGGTACAGTGCGTCAGATTCAGAGAACTCTTTCCTAAGATCATTCAAAAGAGAGTTCACCGTTCACAGGGAGTTTTAACTGTAGCGTTGCATGTTGCGATGTCTTTCGCCGGCAGAAGTGTTCATAGGGAGGGGAGTGAGATCTGAGGCTGAGGTAAAGAATGGTTTATCTATATTCTTGCAACACAAATACAGACAAATCATTCAATTATGTATTGTGTATGTAAGAAAAAAAACATGCAACACGTTACATGCAGCTCTGACAGACAGTGAATTGCTAAGAAGAACATCTGTGAATGCCTTTCACACTCAGCAACTTCACTTTTCATTACGTTGCACACTCACACCAGCTGTCTGAGGCTGATCAGCCAAATCTCTCACTGTCCATTATGAAAAGGATGAAGTTAAAGGAATAGCAACTGTCTTACTGTTCTTTAGGATCTCCAAGCTTACAGTTTCTCACAATTGTTAAAACACATTTTCTGAACCCTCCTGCCCGTTTCTCAGAAAACTCTTTTTCTCAAACTACATTCACGAAACCTCTTCAAAATCGCTTCGAAGTAGTTTTACCTTTTTCCTCGAAACCGAACTTTGTTGTCAGAACTTGCACTAAGTGGTCAAAGTAGAAATCCTACTGAGCAGTCATTAAACACTACACCAAAAAAAAAGAAAAAAGAAAGTGTTCACACAGTTCACAGCGTTCAGGGCATGTGGCTCATGGAGAACATTTTATTGATCGCATTAGAGTATATCACATACATTCTCCACAAGTAAAGACAAAAAAGATTTCACAACTCAGTGAATTGAGCATTTACTCTGCATCCAAACATAAACTATAGTAAAGAGAAAAAAAAAAAATCCATTCTGACATACAAATGAAAGTCTACAGCCTACAATGCATCGCAGGTGCATCACAGTGACAGTTGTGTTTTATTGCACGAGAATGTGTTTAGAGTTCTGCAAAAGTAATGACCGAGTTCTGCAAATAGGTTTGCGAGGTGAAAATGATTTAAGTTATTGTCAAAAGGAATGTGTTTAGACAACTGAGCAATTGATTCACACAACAGGAATTTGTGTTTTAGCAATTCAGGAAAAACTGTAGGTTTTTGTTATTTGTCACAGCACTTACATGTGACTCAGTGTCAGATGAACAGTAACCATGGGTGAGAAGATACTCCTGATATAGAGTATAGTGTAACTATGGCACCAGATGTACTGCCCTGACAAGGCAGGGTCTTCATGGGATGGGTGGGTTGGATGACAGGGGTGTTGGGGTGGAGTGGGTGTTGGGTGACCATTTTGGCCTGGGAGAGCTGCAGGTGACACAGCCAGTTTTGGCCTGGGTGAGCCAGTGACCTCATGGTTGTTAAAGTGCCAGTGTGTGTGTTGGTTGTGGGGGCGGGGGCTTTTGTGGGTAAGGGGAGATCTAAGAGGGCTGTGGGGAACAGGTGCTTTGTCCTCCTGTGTCATGCTATATGCCTGAGAGGGTCTGTCATCACTGGGGATTGGGCAGTCAGGAGAGGGTACCCATCTGGTTCTCCTCAGCTCATGTGCCTGGTGGAGGGCGCTGCACAAAGATAAACCTACGCTCATGTACAGTATTGTATTGTATTCTATTCTAGTCTGGAGATTTCCATGCTGTATACATACAGTGGATAAGTACAGATTGACCTTCGGATTATGAAGTCATAATTCCTTTTATTCAATGATTTTTTTAAAACTTCGTTTGAGATATAATGAAGACCGAGACAGAGACAGACTCTAGCTGCAACACAAGCACACAAATACAAGTGATGGGCGGGTCTCATGTTCTCTGTTCTGTTGCCATGTGTTTAATTAGTATGTTGGACATGACCTTTGACAGGTGTTTAAGTATAGACCACCAGCCGGCATCTAGGAAGGAGCTGGTCAGCAGATCTTTCACTCCAGGGCTATTAACAAAAACTAGGACAAAAACTAACACTAGCAGTGAAAAAAATCATTTTGTTTAGAACTAAAACTAAAAATCAAAGTTTAAAAAACCCAAACACTAAATAAAAACTACAATGAACAATGCAACAATTAGAATAGAATTAAAATTGCATGTAAAATCAGCTTCATTTCAGATCACGCAGTACAAGAATAAACCTTTAATAAACAGTGATTTTGTAAATCATATTAGATTAGATTAGTTAAGCATTCTTTCATCCAAGCTTTTTAATACACTATAACTAAATAAAACTAAACTAAAAGTTGTCAATTCCTCAAAATAAAGCTGAAACCACTTATAAATTAAATCTGCAACCACTTAGAAACACATAAAACAAAATGAAACTAAACTGTAAGTCAAAAACAAATGATATGAAACTTTCAGAACTATAAACCTGGATGCGCTCTGTGAGACAGATGTCCACTGATTGAGTTTTTTTGCTCTCAGTGTCACTTTTGTCACTTTTTTGTCATACATGGGATGATTGATATAAAGAATTGACTGTGTTCTTACTGCATGGTCCATATCCTGACCTATGAAGAGTTATTTGCTGTCACAGGAAAAACATGCCGGCTTCCTTACAGTGTCGCCAAGGAAGATTTATAGTGTAGTGGAGTTAGGGCAACACTGCACATCAAATCAGGACGTGCAGTTGAAAAGGGAGAGAAAAAAAATGATTCTCAGTGAGTTATTGGAGTAAAAGCAAGGGAAGAAAAGACGAGTGGGAAGCCCAGAGAAGGTGAGGGGGTTAATGGGATTTAAATTGCAGCCAGAGGAAAACAGAAGAGAGCGTCCCAGTCTCATCAATTCATCATAGATGGAAATATTACAGAATGTTGGCCACATAGCCTCCCATACCCAGAAAGGAGATTGTGTTAAACCTGTGTTAATTTAAGGCATGTGAGGTCTTAACATATGGCGTGAGGTGTCCTATGCTATGAGTGTATATTTGTGTTGAGCCAAAACCGTTCGTATTGCGTGTATTCAAAAAGTTTGCAGCTGTGCTTCTGTCCTCTTTCCAGCAGTGGAGTCAGACAGACAGCGTTGCGTTTCACAGGGAATCCTCTGGTATTTGAGGGGCTTAATTTCAAAGCTGCTGGAGGTGGGTTTTGATTTAGCACTCTAAGCTTTAATCACTCTCTTCCCGCTAGCATCCCTCAGTGCTGCATTCTTGCCCATATCTGAATAGAAAGATTAGATCCTGCATGGAGCAGATGAAAGTCATTCAGCTTTTTATTCTTTCAATTTGTATTAAAAAGGGTAATAATTGACCTTGTTTACATTTTGAGGTGTCCTGTCAACATTTGAAATGCCATGTTTATTTACACTTCTTTCTCGATGCAACCGATACGCGCAAAGGTGTGTAGCTACAGTATGTGTGTTCGATGTTGAATTCTTAGTAAGGTCACCGTTTTATGACCAAAAGAACAATACTTGTCATGATGTAAAAAATGTGGTAAAACAACAAAAGATCAACCCCCAGTCACCCCTTTGTGCATTTGGTTGAGTGTTCTCTGTGTTAGGTACAGGTAAAAGAGAAGAAAGCAAATGAAGTAGAACAAATCTCTAATTGCCGCTATGATCAAGTAATGTGGACTTAAAAGCTATATTTTCAGTTTAGAGTTTGATGGCTGGAGTCTGCCTAGCTATGTTAGCTTTTAGCTTGTATTCATCCATGTAGCTTACGTTGTAGTCAGGCTTTAATTGCGCACTGTCTTACTTTTAGCTTTATGTAGCTGTTACTCACTACTTTGTTGGCATCTATATTTACACTATTGATAGTTTTAGCTAACTGACCTTCAGTATGACTAGTAGCTAAATAGTAACTAGCTAGCTGTTTTTTGGCACTCACAGTGGTTACTTAAATCTGACATGAAGTCTGTATTTTCATGTAATTTCATTGCAGGTGTGGCAGAGTGACAAAGACTGGCAATCGGGGGAGAATTTATTTGGTTCAGGTGGGAAACTCCCTCAGACATCTGAGCTCACAGTGCAGTTCATTTGTTATCTTTGTTAATATTTGCCCAACTCCTACTCAAAAGGCATAGGATTTCCTCTGCTGAATGTTTTAATTGGTTAGCAGCCCGAATGGGTGAAAATGTGCCAAGTATACTAACATGCACTTAAATGGTAAATGGAAGAAGAGGGAGATTACTGAACAAAGCAACATTAACAGTTTTCCTGCATCCTATGTTGTTAAGGGAAGAAATAGTGTCATTGAGTGCAATGAATGCATTACAGTGGTAGATGATACTCTGAAGGTTTCTGTCTACTGTTTCTTGGAGCATCTAGTGCTTATGTCATTGGGGAAACGTGTGGGTTGAGAAAGAAGTGTGAGTTTTGGGGCTTCACAGCGCGAGGCTCTTGGACGTCTGCATGCAGTTCAGTTTGCAGCTGAAAGATGAAGGTATGTACTGACCTCTTAACCCTGCAGAGCCAAGCAGAAAGTAGATATCGACGTGTGCCCAATACCTGGGGGCAGGGTTAGCAAGGGCCTTTCATACTGGTTGAATAAAATGATGATTCACTTGTTAATCTTTACTTTTTAAAACTGAGGAAGATTCAGGTGGACTTTTTCTGAAAGGATAAATTGAATCAATTTAATAAGTCATTAACACCACATTGCTCAGGGGTCAGTTCACAAATGGAGTACTCTGCAGTCTCACATCGCATTACAGTACAGTTGCTGAGGTCTGGCGGCATTAGACGAGTATTTGATCTCAAGCTCACGGGTGCGTTTGCTTCTTTCTTTCACTGTCATTCTGTTGTGCTGATTAGACCTCCTCTCCGGACTTAGAATATAGTCTGCTTTAATTGACATCTTGTGTGAGTTATGTTGCATCTCTTAGGATGGGAAAGCCTGCAGTGTATGTTTTTGAACCTACAAGGTGCTTGGTGAAACATCCCAGCGTAGCTTCACATCTTTAATACGAGAAGATGAAATCAGCCAAAAATACCTGTTTGACTGTGCGCAGTTTTTTAAGCTAAAGAGTCAGCGTGGGCCTGGCTGAAAGGAGTACACTTTGACTTTGATATCTTATTATATCTGTGGAAAATAATCTATAATATCATCTGTAGAAGACAGATGCAGAGAAGTCTGAATGAAATCCTAATTTCAGTTCTAATATTGTGAATAGTCTGTGTCCGTTAGGCTTTCTTGAGGCAAAGAGAAGAAGAAAGCATAATTGATCTGTACAATATTCTCCCTAGCTCAACATCAGTGAATGGTGACAGTAAAACTACTAGGTGCCTTGACTATGGCTGTGGATGTGACACACATGCCACCAAATTTTTTATTTATTTATTTTTGATGGAAACAGGTGTTTAGATGGAAATCATTGAGGAGCTTTTATATCAGTAAAACAAATAGACAATGCCCTGATACAATAGAGTAGACAGGGTGGAAAGGGAACACAGAGGGTAGTGTACTCTAAAATCCCTCTATGGACCCGGCTCTAAACCGTTTTCAAAAGTGTTTTTGTGGGTGCCTATTTGGCACAGAAATGTGTATGCAATGGGCCAGGTTGGGGATACAGTCTAGTAAACTATGTGTGAACTATGTAGCTGTGTTCCAAGTCGTGTGAAAGGGAGCACAGTAAGTGTTTGTATGATGTGGCTTGTTGTCAATGTCCTGAATCGGCTTTGTGCGCAGAAGACAAGCGCTTAGTTGCTTCTCATCATAATCTTGTGTTTTTTTCTTTCTTCCAGAGTTTTCATTTGTCTTCGCGTCTCACCTTTTTCTTAGCTTTTCCTAAGCTTTGCCAAACTGATGTGGTGCGGATTAAATCACTCCTCATTATGCTCTGTTTCTTACTAATTCCCCTCTCATATTTCCTCTTTATCCCTGCACCTTGCATTTAGGGACAACCAGGAAAATATACAGCCAGACCTAGCAAATAACTATACATCAGCATGGTAAGAAAGTGCTCTGTGGATGAACTAGAAAACACGCGTGGCTGTTTAACCTGATGGATTCAAAAGGAATGTTTTTAGATTCATGTCTTTGTGAAATGTTAAATGACAGTCAACCAAACACACTCCTAAACAATAAATATACGCTTAGACTCACACTAGAATGTCATTTTGCAGTTCGCACGAGAAGTTACAGTTCTTTGTAGAAATTTCAGTGTAATAATGCTTGTTTAGGTCAAGATTTAGTATTGTTGTTGCATTTGTTGAGAATACTGCCTCTAATGTCCTATTATTTTAGAAGAGCTTTTTTGCAGGAAATTGTTCACCGTTTATGGTAAATGATATTTTGTTCTCCTGGGGATATGCAGTAGGAGACACGCTAAAGCAGAAAATCAATGGCAACTGTGTTTTGGTGGTTGTGACCTGGCTTATCTTAAATGCACTGTCAATGTAAAGTCTTTTTCTGTTGGGTGAAGTTTAATGAAGGTAGCTACCTCCAGTATATTCACACACGGCGCTGTTCATGTACAGTATAATGTAGTTAGTCAGGCATGGCATGACCAGAGACCAATGCACAAGGAGTGGCGATGCTGTAAAAACGTGCTGTCCTGCCCTGCGTTCTGGGTTTTACTGTAGTAAACCAGCTTTGACTGTGGTAATTACAGAGGACGGGAGTGTAACATAACTATAGCTCAGCTCTCTCAACCAACTGTTCTCTGACGTAACACACAGTCATGTATAAATGTATACATTCACAGATTTACAGGCACACATAGTCCTTAATCTCTGGTCACCATCCGTGTACAGAACAGCTGCAAGCGTCTGTGAATGTGCGTTCTTGTGCACCCGCGTGTCTGCCAGGTGGTGGGGAGCACCAGCAGGTGTTTGTTCTCATGTTGGCGAATGCAGCTGGATTGTGCCACAGCTGTGTATGTGTGTCTATGTGTGGGTGTGACTGTGTGGTTCTGCACCTGGACGCAGCTGGAGTATGTGGCAGCACAGTAGCTAAAAGTAGACCTATTTCCTCTGCAGACATTTAACATGTAACTTATGTTCTCGGCTGACTGGATATTCAGTGCAATTAAGTGATAGTCATTAGTCTTGACCCCCCCCACCGACGTGGCTGAAGGTCTGTGTTAACATGATTGTCTTTTATTTCGGTCTTACTTTCCATGAACCTTTTTTGCTTCACTTTGCACTTGCATCTGCCTCTTTCTACACTTTCTCATCCCATTCACCCTTTGTTTTGCTGATAGATGTAAAGGGGTGAACAGAGGAGACTCCCTGTCACCCCTTCTGTCAGGACAACTGGAGAAGTCAGCTGTAGCCAAAATAGACCCCCGTAGGGAGCTAAATATATACTAGGCACCCTGTTGCCCTACAGTCGGCACACAGACAGCCACTGGCTCTGACCAACCACCCGCTAGATAGCTTCATGCTCTTTCTGACAGCCAACCAGAGAAGAGATAGTGATTAGCATTACTGATCTTCTGGGAGCTTATTTTGGCTGAAGAAGACATTCCCTCCTTGGATTACAACCACCTCCCATAAGCATCCGTAAGTCCTGGCCCTGACCATCCCTCTCCCCCAAATGCCGTCCAGCCACCTGGTCTCTCACATACTCAGCTTGTCCTGCCAGCTCCGGGACAGCTGGGAGGGAGAGAGTTTTGGACTGAGCCTCCAATGAAGTTAGAGACTGTGATACTTTAGGAAGAATGCAGTTCGCAGACTATACAGTAGCCTTGACACATTTAGCAATATGCATTGTGTACTAGGGGTGTAATAAAATAGCCATACACTTGAGTATCGTGTCCATATGGTGCGTGTTACTCGGTCGATTCTTAAAAACACTGTCATTTTTTGTACCGATGTGCGAATATGAATGTCTTTGCTCAGATTGCACAGAAGTAGTGCTATGATGTTAGATGTTACAGGAACTGGACTGTTATAAATTCAGAGATCCAATATGAAAAAAGTAAAAGAAAAAAGTGTGCCGTGCACTTGTCGGATTGGTTTGACCACACAAGGAGGGCACTTAAGACCTGCTGTTACATACTTTTTCTTACCTGACTGAAAAGCTGGCTGTATGTACATGTTATGCTATTGATTAACATTTGACCCCTGGTAGCCTTAGTGCCTTAACCTTAGTAACAGATGTGATTCTGCTCCCTGTGCTGGGTAGTAATCCGGAGCTAGGTAAAGCTAGGTCTGTCAGAAGGACTCAGAAGTTTTCTAGGTAGTATAAACTAAAATACAAATGTTTTACTGGCTAAGCCATTACTACAAACACACAAAGCAAATCATGAATGTGCCTGCATGAGAACACACAGATGTAGTCTGGAGTAACTGGGACTTTGGGACTTTGTGATTGTTTCCATGGGTGAAAGTCTCCCACACTGAAATGACCATCCTATGAGTCAGAAATAAACTGGTACAATTTCTCCATCTGTGTGACAGATAGATACCACAGATACTTCCCCAAGGTCTGTCATTACTTATTTGTTTCTTTTTGCCTGCTTTTCCTTTCAAGTATGCCATCCACGCTGTTGAACTGTTACTAATATAGATTTCATGTGACTTTGTGCTGCTGCTGGTTATGCCTGCAAGTTACTGAAAACATACCTAACCTAATCCAAGTCTATGAGGCGAGCAGTACTGTATTCTGACATACAACTTGCCAAATTGGTCAGTGGCATTTCCCACATTGTCAAGAGTCGTGTGCAATGTGAACCAATGTGCTAGTCATGGTTAATGTGCAGAGTACAGCCTCAAGGCCACAGAGTGGTAAGCCACTATCTTAGATTGAACCTGTTGGAAATGTTCTCAAACACCTTGTAGTAATCTGCATCTGTTACTAACAGGATACTACAGTAACATATTGTATCAAAATTTGGCACGGTCGAGGAGACAGCCTATATCTCAATAAAACCACCAACACGAGACAAAGTATCACATTAGAGGAAACTCAACTGTAAAACTAATGAGAAGAAAAAGTTCTTAAAATCCAGTTTTTTCCCATCTCAAAGAGAGCCCCCAGTATAAAATGCTGAAGTTATTTAAAGTCCACAGAGGCAGTGGGGTTCAAGATGTTTTTATGTTCTTCTTCTTGTCTACAGGGGGCTGTAAAAATAACACTTGGCTCAAGTTAAGTGTCAGGGGTCTTCTCCTCTCGCCATTCTTTCTCTTTCTTCTCCTCGCAGCTCTGTCTTCTGTCCATTTCTCTCCTCTCTTACGTTCCTCCATCACTTCAGTGCTCTTCTTACTTTCCCCAGTTCTCATCCTCCCCCTTCCCCCCCCCCTTTCTCCCCTCTTTTCCCATAGTTGGTTTGACAAATATACTGCTTTTCTTCTTTAATAAAGTGAGTGAGAAGGTAGGTACTGCTAAGGT
>JAPQRN010000018.1:32296636-32307321 GCA_037367275.1 Coranthus polyacanthus | reverse complement strand
TTTTTTTGTGTTTTTTCAATTGCGGCCGGTGTGTGTCTTTTTAAGTGAAACTGCCATTTGTAAAAAAAAAAAAAAAAAAAAAAAAAAAAAAAAATTACACACGTAAGACAACGTTTACAAAATAAAAGCTCTGTTAAACAATGTATAGATTCTATCCACTGAAATACTGCAGGGCTTTTATTTTTGTATCAGTAAAAGAAGTGGTGCGTCTGTAGAAAAGTGCATTATTGCAGTACTTTTAACATAACAAACCGAAGCGGATTAAAACAAGGTTTGCTACTAAAAAGGACCATTTCTACTTATTAAACAGGGCCATTTCTCACTGTTTTGTCATTTGGCTATTATATTCTGGCTATTATAAACTGTTTACAATGAGCTTCCTCATATATATCTCAGCAACTCTTAGAGCTCATGTTCTCATACAACATACAGCATACCAATACCAATGTATGTTGTAGTCAGTGTGATATTCTCTTTACAGAAAATGGTGACATTAGTTCTGCATTGTCCAAGCTGACAGAGCCAGCAGGAACAGTGCCAATATCCAAACTGTCTGTCTCCAACATGGTGCATAATGCCCGAAAGCACATCCAGCGCCACAGACGCATTGATGAGTCACCACTTAATACTGATGTACTCAATTCTATCCTTTTGGTAAGTTTTTTTCTGTGCACAGCTACAGTATATTAATTATTGTATATACACAGTGGTGATCAAAATTAGAGAACAACCTACAATTTCCTCATTTCAAGGTCACTGTTTAGTCCTATTTGAAAACCTCTGGAAAATCCTTGGTGACAAAGTTAAGTAAGTAAGAAATCCACTACAGTCATGGGACTGTGGAAGACACTGGAAGAAGAGTGGACCAAAGTCACATCAGAGCAAGGCTTGTACACTTCCTACTAATTGTTGACTGTTGACTGGCTGTTCTCTAATTTTGATCATTGCTCTTTTTGTGTGTGTGTGTGTGTGTGTATACGTGTGTGTGTGTTTGTGTGTGTGTGTGTGTTTGTGTGTGTGTGTATACGCGTGTGTGTGTGTGTGTGGATGAGAGAGAGACTGTAATGTGTGTCTGCATGCCTAAGAATGAGCATGTGTGTGTGTGTGTGTGTGTGTGTGTGTGTGTGTATGAGGCCGCTAACACAGTAACCTGATAGTGGTGCGGCTGAGCAGTACAGAGCGAAGCAGTGCTGTGATTTATCCCGCGGGCCCAGCAGATGGCTGCAACAGGAGTTTGTTTAAGTTTGCTTCAGAGCTGGGCAAGCAGCCAGGAGCACAGAGAGGGCTTGCCAGAAAAATGTTCACTGACTCTGGATGCCTAACCACACTACTCCCCTCCTCCTCTCTGCCTCCCCCTAACCCCTCGCAGCCCCCTCAGTCCAACACACACACAGACACGCACATGCTCTTGCAGACTTTCTGTCGCTACTCTCCTTTTACCCCTCTCTAATTTCTCTCTTTCCTCCCATCTGCTTCACACACATGCTTACATACATATGCGCAATCACATGCACACACATTGGTTTGTGCATGCTACTCTGTCCTGTTGGCAGCGTCCCTGGTGCAGACATGATCTCACATCTCAGGAGGGGGCATTACAGACTGCGGAGGTGTCCATTCTGGTGGGGGTCTTCTGAACACAGCCATATGACCAACACTTAGCCTCGCACACTAAAAAAAGATAAGAAATCCCTGCAGTTTACATTCTTAAGAGCACATTCACGATACACAAGAACTTGATGTGAACAAATAATAGTTGATTTATTATTTATGGGTTCAGTTGGGGCTTGATGGCTATACATTGTGTTTTCTTTGAATCGAGCTCTGATTTTTTGCTTAAAACGATGATGAAAAATTCATGTCACTTGAGGTCATCGAGGTGGTCAGTACTAAAATATCTGAGGCAGCAGTCAGTTTTAGCAACTATGTGCTCTCTAACATCTTTTAGCTGTTGTTGTACGGATGTTATTAAATTAGTTATAACTATTTTCATTCACAAATTCACTATACACCCTTGAGCAGCTTGATGTGGGTGCATCCTGTGTCTTTCTGATAAAGCATAAGCCAATTAGTGTAAAACGTTCTAAAGAACAACATTGTGCTCTATTGTCTTCGACCTTTTGTCTGTATGGGACTTTTTGTGACTAATTCTTCTTCTTTCTTAACATTACTTTAAACCTAATCATCTCATATATTACTCTGTCTCTCCTCTTCCTCTTCCTCTTTTTCTCAGTGCCTTTTCAGATCAGTGTCGAAAAAGATCAGAAAGGTCACAGTTGTGGGCTCCATGCAGCCACAAAACCAGTGCATAATCTATAGAGCGCTTCAGGGCTGGCTGTCCTTGTGTGTGTATATATATGACTAAGTGTTGAGGCTGTCAGGGCTATTGTCCTTTGGCAGTGATCCTTATTTCCTGTAAACCAACATAAGTCATTCTTATTGCCTTTTGTGCGTTCAGAACTGTGTGCTAGGGTAAACACACATGCACATACAAACACCAGAATGTTTTCTCTTGTGTGTCCTAAATCTTTAGGAGTTTAAGAATGAGAACGGCCTGTTTCTGTTCCTTATGGTATCAGGTGGTCACAAATTGATGATCTTTTCTTGCAATACGAGCTTAGTAAATGTTCTGTGTATGCTGGTAGTCAGACATCATGAAATAGTCTTCAGCATATTATTTATGGTCCCAGGCTTTTTAACAGAGCATGATAATACTGTAGGGACGTGTTTTTAGTTGAATAGATACAGTTGCCAGTGGAGAATGAAGTTATAATTTTGAAACCTGGCTAAGATGTTTGTAATAATCTTCTAAAAATGAGATTATTCCTTTGAGGAGTGCCCATAAACCTCCTGGATGGAAAATAAAATGCATACTGCTGATCTACGATGGTGCCAGCAGGTAATGTTTTTTGGTTGATAGTCATTCATTTGTCTAGGAAGACAAAACAACTATGCTTTACCATCTTAGAGCTGGTTTCTACAGCAACAAAAAGCAGCTCTGTTCATTAATTGAGACTGCTTCTACAATCAACACATATTATTCCTGTGATGTTTGGGTAGACCTTTCTGTGCCACATACCCTCTGCGCTGCTGCGTGAATGTGCTTTTGAACATCACTTCAGATGCAGATAAGCTACACATCAAACACAGAGGACAAAAGAGAGGAGATGGGTAAAAAAAAAAGACAGAATTCTTTATTAGGCTTTGTATCCGACTGCCGCTCTGCTCCTTAATACCCTTGGAGAAGAGGAAGTGTGAGGGTCACAGGTCAGGTAGCTTAGCAGCCCACTAATGAATATTTATATGTCAAGGTTACAGTCAGTTGACACAGACGTTCATCTGTTAGACTTATTACCTAAACTGTGCTTCCTTTCATTTCGTGTTCATATTCTTTAGCATATGGCCATTATGCCAGTTTTCATCCACTTTAAACATGTGCTTGTATCTGCCAGTACCAACTTCAGCTAGCTGAACAATATCTGACCGATCAAATATTACAAAATAGCCCCAAGGTAACTTATTTATTATTTTTTTTGTCTGACCAATAGACCATAGGCTTATCAATTTATAGTGAAAAATGTACAAAAACAACAAATTCAACAAGAGAGAGACAGAAAAACAGCCAGAACTGCCAACGCATTTAGGCGTTTGACTGATTGATTAATTACTTTTAATCCAGACAAACTTTAGAATGGTACCAGTTGGTTAACATCAGTAAAATAAATATATAAATGAACCAACCGACCTAGACCAATAGACATAAGACTTTTATTATTATTATTATTTTAAGTTAAACTGCCAGTGGCATCAACTGATTAGAAAGGTCATAATTTATGGTGTGTTTGTTGTATAATAATATTGTGGATCAAGGAGAAGAGTAAGGAAGATAAACAAATTACCAGTATTTCTCAATGATGTTTTATTGTTTAGTCAGTGTAAGTTCAAGGTGTGCTCAATTTGTAATATGCAACTAATCAACAAGTAAATCTAATCCAGGAAACACTCTTGATGGTTAGGGACATAATATACATTTTTTAAATACATTTTAGTTTGAGTTAATTGTTTTTAATTATTCAGTGCTATATTACAGCTTAACACTTACCTATTACTTTGTACCATTTTCATTGCCACAGATCAACAAAAACTTTTTTTTCTTCCTATGATTAGGGTATACATTAAACACCTGGCAGGTTTTAATCTTTACAGAAAATATCGTAACTTTGATCTCTAATTCACTATGGACCTGATCCAAATCTGTGCAGATCAGTATATGCGGTGTGATGATATAGAAAGAAAAAAAAAAACGCCGGCTTTCACAAGATGTTATTATCCACGTCCTAACTGTCTGTCATATACAGTATATGATAACACTGTGTACATGGTCCAGGCCAGATGGGGCTTTTGTGAGCCATGTTGTCCACCTGTTGGTTTGCCTGAGGAAAGCGGTAAGCACAGTAATTTATACAAACCAGAGCCTCAGACAGACTGACGCTGGCTGAGGAGTGATCAGACGCTGTTTGACTTCCACTCAATAAAGAACATGTGTCTTCAGACTTGGACTGATAGTAGGCTTTGGACCGGCTCCCACACTGCACAACTCCACAGGTGTCAGATTTAGTGTGTGTATAAGCTTTTGATTTTGTGAGAAAGGCTGATAGTGAAAGGTTTTGTGTTTGTGAGCACAAATTTGTGAGTGTTTCGAAGACTGGAGCATCTTGAGTGTTCTTATCTGTTAGTATAGATCAAAGCCCTCGTTTTCTGTTGTTTTCCTGCAGTTGGTTATGTCAGTACACTAGAAGTTTGAACTGTTTTTATGGAGTGTTGCTGAGCCGGTCAGTGGCCTGAGTCTGCATGCATGGCTGTTGGATCTCAGTGATAGGCTGTTAAAACTGAATGACAGCCCTGCTTTACAAGCTGCTATACATCAACCCGTGGACCTGCTGCAACCGTGGGAACACAGACGCATTTGTGTTTGACTGTGTGCACATGTATGTGTGTGTGTGTCAGCATATATTGTGGGTCAGTGTGGAGCAGAAACAGAGGGCTGCTGCTGGACGATAAGGCCCGCTGACCTCCTAACCTCCGGCAAACTGTGACGAGGTCATCTCAAATTACACCTAGCCAAATGTTCGCTGACTGCTAGCATTAAAACAGGAAAGTCTTAACCTCTGGAAACGGAAACCTTTTCTATCCCAGTGATGGATGATGGTCTTCTGTCCAGCCTTATGTTCAACAAACACACATGACTAGACAAACACACTCTCACAGCGTGTGTGGCTACAAATCAAAATGGTATCTTGTTATCTTATTATCACAATATTTTGCTCAAGATAACAATAGCCGCACGCAATAAAGGTTCTGTTTAATGTCAGGTGGAAAATATAACCAAAAATGGTAAATCGTTTTAAAACCAAGAACCACTCATATAATTACTGCATCATGGTGAATGCATGCAACATGAGGTTACTTCCATTTTATGGATGTTTAGAGAAAACAAACGTAACACAGTGTGTATTTGTATAGTAAGAAATGCCACATTTTCAGTACCAGTTTATCACGAGAGAACATTTCTTAAAAGTTTTCCATAATATTTAGTCTTATCGATTGTTTGTCTCACTCATATATTACAGTACACCAGTCAGCAATGATAAAATAACTTGGATGTGATTTGGTTACAGTGATGCAGCCAAAGTGGAATTACTGTAAAGAACGAAACCTGCCTAGTGTTTAACGTGTACCCCGATCATTTGTGTAAACACGAGGTGTGAATTACATAACAGATATAGGTGAGAGTTAGGGTCATGTGTTTGAAAGAGCAGAGTTCCTGTGTGTGGTGTCACATGGCTCAACCCTGAGGTAAATACTGTATTTGAGAACTGCAGGCGTCAGTAGGAGAAGGTCAGTCTCTGATGGGTGATTTTGTGTGAGGCAGAAGATGATGTCAACTTTCCCTCACAGTGAGAGCTTAGAGGGAGAGCCAGGAGTATATGTTTGGGGGGGGGGGGCACGTTGCTATAATGGGCATAAAATAGAAAAATCTGCGTCTCTGTCTTTATCAGAATTTGCATCATCACTTCGCTTGTGATATTCACTCAGTTATTTTCCTGGTTATGACACTGCTACGTGCATGCTCAGATTTCTCATAGAAAGTTTATTTAATGGTTTAATTTTGGAGTTTTTTTTCTCAGCAGTATTATTGGACAATACCAGATATTTGGGCCTCCCTTGACACTGATACTCTTTTTGTCGCCCATGAGCAACTGGCAACTGCTTAAAACATCCTTAACCTCCTTCAAGTTTTGGCAAGGCTCTTTCTCCTTTTCTCTCTTGATCTCTCCATCTTTGGCTTCTCTTTGTCTCTCTATTCTTCTGTCTCATTCTTAACTCTAAATCTTCTTCCTCCTCATTCTTCACCTCCTCTGTCTCCGTTTCAGTGCAGAGCAAGCCAGTCTTTTCTGGCACTGCCGCAGTTCTTTATTTTTGTCTCTGGAGAACAGATTTATTAGTCCAGTGTTTATTATTATGACTAAATTTAGTTTTTCATTACTTATCTATTAGCATTAGCAGAGTACTTTTATTCCCGTTCAGTGGTAAAAAGTAGTCAGTGGTGTGAACTGCGCAGCAGGGCAACTGTACAAAGCATGTGCTTATGCTTGTGTGTGCGCTTCCGTGTGTGTGGGTGTGTGCGCGTTGGTGCGCGATCCAAGCACAGATGTTCTCAAAGGCTCCAGCTTTTAGGCAGTGGTTCTCCCTCTCCCCTTACAGAAAAAAGGGAAGTGTCTAATAAAAGGCGGGTGTATGAGACAGAGTGAGTCATACACATACACACAAACACACACACACAGAAAAGGGGAGAAAGAGTTGGCCTCCCTTGGTTTCTCTGAGCTTGTGAGAGTGAGTGAGTGAGAGAGAGTGAGAGAGAGAGAGGCAGGAAGCAGGGAGGGAGGCTGTGCCAAGCTGGAGCTGAATTCCTGCCAAGAGTCTACTTGTTTGCTCGTCTGGCTGGAGCCAGAGGCTGACCTTATTAGCTAGGAGGGCAGCCGTCTTATTAAAACACATCTGGCGCTCAGGGAGCCCAAATAGTCCTCATATTGTCTTCCTGCTTGCTCCTGACCTTGCGTTACCTAGCAGGAATGCTGACAAGGGCTTCACGCATCTGTTGAGAGTTTCACCAGGGTCTTTCTCCCCCTTCTCCCCCCTCCTCCCCTCTCTTCCACCCTTGCTGTCTTTACTGGCGCCTGCACGGTAGCTCAGTGGGACCTGTTTTTCTTCCTCCCCCCTTTTTCCTTTTCCCTCCCACCCTCTCCACACCCGACCCCACAACACTACCTCCACTCTCCGGCATGGCGTCCCCTGTACCCCCCATGGAGAAGCTTTTTTTCTGCCAGGTTGCAGTGTTGATACAATTATTCCTGTGTGCATTTGTTTTATGAGGGGCTGTAACCTGGTCCTGTTTAAATAGCTCTTTGCTGGTTATTTTAAAGTGTGAATGGTGCCGCGTCCTGGGGCTGCTGGTGAGTCTTTATTGTCTGTTTGGAGAGGGTGTTTTTATGGTATGTACAATTCCTTACAAGAGAGGAGGAGTAGTAGGTAGGAACACAGAAACTTTAACTTTTACTGTATAAGAACCAGATTTCAGAATGGGTACACGCTGATCACTTGAAGCTTGTGTGATGCATTCACTTTGTACACACTGCCAAGAAAGACCTGGTGATAATTTTTGGCCCTCCTTCCCCCTTGCCCCCTTCCTTGCAAAAAAAATCTGTAACTAAAACATTTTTTTTAGCCATGTTCTGTATTCATTGCGAAGGCCCTGCACTGCTCACTCTTACAGCAAAGGTCTAGGTGGATTGCTGCTCAGTGGTCTGGAAACAATACTATCATTACCAGACTTAACACCTGTAAGTACCTGTAAGCTGCTACAGATGGAAGTGAAGTAGCCCACAGTGACTGGTTTTTCCTTTGCACATTTAACTCTCTTCTCCAGTGCAAATCACCAGTTGCCTTGTTTCCACCAACCCAGTTTCCAGATTAAATATTGTCTCTGTAGTTTTCTGCAAACCATGGATATGTATAATCTCAAGTTAATTCGTCATTGAAGGATCTGCTTCTTTTATCCCTTCCCTCAATGGGCAAGACTTGGTTGGGATGGATGGCATATATAAAAAAGGACATCTGTAGGTTTAGGAAGTTTAAATTTGGTTAGAAGTTGGAAAAATACATTTCAGATATTACAAAAATACACCCTTTTTTTTAAAATCACATCTTTACTTTTGCTTTTAGTGTCTACATCTACCCCTCAGCATCCTCTGATTTCAGTGGGGCTTTTTACCTCACTTCTAATCCTAGATGCCCCCCTTGACTCCTCTCCTCTCTCCTGAAAAAAAAACAATGAGGGTGAGACAATGAGGTGAGGTCTGCTTGTTGGTTTTTCTTTTGTGGTAAGCAAAGTTCTAAGATTGTGGCGGGTTGCAGGGCCTTAAAAAATGAGCAATATCGGTTTCTGCGAGCAAACAAATGTGTGTTTATAGACAAAATCTCTGCCTATATATATTGTGCGGAACATCTGTTTGCTGACGGAGTCTGGACTCACTCACTCGTTCCCTTCCTCTCTGTCTTCTCTCTCCATCCTCTGGCTATGCTGGACATCTTGCTTTCTTTTTCATCTGTGTGGCGTGAGTGTGCAAAAGCTGTGCTTTTCACACAGCATATGTGTGTTTCAGTTTATTCTCCTCCACCCATCAGCGTTGTGTATGTCTTCACTTTTCTCAGACTGACTCTGCCTTTCCCAGTGTAACACCCCAGCTTGTGATGTGTCATTTGCAAAGTTATGTGTGTCCCCTCTGGTGAGTCACATGCTATACTCCAGCTCTATCCTTACCGACTTTCTTTTCATTCCACCAGGTGCCAGTATGACTCAGTTTTGTTATGTGCATGTATGTTTTTGTCTGATCTCTGATGCAGAACAGAGCAGTCACCACCAGGGATCTGCGTTTTGTTTACACACACGCAGCCTTAGACAAACACACACACACACACACACACACACACACACACACACACATGCTGGCCTGGTCTCCAACCTCCATTCACTCAGGATCTGCAAAAGCTCTGTCATCAACCGGATGCTCTGCTCTGATTGGCTGCCAGCACATTTTGTGTTACAAACATCACTGCTGAAAACGGCACTGCAGTGAGGAATTTGCTGTAGCCAAAGGATGACACACATGCACATAAGTGACCATGACCCTGAAAATGAGAAGAGGGGTGGGCGACACACACAGATGAATAGAACAGAACTATATTGTGTCACTATCAAGTGGGGCTGGTAAAACAATTACAGCTTTTGCCCAAGTCTGACCACCATCTCTTTCATCTCCCTATTTAACTCTCAGGCATACACACGCACACACAACCCAAGGCCACTGGTAAAATCTTTATTTTATTTGCTCCCGGGCTGTTACTGAACTTTATTGGCCCCAAATTGTTTTCACGCTCTCCTCAGCTGCTGTGTTTTTTTGTGCATACACTTGTACGCACACTGACCACGAGTAGCCATAACAGTGAACATGACTGAGAGAGAGAGAGAAAGAGAAACAGAGAGTGAGGAGAGAGAGAGAGAGAGAGAGAGAGAGAGAAAGGGAGAGAGTTGACCGGACGGACCCTGAATCCTCTGGGGAGATTCCTGACATTCCTCTACTTCCCTGCCCACTACAAAGAGACCCATTCCCCAAGGCACATCACGGCTCAACCTTGATAAACACACAAACCCACACACATGCAGGGAAATCTTTATTCTCCTTCTCTGATGCAGCCTAAAGATCCAATTAGTATACTAAAATGCTAATCTAAACAAATAAAGTAAAGTCAGCACTCCTCAGTGCAGTGTTTTGGAGTTTTGGGCTGCTCGTGCCTCTGTGCATGTGCGTTTGCGTGTTTGTGTGTGTGTAATGGAAATATTGTAAAGTGGCGTCTTTTCCTCTCCCCATTGATTGAATAAATATCAGAGCTTCCTCCCTCTGCTGCCTGACTCTTCCTGTTGTCCTCCCTGGTAGAGGGAGGAAAAGACATGCCGCTTCCACACCTCTATCACTCACCCGCTGATCTGTTTAGTTTTTAATTTTTTTTTTTACTTAACTAACATCATTTATTTCTTCATGACCAAATATCCAATGTCCAAATAAAGGAGAACGTGAATACCATAAAAAGATAAATCTGGCCGTGACTAAACCAACAAACTCAAAAGTACAATAAAAATGCAGTAATGATGTATTTTCTGTGTAACTGTCATGCACTCATTATAAGCATATCTTCTTGATGGCCATGATGGTGTCTGTGCTAACTGCAAATTGATTGTACCTGTATAGCTTTACAAGACATTTGTGTGTGTGTGTGTGCGGTGACTCAGTCCTCAGCATGGGAACAGCTGTTCAGAGCAGCACTGGCCACACACACATGGGCCTGATTAGCACTTGGTGACTCCTTCCCTCCCTCGCTCCTGCCCTCCCTGCTCACCTCCCTCCCTTTTCAGCGGGGGCCGCGGCATGCTGGCGGCACCAATAATTTTAATGCCTAGTCTGAGTCTGCCAGGAGTACAGGCATGCAAGAGCGAGCGCGCGCACACACACACACACACACACACACACACACACACACACACACACACACACACACACACACACACA
>JAPQRN010000018.1:32253703-32280216 GCA_037367275.1 Coranthus polyacanthus | reverse complement strand
ATGTTTAAATTCCTGGATAACATTTGAGAAATCATCACTGTTCCCTTTTTGTGACCACCTACTATCCTCGAATCAACAGAAGTAATCTCTACATGAAGATAAAGTTACGGACTAAAAGTCATTCCTGTGAGAATAAACATCAAGAAAATATCTTTGACACTACACAGAAATTAGACTTCTGCAAATCGTGTCATAACAAAGCTGACTAATCTCAACCCATCTTCTCATCAGCATTTATTGTGATCTGATCAAGAAAGCTGCATTATGATCTGCATCAGAATCATGGGAAAATACCATTTGTCGGACCCTTTAAAGGACTGACAAAGTGCCAAAACTTTTTTAGAACATCTCAATTCTTTACCACCTCAAAAGAAATTCACCTAGATTTGGCCAGTGGATTCTACATGGTCTCAATGTATTTCAACTTTTCAGGTTTTAAGTATTTTCTTTAGTAAAGCCTTTCTAAATTCTAAAATTGTCTCTATTGTACATGCATTTTCTATTCTGTTCTATTCTATAAGATGAATCGTGAATATGTTTAAAGTGCAGACTTCCAGACCAGAACGGGAGTGCGAAAGGAGTTCTGGGGAAACACAAACTGGCAGCTATAGTATGAATGTCAGCAAAGAGACCATCTGGCATGTCCTGACGCGTTTATTAGAAAGGGTTTCATCAGAGACTGGTAGTACTGCCCTCCCTCCTTAGTTGTGGTGTCATTTTTCAAATTTCAATGTCAAGACACACAATGGCGTCTGAAAAACGTAACTCGGTTCATTTGAGGCTTAATGAATACATGTGGCCTCGGAGCAGCACGTGCAGAACCTAGATGTGTGGAAACTTCTCAATTCAAAAATGCATTGTGATGTGGACATGGTAATCTACCGGTAATCGTGAGGCCCGTGAATATTCGCACCTCTAATCGCAATGCACTGTTTTTTACATGCCGAGGTGCATCACACAGACACCTGGGTTGAAAAGAAGCAGTTCTTTACATAGACTGTTGAGGAAGCACTTCGTAAATTAAAAGGGAGTTCAGATTTGCGTGACTGCTCGTATTTAATCGATGAAAAAGTAGCCGTGTGCAGGGCAATAAGAAATTAAGGATGCGATACATCGAGATGCATTAAGAGTCGTGCATTCGTATTGTTGACAGGTTAATCGTTATCAAATCGTGAGGCCAGCGAAGACTCCCACCTCCAGCAGAACCAAATACAAATACCGATTAAATAACAGAACACGACGAGAAACTAACATAACCTACTGTGTAAAGACCCTGTACTGTCTGTAAGTCCCAGAGTTGAAAGAATCTTATTTTCAGTAAGTTATTAAACACTTCAATGTTTGTAACATCGTCAGCATTAACTAGGCTGCAATTAAAAACTGTGTCTGTGTTTTTAAAAAAATCACACTGTGATACAATGCCTTAAATATTCAGTGAAATGATCTGGAACCAGAGGAGGTGAAAATCCAGTCGAAGTACAGACACTGTTGGGAAAAGTAGAAGATTCAACTTCTTGACTGCAAAAATAGTTCCAGTCAATGACGTATTGACATTAATCATGTAGTGATGTTTGTCTACCCTCTCATCCCCAGTATCGAGCATGGCTGCAGTCCAGTTTCCGTCCATGTCCATTTAATGACCAGGAACAGGTGGGCGCCCTGCTGAGTCAGTACACAGAGCAACAGGAGAGCCAGAGGAGAGGAGCAGACCACCGCTGGTTAAATCAGGATGTAGGCGTCTGTGATTTGCCATCTGATGCTGGTGACCCCGAAGCCAGCAGCTGAACCGCGGGCGTCTCGTCACCCTAACTTCTTGCTTAAAGCTGTCTGGAAATGACAGTACCTTTTTTAATTTTTTTTTTTTCTGTTCTCAATTCTAAATAAACTCCCAAGTTATTCTAAGCAATTAAGGTTGACTTAGAATTGAGCTACAGACACTTTTTTTTTCACTACCAGTACCTCCTATGTTCCTTTAAGCCACAACAGGGGTATCGGTGCTCACAGACGCCTTACTCTAAACACCTCAGCACCTTAGCCATTATAAATAACCTGTACTTCCATCTTGATACTTTGTACCTGCAACATTCAGTTTGAAAGCCTTAAAGATGTGACTTTATGATGATGTGATTTGTACTGTCTTAAAGAAACATTTTGCCTCTATAATTATATAGATGTCCAGTCTGTGCTGGTGGACCACAAAATCTTTAAATCCAAAACCACGACAGTATTAGCCCATTTTAAAAAAAACAAAACTAAGCAGTAGGTAATCTAGCCACATACAGAACCACAACACATTTTTTGTACAGTACACCCTTAAACGGCATTTGTCTGAATAAACCTTCAGGAGCTATTACGGTTGATCATTTTAATTCTGGTTCATATTTTAAGAAAATCTCAAGCTGCCTGCTGTCACATACCCTAACACACCATAGGGGGCCAATATCTGCAACAAAAGTCAGCACCAATCTTTAATGCTGGGCGTCCTTGTCAGCTTTCAGCTTTTCAGTCTTTATTCTCCTAGCGCTGCTGCTGTTAAGGAGACCTACTCATCAATTTACTCTTATCTGTCAAAGTGGCTAAATAACAGCTGAAACTTTCTGTAGTTTGTCCACCATTAATTGATGACAGATAAGTCAGGAGGCTGTGTTTTGTTAGTAGCCTAGGCTCCAAAGATAAGTAAAAACTGGTTCACGCCTTGGACATAGCACAAAGAAATGCAGTTGGCAAATTGTTTCTTTAATCACACATGGCAGGTTACACTGGGAAGCTGCTTGGCAAAGTTAAACCGTAACTACACATGAAGGAACTGCAGTCCAGATGCTTAAGTCTTCCTGATTTTACTGAAGTTGTGATTCATCTTTTTATTGTGAAAAAAAAGCCTATTTTTAGGGAATTTGTGTCATTAATTCATGGGTACATGTAAGTGATTTTAATTGCATATTTATGGTGTTTTTTTGTGTTTTATAATAAAAATACAGCGATTGACGAAAAAATACGGAGATGATAATAAATCTGTGCTATTAATGACGTGTGTGTGCATGGCTTGTGTCTGTGTAAAAGTAAAAGAAAAACCTGAACATATCAGATTCCTCTAAACATTCCCATTTACAGTTTTAAGTTCTAGTGCGTCACTTACGTTAAAAAGCATCCTGATACACGTTTTGCCTCCATGTAAAGATGTGTGACACTGAGAGTAGAACTGTAAAAAAAAAAAAAAAAAAATCTACTGTCTCTGTACTTCATGTTCTTTGTGGAAAGCAAGTGACGCCAGGCTTGTAATGCCGTGCATTCTGAAATAAACGTGGTCAGAAGAGGAAGAATATTATAATGGGTACATGTCAGATTTGTACAAACAGGGGAAAAATGAGCTAAATAGCGCAACCACAATGATGGCAGACTGGACCTTCATTAATAGTCTTTGTAATTATCAGTTTAACTTCTCTGCTTTGCACTGAACTCAAAAATCTCCCCTTAAAAAACCTTAATGGTCTTCAAACAACTCAGTTTTGTGAGTTAAACATCATAAGTGTCACCATACAGTGACACTTGACAAACCAGATACAAAAAATGCAAACATTAACGCAGATAAGACATTTTTTCAGTGAAACATTCATGAAGGAAGACGTTATAGGTATTTAAAAAGTACTTTTCCCCCCCCACTTTTTTTATGGAAAGGTAACAGTGTTGTGGGTTTTCAGATCTGGTGGACAACTGTTGAGGTAATTTCTGGTATGACATCCAAGAATTCAGACTTACTATAAAACTACCAGGAAGTAAAGCAGAAAGGAAACGACTCCCAACTTCTTTTTTATCCAAGAATATAAATAAAAGAAAGTCTACATGGCCACCATTCCTCCACGGCAAAACTCAGTCCCTAAGAATACTACACAAAAGTTTCTAACATTGCAGGGATAAAATAAGGTGTAAATACAGACACGGGTACTGTTTGAGAACAAGAGCGCTTTATTTAATAGTTAATGCCTGATATCACCATTGTGAGTACACACAACGACGTGAATGACAACAAGTGATGTTACTAGAGCCATATAGTTTTCATCGCACTGTAAATGATTTGACATCAAGGACTTCGTCAAGTGGAAACAACCTCCAGCCTCTCCTACAGGAGGACGCCGTTGTACCTGCGCGTCAAGTTTGAGATTTTCCATTAGCGGTGAGTGGGCGTGGGGGACGCGCTACCTTGGTCTGGGTCGTAAAAATCCCCTACAGCACAAGGTAACTTGTGACTCTCCGGGTGTATTCAGTGCGTAGCTTTGGCGTGGGCAGCAGCTTTACAACCATGGCTTGTGTCAGGCCGTTTCTTGTAAATGCCCGCAGTTAGAAGAACAACGCTTCCGGAATAGGCGGGCCTATTGGGAGCCGCGACGCGCCAATTGGCAGAGAGAAGCAGCGCTGTCAAATCATCTGCCTGTATTTCATTCATAACACGGGGTTCAAGATAAACCGTATGAGCGTGAGTCTAGGAGAGTCACTTGTTGAAATCTAACAGTGAGCCATCTATCACCATCTCAGGATACAAACAGTGCCAAGAGCTCAGCTGCTTATCAAACTGTAAGTGGTTTTACTTTTGATTTCTATTTTAAGGACTCCCGAGTCAATTTATTACCTCGATGGAAGATGACATGATTAGGCTGTAATCGCTTATAACATAACATTTTGTATTATATTGTGATTGCGTTATTTAGGTATAAGTGAGCGATCCTATAGCTCCAAGTTTTCCGCGTCGAGATGTCGAACTCTGGGGGTCGGAGACTGAAGCAGTGGCTGATGGAGCAGATCCAGAGCGGGCAGTACCCTGGGCTCCAGTGGGAGGACGAAAGCCGAACCATGTTCCGAATTCCATGGAAACACGCAGGGAAACAGGATTACAACCAAGAAGTTGACGCATCCATTTTTAAGGTCTGACAGCATTCTCGTGTAAGCCCGTGAATACATTGAAGTAGAGTTTTTCACTTTGCGCCGCGTTTAAACCTAGAGACTGAACCGGTTTAATAACATCAATACAAAAAAAGAAAAGAAAAAGAAAAGCTTCTTCAAGTCTGTTTCTTGGTTTTCGACTGACTGAAAATGATCGTTTACACCTTTAAATATCAATATTTTTCACATTTTTTAAAACGTCCAAGGTTAAATTTCCCTTTAGTTTGGAGACAGTGAAACTCTTTCGTCGAGAGTTTATAGATTTGATCAGTGTCATTCCTCTTTGAAACATAATCTCTAATTCAATATAATATCTTTTTTTTTTTTTTTTTCTGTGTCCACAGGCCTGGGCTGTGTTTAAAGGCAAGTTTAAGGAGGGGGACAAAGCTGAACCTGCAACGTGGAAAACCAGGCTGCGCTGCGCCCTGAATAAAAGCCCTGACTTTGAGGAGGTGACTGAAAGATCGCAGCTTGACATCTCTGAGCCCTATAAAGTCTACCGCATTGTACCAGAGGAAGAGCAGAAGAGTGAGTTCGTTGTTTCCTATGTTATCTTAGTTCAAACCCAGACAACAACAACAACAACAACAACAACAACAAACATATGTCCGTTCGTGTAAGAAGCGTCAGTCGTGAAAATGTAACGGAGCAGGAAAGCACTGTGTTTTATGCTGTTCTTTGACCCACAGATGGCAAAAGCTCAGCGATGCCCATTGCTAACACCGGCTCTGGTGATATCACTGACATGGACTGCAGCCCTGCAGAAATAGAGGAGCTCATTAAAGAGGTGAGATTCTAACTTAATGCCTTTTATTAAAACACCCTGACCCATCTTTCGTCTCCATTCTCAAATCTGGTTTCTTGATGAATTTGTTGTTTGCTTTCAGTGCCATAAATCTCTGTCTGATTTACCGCATTGTTCTATCTGGTTCAACGCTCGTTAAGATCTTTGTGCACCCTCATCATAAAATGTACAAAGGTGCTTTCCATTCAAGAATTAAATGCATTGTTTCTTTCGCAGGAAGAAGGCTGTAGCATCCAGGCCAGTCCAGAGTACTGGTCCCGGGGCAGCATCAGTGGTAAGACTTTACCTTTAGTACCAGTTTTACAACACAATACACACTCATATGAGTAAATCTAGCCTTTCAGAGTTCAGTCAGTATTGTTGTCCAGGCATTGCTTTACATATTGTCTCATCTCACAAGTAGTCAGTTAAATCTATGCGAGAAATGAACTTAAATGCCTTTGAAAATAACCACAGTGGAAAGCTCGATGACATGTCCTTTTAATTGTGGGTGCTAAATAGAGATTGTTTGCTTGCCTGTTGAATTCTGCAATGGAAGAATTGACTAACATCCTGTTGAACTTTGCTGACTAAAGTGATTATTTCTTCGTAAGATTGTGCTAGACAAATGTATTTCTGATGATGCAGCAAAATAATGACATGACATGTGGTCAGAGATCACTTAATTTGTCCACTGTGTTAAAACAGACCTTTCGGTTAACTCTTCTATATGTAATTCACAGCTTTTCCACAACACCAGGACCCGCTGCCGTCAGGCACCCTAAACTCAGGTAATCATTTCTATTATTTATCCAGAAGTGTCATTACTAACATCAGATCTGTAGTTAAAACCTTGTGAGTAATAAAAAAAAAAACAAATTGCATGGTAAATGTGTTATTTCATTTCTTATGTGACAATTTTTAGCAGTTACTCTTTTGCATTTTCAAAGCTTACCAAGTATTTTTCTTTACAGCTTTCTCCCAAATGATGATCAGTTTCTACTACGGTGGAAAGCTGATGCAGAACACACTGGTTACTCATCCTGAAGGCTGCCGGATCTCTCCAGGCCAACAGCACCTGGGTCGTGGCGCCCTCTACAGTTCAGACAGCATGCAGAGTGTTCATTTCCCCCCTGCTGATCTCATTGAGTATGAGCGCCAACGCCATGTTACACGCAAGCTCCTTGGTCACTTGGAGAGAGGCGTTCTGGTCCGTGCCAATCAAGAGGGCATTTTCATCAAGAGGCTGTGCCAGAGCCGTGTCTTCTGGAGTGGGCTGGGAGAAGTGGGTCTGCAGTACAGTCCCATGCCTTGTAAACTGGAGAGAGATGCTGTGGTCAAGATTTTTGACACAGGAAGGTTCCTGCATGGTGAGGCTCCATAGTTTTTTCAGTTATTGCAAAATGCAAACATAAAGGTCTCAATGATGCATAAAGCACTATACGGATGAAGGATTTATATCCTACAAATATGTTCTAAACAGCTATCTATGTATATTTGTTCCAGCTCTGCAGCTGCATCAGGAGGGTCAGTATCCTGCTCCTGATCCAACAGTGACTTTATGTTTTGGAGAGGAGCTCCATGATCTCAGCAATGCCAAAAGCAAACTGATCATAGTGCAGGTAAGATACTATGCGTCTTACTTAAATGTCACTATCTTTAACAGTCGACTGATTGAGCAATACAGACATTTAAACGATAACAATAAAAATATCTGTTTTTCTGTGTGTGCTCGCGGTGGCAGATCACTGTGGTGAACTACCAGCACCTGCTGGAGGCAATGAACGCGCGTCGCTCCCAGCCTTACTGCAACACCACAAACCTGGACGTGTCTGATGAGGTAGCCAATGACCAGATGGCCCGCATCTACCAGGACCTGTGCAGCTACAGTGGCCCCCAGAGGACGGCTTGCTACAGGGACAACATGCAGATCACTGCCTGAACTGTGAAGCTGACATGAGATATTAGACTGGCATTAGGAGCACTTCTCATTTTCCTGACGTACACTGACAAAGGGAATTCAGCAAATCAGTTAAAACATTTAAGTTACAGTCAATAACTTAAAAGTTATTTAGCATGTCCAGTGTAATATATCAGTACTGCTGACATTAGAATACATATGGCGTCAACACAGAGTCCGAGTCTAACCTCTGCTTTACTGTTTTATTACAACAGAGCGTTTAATGAGTCCTGTTTTCATATATTACACACATCAAGTGTTATAAACCTTCAAAAACTGATTCATTTAGGTGACCTTCACAACAAATCCAAATCTCCTTTGTATATTTTAGTGAAACATATTCCTCTTAGTTCCTCGTTCATTACCGACATTCAGTTTCTCATCTTTGTCTTTAAAGGCTTTAAGCCTCCCTGCTCTCTGGCATTGGCGATCAGTTCTCAAAACCAAACTATATTTTTACATACGTGATCTATTTGATTGTAGCTGTTGTTTTCGCAGCAGTTTTGCTTGTTGATAAGACTATAAGCGGACTAAAGTGATATTTTGACATTATTACAGTCAAACATTTGATAAAAAGTGTGAGGGATTAAATATGCATTATATTACAGATAGGTTTTACTATCAGACTCTTGTATTTGATTTTTATTTTCATTGTGTTTTTATAAAATGCATTTCTAATAAAACTTTTTACATCTACTTTTCCTTATACAGTCTTGTTATTAATTACTGAATATGAATCGAAAGACTTTTGAATTTACAAAAGTGACCAACAGCTCATGTATGGAATAAACGATTGGCAATGATTTTCCAAAGCACACCAGAGGATTTTTAGATTTGTCAGCTATTTCAGCCATTCCACTTCTGTACAGCAAAAGAGAAGGAAACACTTCGGCATGCTCTGAAAACTGACGAGCTGTTATGTCAAGAGCGTATGATACGTGTAGTTAAATTAGCTGTATAATCCTTTAAATTCACTCATTTGGTCTTAATATGGAACGCAAATTTCTGTCCGCTTGTTTCAATGCTTCAGTGACCTTATATGACGCTTGATGGATGATTTATTCAAATTTGCAGAACCGTTTTAATCCCTGGATGGTTACATCGAACGGAGAATTCGAGATGCCTTATATGGTTCTATACAAGTTTCACAATAATTCGTCAAAAATCTTGATAAGACATTTAGCATTTTAATTAGAACTTAAAATATAGCTCATGTGCTTTGAACAATGCTTGGCTGCACAAAATACAAATGTCTGCGGGTTTAAAGAGGTTCTAGCGAATTTCACACTGATGCACAATTTACGAAGACATAAAAATGAACACACAAAATTCTTGGACAGTGGGAAATGATTAGAATAGAACAGAATCAAATCTGTTTTTAAAAAGTAAAGCAGGCAAAAAAAAATTTACGATATAAATGAAAGTGAATTAAATTTTATTATAGTAATTAAAGTGTTGGTGACTGCAGCTTACTGTAAACACAGTTTCTTATTTTGGGTTTGGGATCATGAAAGTAAAAGAAGGATCTAAGGACTACCTAAAGCAGGGAAACTGTGACCCAGTGACAAACAGAGAAAGGACAGTAAAAGACATGACCAACTATAGTGCCATGAATCACAGCGAGACATAAACCTTCTTCTTCTGTGTGTCACACAGCCGTGAGACATAGTGACAATAACAAGATGACACATGTCAAACTGGGCACACGTAAGGGTTAGTGGCAGGAATGCGTGTACATACGTGTGAATATAGATGTTGCACATGTACAGGATGCACACACGCACACACGCACACACAAAGAAACATTTTCAGTTCCTCAATACAAAAAGCATGGCTTTCTAATGGTTAATAAAAAAGACTGCCAGATTTACTGTACACATGCCCCTACCATAAGGTGAAATCCCCCAAGTAAATGGAAGGAATCATGAAACCTGCCTGGAAAAACAAAGTTGAATGGAAAAAATAAAACACAAAGGCACCTATTACCAAAATGGATAAAAACGGACTTAGTTAAAACGGACTTAAAAAAAATAAAAATGTAAATAACACGCATATACTTTCCTTCAAATAATCCTGATGTGGTAGGTTTTCCGGTCATATCATGTATAAATGTCATTTTAAGGAGACAGTGTCAGATAAGGGAAGATTTTTTTTTTAAGGATCAAAAAAACATTTTACAGTGAGTCACAGAAGTGACAGAAGTCATGCGCTCCTCATGACATCTCTGGATAAAACCTTTTACTTAAATTAGACTATTTTATGAATGGTTCACTGAATAAAAACACAGATGGAATATTCTGTGCATGCGCGTGTGGTTATCTATAAGGGGGAGTTCTGTAGAAGTTCCGCAGAACAGGAACTTAACTTCAAAAACCAACCCAAGAACTGTCACAGGAAACCAAATCTACCTCCACCCTGAAAACGGATAACATAAACGTTATGCTTTTATATGTATTATGTTACGCACATATTATGTTACATTTGTATTTGTAATGTGTGCGGTGTACTTAACTACACTACTTGGTAACGTAACTACAGGCATGTATTATATACTGTTGGGTACAAATGTTGCCTTGAATAGAAATCCGTAAGGCGGCATTCACAAAGAATTAGGAAGGGAACGCATTTTACAAGAAGCGCACATTCGGGAATTCAGCAAATGGGTTGAAAGGTCTGAAAAATAGTGCAGCTGTTTGACTTTTTCTTGTTTGTTGGCTGCGTGTTTGCGATACTTTGTCCGTCCTGTTCGACTCCGCTCCTTTTTCAGAAATGAATTTTGAATAGAGCTGCACAGAACCAAAGGAGAGTGTTCACAAATTAAAGCGTTACTTCACTTGACCATTATAATTTTACTCTACTGCTCTACTTGATGCATTTAATATGAATTTTTTTTTTTTTTTTTTTTTACGCTCCAACGTTCATTTGTCTTTGCAGGTTAGCGTTTTCAATGCCTGCTGTGGGACGTGAACAGCCACACTTCAGCAAACAAACAGGAGCATCAGAAAAAATAGACATGATATAAAAGAAATAAAACAAACAGGCCACTAGAGAACATAGTACAGACGGGGCTATGATAAACACACACTAAGATGGAAGGGAAACCATTTATAATACCTTTTACGTCTGATACTTTTCAGTCATCTCCTGGAAATGCTTTTGTACGTATTTTACTTTGAGTACTGCAGCACTGTCTTTTTCGGTTATTTGTCCTGTGCAGAAAGCGCGACAGAGGGAGGAGACGGGCATTTCTGTTGACAGTGTCTCTTTTCTGTTGACATTTACAGTGTCTGCAGTGTGGTTCTCTTTGTATTGCAACATCCCTTTGTGGCGTCTGAGGCTTCCCACAATAAACCATTAGAGATGAGCAACAAACAGAACTGTTGTTGACACCACACGTAACCATGGACATCTGCTCCATAACATTTTGCTCTAATGCGTTAGTCAAACATACTTCAAGGAAGCAGATCCTATTTCGTGAAATACACCACTTCAAGGAAATTATGTAAAGAGGAATAGCTGCAAATTGAAAGCCTTCTCTGACCGATTAAAGGAATCGCCTTTTCTATTTCTTTCTTTTTTTTCCTTTTTGTGTCCTGATACGTTGTTACTGCTGACTCTTCAATCACTGTCCATGAGTTTGGTTGCTGCTTCAGCGCTGACCTTTCAGCTGAGGTGTTTTCACAATTATTTAACACGAGCAATTAAGTCCGCGGAAACTGCTATTATTTGTGGCTCGCGAGACGTTTTTCAAATGTGTAGAATGTCCAGTGTCAAGTCTGCAATCATGCCATGCCAGGTGAGTAAGACCAAACAAATGCAAAGACCGCCCTGGTGGGAAGCTGTGAACAGGTTAAGTTATACAAGCAGTAGCGTTGGTGGTGTCTCTGGGGAGAACGCTGGTTTTGAATCAGTGTGGGCGAGATGAGAATAGGCATCCAGAGAGGAACTGGGAGAAGACTGTGGACGCTTTCAGTGGAGAGACAGGTGGACGGGGAGCCCACATCCTGGGACGCAAGGAGAAAGCCACTGAACCACACACGTTATGTACACACTCACACACACACACACACGCACACACACCATAGCAGCCACTGATCAAGGATCATATCCTCTAATCAGTATCAGTTCATGTCCTTTAGACAAAAGGGGCCCTTTGGCCTCCCGTCTAATGTTTTCTTCAGCGTTAACTGTAAATGTTTTCAGATGGTAACCTATAAATATTATAATGAATATAGTAAACTTAGATATTTAGGTTAGTTTTATGTTTTATTGAAGATGAAACAATTCTTTAGAAATGTTAAAAAAATTGGAAATTGTGTGACGTAACAGGAAAAACTTTACAAGTAAAAGTGAAGATAAGGAAGCTTGCTGATTTACAGGAACGTGATTTCTTGTAACGACCACTGGCACATTTATCTCGCCTGCGCGCTCAGCCCGACTTTAAAGTAAATCTTTTTGTTTGAGTGACTCATTTCACTGAGTTACATTTACTGTATATATGTCAGAAGCTGATATTAATCATTCTTCACATAAAGATGAATTTAAACTCATCACAGGCCTGGATTCACAAAAACTATACAGAGAAGAGACTGGGCTAATTGTGCCCACATCAGTAGGTAAAGGGCCAGAAGAAGGTTGCATCAGCCTGTGTCCCGGTTGTCGCACCCTCTGGCAACAGTGATCCCTGACCGCCTGATTTGTCTCTGGACAGGAAACACAGGAAGGAACCCAGGAAGACGATCCAGCACAGCTTCTCCAATGAAAAGAGGAACAGACAACACGCAGGCCTGCTGTGAAAAACACAATTCAACGCATTGGTTTACAAACATTGCCTATGAGAGTGTGTGATTAATGGAAGGGAGTCCATTGAGATGTGACGAGAGCGCTTGGAAACATGTTTTTCAGTGGCTTGAGAGATTTAGGTAAGAGGACTCACACAATCGAAATACACCCCAGGAATTTCCACGCTAGATGTCTTGAACACAAACCGTCACGGGTGTTTTAATCCAGACGTGAAACTACTTCAGCTCAGGATGAGGTTTATTCGCGTAGAAATCCTGCCAAGTTTATATTGAGCACAGTGTGCTTATGTTTCATCTTCAAGTGAAACAAAACTTATCAAGAAGGGCGATGGATGTCGAGGCGGAGGGGAAGACCGGGGTGGGGTGACAGTCCCTGGGGAAGCAGAACCAGGGGAGCATGAGGACTGTATTGACATGCAGCTCACACCTCAGTTCTCACTTTGTGTTTATGTGTGTGTGCATGCAAAGCACAGAGGTGACGGGATGTGGGTAGCCAGAAAGGTGACATGAGCACATAATCACACAAAATACCTTGGAAACAGATCTGCGACAGATGCTTCTGAAAGTACGCTGAATATGAAAATTGTTCAACTTTGAGTTATTATATATAAATATGTATGGGCAAAATACACATCAGTTATAACACAACATATTTCTCACTATTTTGTCCATTTAGAATGTCGCTGTTGCACGCACAAACACTAACATTGCAGACATTATTTTACCCTGCTTTATCAGCCGGTTTCCAAGCCATGAATTAAGTATAGTCCAAGAATAAAAGAAAAAAAAAGTGTTTTTTTGTCCAGGACCGGGCTTAATCCATGTCTGGTGAACTGAGCCTATGAGTCTGAATATCTTTGCATTTCTTTATATGCAGTTGATTACATGTTACTCCGTTATTGATTGAGGAACAGGATCTTTGTGGTTTGACACCTTGTTTCCAACTATATGGCCACAATGACTGTACAGGTTGCCTTGATTACACAACTTCTATTTGAGTAAGAAGCCACACTCTGGCCAGGCGCAGGTGCTGCTTGGATAAAGATTATTTAAAGTGACTCTAAAATGGTTCCAGTACAGCTGAGGGAGTCTGTGGGCCAAGCTAGCGACCACATGCCTTAGTAGAAAGTACAGTGAGAATACTTAGTTCCTCCTTTGAAATACCGAAGTCAAAACATGACCATCACATGATTTAGGTGGAATTACCTGCAAAAAAAATATGTTAATATGTGAATATAGCTGATTCATTTTAGAATAAACTGGAAAATGCCTCGTTTGCCACCATGAATGCATACAGAGGACGAGGATGACCACGGCACACTGATAAATATGCACCTTAACAAAATGTGTATTTTAAGGGAGAAAAGGGACTAAAACTGAATCTTCAATTTAAATGAACAGTTTGCATTTTTTAAAAGCAGCAGTGAGAGGTTCAAATATATTTTTATCACAACATTTGCATGTTTCTGTGTTCTGTTGTGCCCCATAGAGGGAGAAAAAGGTAAAGACTACTGAAGCACATCTTCTATGGCTAGTTAACCACGATGTTTGCACAATTTACAGTTCACATCAATAGAAAGTGCACAGGGGAAAATCCTGCTTATGTAACTTAGGGCAAAAAGTATGGCTTATGTCAGAGTGCTAAAAATCATGAGAAGGAAATAGTGAAACTTGTGAAAAAGAGGAAATGGCTTATTGCTAAAGATGACCTGCTGCTGAAAGATCTTTCATTTGTAATTAAATGTTAATGTGCTTTAATTGTGTTGATGTTTTTTTAGCTGAATGAAACATAAAAAAAGGCAACAACTGCTTTATGATGCCATCTAGTGGCAATACAATCGCCACAGCATTTCATTTGATTTTCATTTATGTATTTATATTCTTTAATATTCATTCATTCATTTTGTCGCCAAAATAATTTAAACTTTAATTCAGGCCATAGAAAAAAGTACATTTTATTTCTCATTTAATATAAACCGAAAGGTTTTTTTTTTCAATGTATTTTCTTTCTTTGTAGATGCATTTGTTGCTTTGTTACGTTCATTTTTCCTTTTTTCAGTGAGTATTTTTTTTCTTTGTTTTTATGTTATCACTGTTGTTTGCTTGTTAATATGCTGTTTTGTGTTAATGCTGTATGTTAATGATAAGGGGAGAAAATATGGGTTGTGGAATGGAAACTGCTTACATTGTTTTTTTCAAATTCTGGCTTTATGCCTCTGACAAAAAACCCAGTTATCATAGACGCACTAGTGTCAATTCAATTCATACAAACAGACCATATATATCCGCACACTTTTAGGCAAATCGTTTGTTTGTTATTTCTGCTACATTAAAAACACTGTTTGGAAAAAGGCTGTGTTTTTTTCACATTGGGTAGTTGACTGTATTGTCAAAGGAACGTGCGTTGTATTTATACAGAGCAGCATTTGCAGCTTGCGGTCTTTTATGTCAGTCGTCTCAGTTGCTATTTCAACAATAATGGTTCAGCACAAAGGAAAACCAAACAGGAAAACAAGAAGATAAGGCAAGAGGTTGCTGCTGTCAAAGGAGTCTTAAGAGTCTCGATGGAGGTCATTAAGGGAAATTCATAGGGGAGGTATGCACATTAAGTAAGGTTGTGGTCTTGTGGAGGATATAATCTGATGTTATCTGCAAAACAGTCACCGAATAAAACCACTGCACACTCAAACAGAAACTCAAAATAGTTTAGAATTAAATGTAATGCATCATCCAAGGTGTTTTAAAATAAAAGAGGCTTCAGAAGAGAGATCTATTTGAATTAATGGTGATGAATGTGATGAATAAATAAATGGATCAATTTATCGCTAGTGCCTGCAAAAAATAAACCAAAACAAACAAGCAGATGGGAAATGATACGTGAACTCGTATAACAAACGCTAGGATATAAGATCCCTATATGAGTTGTAAAGTACTTTATCTGTGTAGATTTGGAAGGTAGTGAGATGAGGAACGACAGTTATCTTGTCAAAATAAGGTTAGTTTCAAGAATAAAAGCTGTTACAAAGAACTAGAGGAAGATAGAACCAAAAGAGCAATATCTGACAATGATTGAAGACATTTTCACAATGGAAAAACTGACACATAAATTGAGATTACAAGAAGCACAACCGGAGGGAAAAAAAAAGGAAAAAACGGACAATTTAATTTAACTCAAATGGATCCGTTAGTTGAAAGATATTATGGACCGAATGAAGGACGAGTGAGTGTATTTCCCAAGCACTATTTTGATACTGTTCAGTTTTAATGATCTTTTATGAGAAACGATGTAAGTGAAAAACTAACAAATAAACTCGTAGGTTTTGTTTATATCAAGGAATGTTATGCGACGTCTTTTTTAGCCTAAGTCTCTATCTTTTTTTTTTATTCTATTTCGTGTTTTTTTTTCCCTCTCTACTAAATGTGTTGAGTTAATGAGCCACACAGGCAGCCGACGGGGAAACCCTGGACAGTTCCAGAGACGTCTGCCCAAATGTTTACACGGCTTGTTTAGAGCCTCTTTTTAAGACACACGAAAGACAAAATGCTCCCACTCAGACACATGCATTATGCGCATACAAATACACAAATATGCAACCACGTACAAACACACAAGGACACTAACACACACATTTCCAAGACTTTCCACATTTTCGGTCTAACGATGCTCTCTAAGTCATCTTCACCCAATTGCTCAACGACTCTAATTGAATACTTGGCAGAGACTGCGGCGATGATTGCATGCACTGAGCTAAAGAATCATTAGTCTTGGTCATTAGCCCCATTAGGAAGCCTGAGTGTCCTATGATGAAGCAACGTGAAGGAAACAAATGTATCTCACGACGGCGGTGCCACTCGCGCTTTTCTGTCTCGCTGATTTTTAGACCCGAACACTGACTTCGAAATGTCTGCATGTCCTTTCCATTCCTGTGTGAGAAAAGTACTTAAAGTTGTTTTTCAGGGTTATTTTGAGCTTGAAATTGAGAGAGTTCCTTCAAAGTTTGGGGATGTGAGAGTACCTTTTGTGGTCTAAACAAGTATGGTTCCATGAGAGAGGGGCTTTTTTTCTTCGCATCAGTTAAATGTTAATGTTGCAAAACACAAGGCACAAACTCACAAAGTGATATTGGGAAAGGGCCATTTGACCTCGAACGCTGAAATACACCTGTTTGTCTCCAGAAGGACACACACACACACACACACACACAATATTTAATATATATAAAAGAGAGGAAAATTGAACACCTTTTCCTGTTTACGCTCACATTACCTTGCGTCACTGAGTTCATTATTCTGTCATAACATCCTATGACGACATAGAAAAAAAAAGTCAAGAGTGTGCAAGTTGCATGTATGCAATGAGCATCAAAGAAAAAAAACAAACTTTATTTTTAGTTGCCCCATATACGGCTTCAGCCCAGTGCAACTCTGCAAAGGTTGGATAAAAGACAGCTGTGGCTTGAAGATTTACTCCAACTGTCCTTAAAGCTCAGCCAAGGCAGCTGAGCTCTCAGCCGCCTCTTCATCGCATCCCGGATCCAGAGGAAAATGAGTGCAGAGCTGGAGAGAGGACCTGGTCCGCTTTCAGCTTCTCCCAGGGGGTGAATTACGATTTCCCGAGTAGAGCTGAACCCAGGGAAACAGTCTGAGCGGTCATCCATCAGCCTGGGTGTCTGCATCCTCCTGAACAATGTGTGACCTCTGGGCGCAAAGAGGGTCAGAAGAGGGGTGACTTCCACCTTCACACACATGTATATACACACACACAGGACCGCACCCTGTGAGAGGTATTCACAGAAAATCACCACGAGATTAATCCTTTTCAGAAATACCAAAACAACGAAAACATGTTATGTGATGCAAGACTTAAAAACCTTTCTTTTCCTTTTGTTTACATTCACCACGTCACAAGATTTGTTTCAGTTTTAGCTCATGGAATTACAGTGTTTCTTAATGCTCATGACAACCAAGTGTATGCAACGAGAGAGCTCAATAATGGGATGCAATTTTAATATTTGTGCATCTACGTAACGGTTGACACGCGTGCATTAAATTGAACACGTTTCAATCACGTTTTACTTCTGATTAATGTGTTTTTTTATTCATTAATTGTGTATTACTCAGTATTGAAAATGAGGACCTCACCTATACTCAGTCACAATGAAGATTGAATGAATGAAAAATTAAGTAAAATATAGTGGAAAATATGCACATACATTATTGTAGCTATTCAGTGTAACAAGTACATTGGTAAGTAGCTGGATGGAACATGATTTTTGTATTGCATCAATGTAGAATAATAAGTAGTATATCATTTTTGATTTCGACACACCAACACTAAACTAAAACTCCAGACATAAAGACAAAGTAACTATAAAGATACGGTTCTATTCTTTGATTCTCTCGTGCCACCACATTTTGTTTGCTTGTTTCGTCCTTGTTGCGGTTTAAGTCTACATTTTTTGTCATACTGATTGCTTTTTCATTACAGTATATTTTCCTCATGGCAGCAATTATGGGCTCAAAGGGCCCTAAATTCTCAAGCTGTCTAATTTTGTAGGATTAACAAACTCTAAAATTTACAAAAATTAAAAGGAAAAACAAACTTTTGTCCATGATTAAAGCAAGTTAAAACATACCCAATGTCATCATTATATGTACTGTCAGGGGGATGGCCCAGATTACACCATAATCATGATTTTGTTGTGCAAAACTAAAGTGCTTGCAAACATACTGTGATGTGTAATATGTTTTTTTTTTTAGACCTGCTGATGAGCTCAGCCCACAGTGAATGGCCTAATGGTTATTAAGTATGGCTGGTAGGTAGGATGGTTTATGGTGCTGTGTAGACCAAGTGGCAGTGTGTAGAGGGATGGGATCTATCTGTATCTCTGTCTGGGATCCTGACAGCTCTGGCTTTAGTCTGCACCCAGACCTCCTACATGAATGTCTCACTGTTTACTGCCCTCCGCCTCACGCTCCTCCCACTACACATCTATCATTTCAGCAGGACCACACGCACATACATGACATATACAAATGCAAACACACACACACACACACACACACACACACACACACATAGTACACAAGCTTAAAATCTCAGAGTAAAGGTTATTATCTCTTGATCCTAATCTTACCCTTAAACTAAACTGGTCCGTAACTCGTATCCTACCCTCACCTAATCGAAGTTTTTTAACTGATCCTCAAACCTTTAACCACAAAAAAAGTTAGGAAAAGCAAACATAGACCGTTCTTTGGGGAAAAAAAATATCCACACTTGTAGCATCTAAAGCTTTATTTGTTCTTACATGGACTGCAAACAAGCACAAACGCACTCAAGCTACTCACTCGCTACCCTAAATCTAACCTCCCCTGCGTCATCAGGCTCCCTCAGTACAGATGTGTCCCAAGGAGACAGATTGCCTCTCATTCCACACGCAATTTCCTGTAATAAAAGAGCAGTTTGAGATGATGAGCTCAGAGTAGGCTGATGCCACTGTGTGATACCTCGACACAGGGGAATTCTGTCCATGTCTGATCTCGGAAAATTGTCAACACACTGTCATAGCTGGATATTATGTAGGACTTATGTATATGAATGTGGCAAGGTGCGTTAAAGTACGCGATGGCCAGAAGACAGCATTGGCACCAAAAAGCTGCATTTGTGTAAAGGTGGTATTTGTGTTTGTTTATTCACGTGAGAGAATACATTGCTCAATTGGCAGAAAAGGGGGAGATTGTTAAGGTCTACCTAAAAAACAGGAAGAACCCCCAGCTACTGCCCTGTTCGTCCATCATTAGTCACAGGTCCAGGTCCATGCTCTCCCTAATTATAAGCCTTTAGCCGTGACCCTTCAGCCCAACGTGCCTTCTCCTCTCACCTTTCCCACATTAACAGACTTCCTGGGAGAGCCGGACCAGCACTTCTCTCTTCTCCTCAGGAAATGACTTCTGTCTCTGGCTTCATGCATATTTGTGCAATATTTTCCTTTTTTTTTCCTCTTGTACTTTCTATCACTCTGCTAACACAATTGCATCATGACAGCGTCCATCTGTTTGGTCGGAGAGCAGTGATCTCTCTGGGGTTTTTTTTTTTTTTACACCTCTTTGTTCAGTGCAAGTGTGTGACATAGTGGAGGGTGGAGGACTTCATTCGCAGTAAATGTTTTGTTTGTGTGGCCAAGCGCGCTATAATACAAGAAAATACAAGAACATTTCAGTGGTTAGTTATGTTATTTCACAAAAACATATTTTCTCACTTCCCTCTGGTGGCATATAGTCGATCAGTTTTGTTTTTATTTGGCTTAAGTTTTGAAATCTGTTGGATATCCGCTTCCTCAAAATAATAAAGGTTAAGGCATTTTTGATTGTGGGAATCAAAGCATTAAAAATACAGTAAAAATGTTCTACTTTTAAACAATTCATCAGTAACACATCAACACATCAGTAAAATAAATAAAAATAAAAACAGCATCTAAAGCATACTTAGAATGACACTGATTTTCTGTGGAATCATTTCTATTATATGTAGTTAATGAACAAAATCTGTTTTATTATTGCTGCATTACAAACATTAAAACCAACTTTATTACATGGTTACATTTCACATATCACTATGGGTGAGGTGAGAATTTTTTTCTGTTTCAGTGATTCCAGCTGTCAAAACCAGTATTAAAATTGTTCCATGTTTTATGTTTGTTTCATTCGACATTACAAAAATGTGATTACAAACACATTACAAACACTGAAATTATTTGACAATAGGATTTCTCTCGTCTGTGATACTAGAACCAGCAGTTTTGCTGTCTAACATGAGCATTAGCGCCAGGTCACAGAAAAAGATCCTCCGCTTTTGCATGCTCATCCTAGATAAAGATTCATCAAAAGAAAACATAACAAACAAAAACTCTGAGGCGAGTGCGCTACCAAACAAGGTCTTACGGTGTTGTAACAGGCAAGTATGTGACTAATTTTAAAAACATAAAGTTATCTTTGAGATATTCACCATGTTTGCTGATTCATTTGGTGTCATCTATGATTTTTCTCACTGCCGCAGACAACACTTGACTCTTCTTGGGCAATGTTAGGAAATCCCACCATTGCTACAGAAGTCTCATTCTGACTGCTTGCTCTATACATACAGTATATCTCCATTTCTCCAGAATAATTGAATTCAAACACTTGAGCCATATTAAACTGAAACATATACAGAGCGGCGATACTGAGCTCCATCAGACTTTGTGGTCGACACAAAAATGTCAAGATGAAGAATCTCTGCCAGGTGGACATTCATACACTATTAGCTATCCAGAAAATACTACATTTCTGAAACTCTTGTCAGAGACCAGACAGAAGCAAGATTCATTAATGTCACTGTTCCATGAAGTGGTATAAGACCGTAAAATATATTCGATTGTCATGCAGCCAGCATCTTCTTAATAGTGGCACCAGTTGAGTAAAAGTCAAAGGAAATTTATCGTGTTACTCCAGAGCACTCTGCAGCATTGTATAAATTTGTCCTCCATGCTCTGACATTAGATTGAGTATGAGCGTTACGCTGTGTTTACTCTCACGCCTGCCATGGGTTGGCAGCTGTCCAGTGGGCTCAGGACTGCTCAAGCCCCTTGTTGGGTCTGGCCTGTAGGCAAGATCTTCCAGGCCTGATTAAAATACTGTCACAGAATGACAGATGAAAGCTCTAAGGAGCTCTATCTTTAGCTCTGGGTAAGGCCTCCAGCTTCCACTCTGCTCTTAAGGGAAGGATGAAGGGACAAAGAGGAAGGGAAAGAAAGATGGAGCAGCAGATGGAAAGTGAAAATAAACCAATACTACATGGGAATAAAGTCACCTTCCAATGGCTGTGACATATCACGACATTCTGGCAATAAAGTCTTATTCGTAGCGGTGACTCTGTCAATAGTGAGAAAAGTCTAAATATGTCAAGAGCAAGAGTGTTGTGTGTGTCTTTACTCCCTTTTGCTGACACACTTGTATCGCTGTCAGTGAAGAAGACAAAGCAGCATTTACTCAAGCCTCCCTCTGTCTGTCCACCTCCCCTCTCAGGACTATGTTGGTTTAACCCTGGTGGGCAGCAGGCAGGCCTGACAGCACCCAGACACTATCATGTGATTTATGATGCGCTTTGAGAGTGGAGAGGAGATGACCACTCAGATTTGACCCCTGTCGTCTTATCAGCCACTCATCGCGAACTAGAAGACACTCAGACTAGTCCTCGTTTACTCACGCACATTAAACCATAAGGCATGGGAGCGTTGAGTGTAGTTAGTCATAGTACAGTAGTTAGCCTAAGCAGCAGTGAGTGGTAGAGAAAACAGTAAGAGGTGTTCTTCATTTGAGAAAGTTTTAGGAAACATTAGTAGTGCTGCATAGCTGTTGATTTCATCTTTAAATGCTGGCATCATTGCATACTGGGAAGATGTGACACTTTCTATACAGTAAAAAAAAAAACTATTTCCAGGTAATGCCTTTAGATATTGACATTTATTGGTGAACATATCAAATGACTGGCTTTTCATAACTTGGGGTTTGTTAAACTGATTGTTACAATGGGACTGATTTTGACTAGTAAGGATGCAGGCTTTTGATGTGCAGTATAATCTGTGTCCTGTAGGGGGAGTCCTGCACAATGCTATAAAATCAAGGGAATTTCTATCTGCAGTAACCCGCAGCACCGCACTTGGCTTCAGAAGCCATCACAATATCCCTACAGCTAAATGCTGGTTATGACTAAAATCAGGAAATATTTCTTCAGAAATTAATTTCAAAATACGTGGCGACAACCCAACATATTTTATAAAGCTGTCTACAATTAGACTCAGCTTCATAATGCAAAATCCCTTTTAATTCAACCATAGTAGATATTATATGTATACCTGATGATTTCTTTTCCAACCCAAAGAAAAAGAAACATTTTTCCACAGAGTTCACCACAGAACATCTTTCAAAACAAGCACTGGGCCGGGTTTAAGGTGATGTAAACAGAGATCTATTTCTGTGGCTCTGACACACCGTGGTTTCCCTGGAAAGAGAACAGCAGCCCGGCGTTACAACAAAGGAGGCCACACAGACAGCGGTGGTTAGAGCATCTCTCTGGACCCAGACATGGACAGACAGATGGATAAAAGGATGGAGTGAAAGACAAGCTGCCAAATACAGTAAATGTAAAGAAGTACTATGGGCCTGTGTCTGAAAACTCCAAAAGTTATACTGCATGCTTATTTACAGGCATAAACACAAGTGGTTATGGAAACTCTTTATATCGCCATACTGTACCTTCGAAGTGGTCATGATTGTCTTGTAAAGTCAGAAATGATTGTGTGTGTGTGATTGTGAAGAAGAGGGAAGAATTGGAGAGGGAATTTTCTTTTTGCATTTATTTTAATTTACCAAAAAATCACTTCCACGACAGAGAATAAAGCAGCAAAAGATATGCATTTTAAAACTCTGGAGAGGACGAGATGAGCCAGATCCCTGTGGTAAAGTCACCCTGACACAGAGACACAGAACAGACAAAGAGCTCCCCCTCGTAAACTCAGCAGTGAGGCTTCAGCAGTCTGGCACACACTGATGTGCAATAACACACACAAACACAGACACACTAAACCTTGACTGGTAAATTTGACCATGCTTATGCACACTGAATCATGAGCTGTATTCTGTGGGTGTATCTTAATATGTGAGCCTGTTTTATCAGTTGAAGGGTTTCTCTGGCCACAAACTGGGATCGATTAGACGGCACACAGTTACCGGCAGACACACACCCACACACTTCTCTTTTTAGTGATCCTTGGCCCACCCAATGTACACCATCAATCAATGCATTAGGTGCAAAAAACTCTCTTCCTTTATCCAACAACCTCCCTCCCACTCCAAACACACAAACAGATCACAACAAATCATGCTCACTTGCAGTGTTGATCCCATCCCGTAAGACAAAAGGTAAAGGTGTGGTAGATGGCACACTGTTTGTTTTTTACCTTAGTCTTACACCAAACTTAGTTGAGGCAGATTTGTTAATTTTAAGTCCACCTGTCAAGCAAGGATGCCTAATAACAACACAAGCCCACAAATCCCTGCTGACACATGGAACAACACAGGCATGCTATTTTCTTCATCACCTACGTGAATATGTGGGAGCTGGAAGATAAAGAGCAGATGATTTGTGCAATACGGGTGCATTTGTCCGTGTGTATCCAAGGCAGATGAACATGACGTGTCTGATTTTGTTAACCTCACAAACTTCACAGTCTGACAGACAACTGTTGTTTGATATATTTTTAGAGTGTTTTTAGGAGTCGCTGGTATCAGCTGAGTCAAGACCGGGGCATATGGCTGGTCAGTGTGTGAGGCAGCATGGGAGAAGGCTTCTTTTCTGGAGGAGTATACCAGAGACATAGATCACTGGGAGACAACTATCAGAGAAGGTCAGCCACTCACTGGAGGCCCAGAAAGATGGATAGGTGATAGGGCTGGGAGGCTTTTCCAGGCTGGTTATAACAAGATTACTTCAGCTTGCGTGTCTATCTCATTTACTTTGTGTAATTTCACCGCCGAGCCACCAGTTAACAGTATGGCATTTTTGGAAAGGTCAAAATGTCTCCGTCTAACTGCAGACGCATTCTGACGATGACTAACTAGCCACAAAAGCGTCATCTGATTTACAAACAGATAGCAGCGACCATTTTTCAGAGATGTTAACAGTGACAGCATCCCTAAACACTGATGTCATCTCTTAGTGCCCTGAGTGAAATAATTCCACCATGACAGAATTCAGCAGCAACACAAAAATAGTCTGTCTGGACTGAGGAAACAAAAAGTGTCATGAAGTAAAAGCATTCCCTGATACAGATGATGATAAGATTATTGGACAAGTGTCTTGACACACAGCCTCCTGCCACTTTGGGGAGTGAGTACAGTACATTATCAAACTGCCTGGGGTAAATCAAGGTAAGACTTTTCTGCATTTTTTTTCTTCCTTCGTGTCACCCTTCCACTCTCGGGGGCCCAGCCAGCTTCTGGTTTATTTCCACTCTGTTCGGGTCAAGTTTGACGCACATTTGAAATGGCTTGGAAAATAATTGCTGCTTTTTATTGCAGTGGTATCATCCTTACACTATAGAAACCTCTGTAAGTATCTATTTGCGTCTCCCGACTGAGCCAGCACACTGTGCAGCTGAACCTGCTTGGAGATGAGACCTAATACTACAAAAACCAGAAAGGTTCACTCTGGTGTGTCTTAACAGTAGCTCATTGGCGTTTCATCTTGATACCTATTTATGCATCGCAATGGATGTCCCGCTGCACATCACATGACACTACATCTGAGCCAACAGGCCAGTAGTCAGTCCTGACAGAGTTATGACTGCTGCTAAAAGATCCTGTTTATTTATCAGTCTTGCTGTTATTATGCTTATTATTATTATATATTATTATGACATAAAGGGCTAGCAGTTCAGATATGGCATTTTTTTTAAGCACAAGTAAAAACAATGAAATAGAATAATGCTGAATAATATTGTGTTTGTTGTGTGCACTTGACTCGTGTTTGTGGCTATGACCTACACATGCGTGCGTGTGTTAAACTGCCACTGCTTGCATTTCCCCCGCAGGGATACAGATAGTCCTTCAGATAAGCCCCATCTCCATTTACAATCACAGCTCCTGAGATTGAGTCTTTTTTCTCTAATAAGTAAATTACCTCTAATACCTTCTGTGCTGTACTTGGCTGCTCTCAGCCTGTGCAGGCCCTCATGGAAACCAGATGTTACACTAGCCTGCCAGCACATAGGCTACATACACTGTCTAATGTATGCTGGGGCAACATGGCACCAAGAGGCACATACATTCACATGTGTGCACATGTGCTCAGTTGATGTGAAAGTAGCTGGTCACCTCTCCTCATTCTATCTTTCAACCTAAGATGAACCCTTACCCTCACTTCAGCATCTCTAATTATACACACTTCCTTCATCTAAACACGACTTTCACTCTCTCCTACGTCTCTTTATTTTCCCCTCTGTCACCATTGCTCCTGTCCTTTTATCAGTGCAGCCAGCTTTATCCCCAGTGGACTCATTTCTTTTTTCACAATAACAAACACAGACTTTGTATCAGGCTGTTGGCCAAATCCAATTGGCTAATGAGGGCATCAATTGATCTTGAGGTGTAGCGCCACAAGCTGTGTGGCAGACCACTCAGTGATCAATAACCCCACCTGGAAGACATATTTATCCACATGATTTGTTTGACAGTCCTCAAGATCTGTGTATCAATAATGTAAACACTGTAAGACTGTTAACTATTGCTAATGATATATCCTTAGTTTATAGATGTATCCATCATTGGCTGATGATCACTCCTGGTTTAGGACAGTGGAAAGAGGGGTTAAAACTCGTACCATATGCGGTGATCAAAGTTTGATGAGTACGTTCGACAGCAGGATTTTGTGTGTGTTTGTATGTTGTGTGTGTGCATGTGTGCATATTTATGTGTGGTGGCGGTGGTGGTTTGTGTCTGTCGAGGTGTGGATGCTCACATTCAGTGATAGTCCTCCATGACTGCTGTGCCATGTGTGCAACTGGACATACTGTTTCAAACCATGTGGTTTCCAAAAATACAGAGGTATGGACACACACGCTCACATCCCCCCACCTCCACTACACAAACACGTAGCCAAACACTAAGTACAGACACAGTGAGAAAGCACAGGCTGACCCTCCATGTATGCTGTTGCCTGTGACCCGTACCTGTTTCTGTGAGTTTTACAGGCAGCTTCACACCACCGTGTCACGCATCGCCACACTGAAGGCCCCTGAACACTGACTCTTTGTACAGACACAGCAGTGCGTGGGAAGGACCTTCTACCGCACACCACACTGTATCTGTTCGCATCTGTCTGTGTGTGTGTCCAATTCTATTTTATTTGTTTTCTCAAGTACTTAACTGTTTATTGTTGAGTGTGCATCAGTGGTGGAAAGTAACTAAGTACTCAAGCACTCTTCTTGAGTACGCA
>JAPQRN010000018.1:32229719-32243624 GCA_037367275.1 Coranthus polyacanthus | reverse complement strand
TGTGTGTGTGTGTGTGTGATAAAGAAAGAGAGAGTGAGTGTGAGTGTTAGCATGTGCTGTCATCATGCATTTACCATTCTGCATCAACTGTGAGAGAAGACTGAGGAGATTAAATCTGAATTGGATGAATAAGGAGGAATGGAAAAATGTATCTCAGCATCTCCGCACGATGGGGTTTGATTTCTCCGAGTATCTCAAATGAGTCCAATTTATGCTTGGGGAGCTTTGTGCTAAATGCACATTTGGTTTGTGTTCTGTTTGAGCGGGGTTCAGAAGGTCAACTTCATCTCACTGATCACTGCTAATAAGATGAGGTTTCATCAAACAATAAGGAGAATATTAGAAAGCGACTCCAGATGGTTATTTTACCATTTATCACTCAGGGAGTAGTAAATCCAATATATCAAACTCTTGGTGAAGCCTCAAAGTAACTAAATCTTGTCATATTTCTCAAACAAATAAACTGTACGACAGCTCTGTGCCCTGCAATTTCTGGGTAATCACTTGACACATATGGACACCACTCATTTGGCAACAGAGTCTGGTATTTGCTCAACCTGCTCATTTTTTTTCACGTCGTGGAATTAGCAAACTATTACAGCAAATTACCCCTCGTTGTAATGAGGTGAGAAAGGAAGAGAGAGCAACGGCGGATGAGTGCACAAAAGACGGTGCACTCTACAGCTGTGAACAAACCAGGCCTGGAAGAGCCAACATCATAATTCCAGGCCTATCATTGTAATCACAGCTCCATCACAAAATGGATTTTGTCAGGGCACGCCAAGTCCACTAAGAGCTGCTCCAGTTAAACATTAAGCAGCTGGTCTCTCTCTCGCTCACTCCAGCATTCTCTCTCTCTCTCTCTCTCTCTCTCTCTCTCTCTCTCTCTCTCTCTTACACACACTTGCGTTCACACACACACGTAGAAAGACATACATAAAAATATTACACGGTTTTGTTTGTGTACTTGTGAAGGATAAGGATCTTCGGCAGAGTGTAAGTATACCTGTGCGTGTGTGCGTGTGTGTGTACAAGTGTATGTGAGCGCATGTGTGTCTCTTGAGTGTGTGTTTCAAGCGAAGCCTGGAGCTGGTTTGGATTAGCTCTGTGTCTTGTTCAATCTGACAACAGTGACGTGTGCTCTGGTGGCCTGCACTATTGCAGCAGTGTGAGCTCCATGCCTGTTTGGGGGTGTGTGTTTATACATTCGAGCGTGCGCGTGTTTGTGTGTCTACCTGCCGCCTCGCTGCTGGCTGGGAATGCAGGGAATGCTTCTGGCTCTGACCCCACCCCTGTCCTTCTTGTCCGGCCCACTCCAGGAGGACACTGATGGGGAGTGATGGGGGCATATTGGGGGTGAGGCGGGGTGAGGGGGCAGTGACAGTTCAGTAACACTCACCAGAGCCTGCCGTCCCCTGTCGCAGAGTGGCATCGCCCACCCTCAGTGCCAGAAGGGAGAGTTTATTTTTTTAGCTCCTGCTCTCCCTTGCGCCGGCTACAGAGGACCACCGAGTGTGGGGTCTTTCTCCCTCTGCCCTAAGCCTTTTCTGCCCCCAGCCGGAAAGAGATTTATTAGGGAGGGGCTAATGAAAGAAAAAAAATGTTGTGACCTCCACTTAACTAGAGGTAAACAAACGGCTGTGGTAGTTTAATCAAAAGTGCACGCATCTCTCTCACTGTCAGTGCGGCGGGGTTATGGGAGTGCAGGTTGTACTATGGATTTTTTTTTTTTTTTAGAGCAGCAGATGAGAATGTGAGGATGTCATGGCGGAGGCCTTTACAATTCAAAGCAAAACAAAAAAACATTTTATTTTTGAAATCTGGGAAAATGCATACATATACATTTTTTTTTTTCATTTTTGTTAGCCAGTGTGAAGAAAGAAAAAGAAAAAGAAAAGAAAATGTCCTGCACAGTTACAGCATCTGGTTTGAATGGCAGAATTCTATTTCAAGACTGATTCAAAAGTTTAGATGAGATGCATCATATCAGTTGCTCACTGATTACAGCTGTGCGACTCATCTTTGAGAATATCTGCATCTGAAATCAGATCCAATCTTCCTGCCCAGCAATTAAAACACACAGCACTAATAACCTACATCTGTTTGACATCATATTTATTTTACAAGGGGGAAGTCTCTACCACTTGTTTGGCTTGTTCAGCCCTATGCTTTCCGAGCCAAGCCGCGGGTAAAACTTTCTCCTGACTTCTAGGTTTATAGTCAGCTTATGAACCTACAGTTTATTTGTCTCACGTCGTAAATCTGTAATGAAGCTCATTTTATATGCTAAAAACAAACGAAGAGTATATCCACATAAACACAAGCAGAACCAAAGGGATATAATTAAATGTAAATTTGTTCTTATTGAGCTGGAATTCACGGTTCTCCCAAACTTTTTCACTTTTATTGTGAGTGAATATATTGTATTGTGTTTTATGTGAAATTTGAATTTATTTACTAGCCAGCTGCAACAGTAGTTTGCATTTAAATTTAAACCTGGTAATCTGTACTGAGTTACACTCACTTTTGTGTAGTGAATCCAGTCATTTCATGTGATAAATGAATGCAACTGAAAATTTCTGAAACTTGAATAATTTACTTACAGTTTGATATTCCAGTAAACTGTCTAAAACACAGGTGCACAATCATGCTGATACAGAGCGGGAGTGAGACATCAGTGTTAAATGCCAGTGATTACACCACTGTTCTTAGCACTGCCAATAGTTACACAATGTTCTTCATATATCAGTGAATAAGACAGGTTTTCCTTTGGGACTGTGCTGCAAACTCCTTTATCCTTTTTACCTCAACAACATTTTCACTGATCCCTAGCCCACCTCCCATATCCCCATCCAGCACCTTCCAGTTCACAAATGAAATATAATAATCTTTCTTTTCCCAGATTCACCTATCTGCTTAGTTTTGCACAATGGCCCTCTATTGACCTCCTCCTGTCTCCCTGTTTCTCCTCACTTTCTGACATTTTCTTGGTTATGGAGCCAGTAAGTGCAGCAAGCAATGTGGACACAGAGAGCCGTCCTATGAATCTGAAAACCACGCTGACCATTTTAAAGAAAAGATTGTGGATACACATGGCACTGTAAGCTACCAGCATTAAATAAACAGGCCGCTGCTCTTCACGGAGGCTGGCAAGTACACATCTACCACAGCTTCACTCACAGGGCAGTGGTTGTGTGCGGCCTGAGCCTGGCCTTCCTGTCTAGACCAATGAAGATAGGGTTAATGAAATGCTCCACGCTGTCTGGAAGCTGTCTGAACATTGACTGCAGCATCCATTTTCGACTTGTTCCCCCTGAAGCATCACACCTCTGCATACACCTTCCTTTCTTCCATCCCATCCTCCACTGCCTGCCCCCTTCTCCTCCATCCTCCATCCTCAAACACTAACTTACACTCACTGTCACTTTGGAATTCTTCCTCCCCCCACCCACATCTCTTTTGCTCTCAGGCATGCGCTCTTTCTTTCCATGGAGAAGCACCATTTATGAGACAGACCTAGAATAAATGGTGGTCAGCAGTTCAGCATGTTGGCTCGTCCAGCTCTGTAAATATGGATGACTGGACCCAGCCAGAGGGAAAATGTGTGAGTGTCTTAAACAGCGGCTGGACTGCTCTGCCAGCAGAGCACCTGGATGGTGTTAATCACAGCTTAACATAAACACCTCTTCAAAACGACTACACGTACACACATACGACCGTGTACATGTGCACACAAACCGCCTTCTTTATATGAGGGGACACGTACATGCTAGTGCAGTGCCACAAGGCTACATAAGCCACCTACTTATGTAATACACATTGCCTCCCTCACCCCCCCACAAGCATCCATTACTGTACTTTCCATACGAGAGCCAAACGTGAACATTGGAGAGCACATACCACAAGCCTGATATACAAACTGAAAGGTCATTTCATTGGCACTTCATTATTCAGTCTGACTTTACCTTCTATTTCGCCAATTTATGTGAGGTACGTTTGACTTTGCCATACATGTAAATCACAAGTTACTGGTATATCCAGCAGCTCTGACATAATGAATGCTGTAATCAGGTTTGATAAGCCCAAACTTATGGAGAATGTCAGGTGGTTAATAAGCAGAATAAATTCAAATACTGTGTGCTGTTGCAGAAACACAGGACAAGATTTCATGCTACAGAATAAAAACAAGTGTAGCAGAATTTCCAGTGGGTGGTTCCTTCCACCAAAATCATTGTTTTCTTGGATGAGGATTTACAGTGATATAGTTAAATACCTTGATAAAAAATCTCGATATTGAATCAGTAGTTGTGCAATAGAAGACAGTGCTCTTTTTAAGTAAAGATAAAACATATTACACTGAGGTTTTTTATTCAACAAAACACTAATACACATGGACTCCTACGCAGACTTGCAGCCACACACACAGACAAGGGGGTGGGGTGAGGCTCTTACATTATGCTCTTTTCGCAGAAAACTGATTTGCGCACAAAAGTATTTTAAATCGGTCCTGTGGCACTCGGCCATCCCAGTATTTATCTCTCTGGGACCTGAACTTGGCCATAATGGATCATCCTCACTGTGGCTTAAGATACAGTCATCTCTGTAATACGTAAACACATGCTGTCACACATCAGCCCATCAGAGAAAGCTCTGCAGGCTCTCCAGCGGAGGGGGCCCTTGGTCCAGCATCTGTATCCAGGCTTTGTCGATATTTGTTGGGCAAACAGGAGTGCATGGCTGGCCTGGGTGCTGACAACAATCATACTTTATGGCCCGGTGTCTGGGCTGAGATAAACACAGTCAGCATGCCACGAGAAGGTTGTGTGTGAGTGTGTGAGTGTGTGTATGTGTGCGCATCAGTCACATGAGGAAGACGTATTATCTGTTTAAACTCCTTCACTGCAGCCAGGCCACACAGCAGGCCTGCTGCCTATTTTATTTCAGCTTACACAATCTGGCCTTCCTTTCATATCTGCAATACTTAACATTTTTAAAAGGCTTGCCTTCATATATTCATTCCCGTATCAAGTAATATTACAGTGTGATTACTCTAGACAAATATATTTTTCAGACTTATACTTACCAAAAATGATAAATCAGAATAGTTTTCAGAGTGGGCCCGCTGTATTTCAGAAGTAACATTATTCAACAGTATATGAAGAATGTAAGAAATTGCATAATACTTTGGAACAAATCTCTTAATATATGCCTTTATTACTGCCTGTCAAGTTCATCTGTGCTTCCACACTGTATATTTCCCATCAGGCTTACCATATGACATTCTCTGAATTGTTTGCTTACCTTCCTGTGTATTAAGCCTACAATCTGGCAACCGCAGTGTCCAAACCTCAACCACAACAGACCTGGTTTTGGTTTTCAGGACAGGGTCTGGTTTTAGTGAAGAAAGACAGGATGATGTATGTAAAGTTACGGATACACAGTAGCTTTGACTTTCGTTCATCACTGCAAACATTACAAAAAGAGCACATTTTATAGCTTCTCTAAAAAGTACCAAGTATCACTCCCAAATCAGGCAGTGAAATGCTTGCATGGCAGTATGATTAATTCGCTTTTTACTGTTTTCCCGTTTCTTTTACTTGCATTTTGTAGCCGTTTCTCATGCGTTTTAGGCACTTTGGTTTATGCTGTTTTACAGGGAAACTAGGATTGAACTTGTGACCTATACTTTATGGGAGGCACTGTAGTGGTCTCACTTCTCCTGTGGAGCCAGCTGGAGTCTCTTCACTCCCAGCCCATTAGCACTCTGTACATCCAGCTGTGTCTCTGTCAGACAACAGGTCTGATCCACAACACATTACCAGCTCCTCCTGCTTCAGTTCACACAATGAGGACAACACAGGGAGAGAGGTAGTAAATGAGGATCACCAAGTACATATTATCAGTGTGTCCCCTCACTTTTTTACACTAGCAAACACATACACACACCCAACTGGTGACCTGTGATTTTGTGAGGCCCTACCTATACATTGATTAACCCTGAGAGTGTTTGGCCATTAGAGCTTGATCTACAGAAATCAAACCAATATGTGAACTCTGTGATTAGTGTCAAAAACATTACAACGCCTTTCACTCAGAAACCAGAGCTTTGTGCATTCCACTCCTGCTCCCCATATCTCTGGTATGAAATACAAATATTCTACGATGAGGGAGCGAAGCACAGGAGAGATGAAGGGTGGGGGTTATCGAGCTGCTACATTTTTTCCACACATTTTTTGCCACGTCAATTTGGAGAACATGTCACCCTGGCGCTCCTTTTCTCCCACCTTCACTTCTCTCACATACACATACACACCCACATCTACACACAATCAGTTATAAAAATATTTCTCCAACGTCAAATGTCCAGGGGTTTCTGAGGCAACGTAATTCTCCCCAGTGGGAGGCAGATCACAGGAGAAGTCTGCACTCTACCTGCTTTACTGACAGACCTCCCTGAAACCCGCTGGCTGCCTTTCACCTGCAAACGCAGCCACCCCATACAAATGCAGCCAATAACTCCAGAGGCCGAGGGGCAGCCATACAACAGAGGCTTTCTCCCAGTGCAGACAGAGCCCCCAACTCTGAACACCAGCCAAAGGCATAAATGCCTTCTGTATCATTTACAACGTCCAAAAAAACCAAAGCCAAGGACAGGAAAGAAGGAGAGACAGTAGAGTTACAGTACAATAGCAGGGGCGATGGAAGGATGGGGAGGTAACAGGAAGGATTTTTACCACACTGCGTGGGTGATTGGTACACAGAGGTGGTACAATAGCATAGTGGGGATGTGTATTTATACTAAGGGTGAATTTTTTTTGCCCCATCCCCCCGACTATATAGCAATGTGCTGACTGGAAACTACAAGAAGGTCACTTTCCATTTCACTTTGCCCTGTGTTAACTGTGCTATACACATCATTCTGGGGGGGTTTCTGACCTCAAGTTGAAGATCTGACATTGCGCTGTGCCCCTAGAGGCAGTACTTCCTTGTGTATGGCAATAATCTAAACTGCAGAGTCATGATTGTGATATGATAGCATGCATCTCTCCCAGGGCAAGCTGGCATGAAGGCCGAGGCCAAGCAGGAAGTTTGTGATAGGAACAAATTGTTAAGAGGAAGGAAATGTTTAAGTCAATGGGATGATAGCTGCCAATTCTGCTATAACACACTTTTTTGGACTGTTTAAGACACTAATGAAGGTGTGAAAACTCCGCTACCACTCTCAATTCTACCTTTTTACTTGTTGAAAAAAAAAAACTGGATCTTTTATAACAGTTTCATCTAGATATTTTAAATGATCTGTACAGGAATAATCATATCAGTTTTATTCTATGTTATAATGATAGTGAAGGTATAATGAACCTAAATGTGGAACCTTACTCCTCCCTTTCATATGTGACGCAAAATTCCAGCCTTACTGACAAGTTTTTTTTGCAAATGGGGTGTGTAACGTGGTGTGGCCGCCCCGGATAGAAGGTGCACATATGGGCCACAGCCCTGCAATAGAGGGCTGAGCCTAAGGAGGTCTGGAGCTCCTCTCTCCACAGGTTTAGTCTACAAGACTTGAGGGCTACAAGCTCTACATCTGGACGTGACCACCATCTACACCATCGACATGAACATACTGCCAAGGCACGTGTATCTAGCACAGGGTATTAGAGGACAAGTGGCGGCATGCAGAGAGGTGGTAGTCCCATTCATTTATGTTAGAAAGTCACACAATAAACACCAATTATTTAGATCATTTCTATAGTAATCGGAATTTAAATCATATGTTTTTCCCCTCAACATAAAAAAAGAGCAAAGTGTTTCGTAGCTTTGTGTAGCTCTCACATGCCGATGGGTGTCAAATTAAAGGAAAAAACAACATTGCAAGGTCTCAGTAAGGTGTTGGGCCACCACATGACACCACAACAGCTTCTTCAGTGCACTTTAGCATTGATTCTACAAGAGTGAGGACTGTACTGGAGGGATGAGCACCTTTTTTGGTGTTTTGATGATGGTGGTGGAGAGTGTGTTCGTTCAAAATCTAGGTCTTCAAGAGGTGTTCAACTGGGTTAAGTTCTGGTGACTATGAGGGCCATAGTGTATGACTCACATGATTTTTTATACGGATCAAAGATTCTGTGACCCCTCATGTGAAGAAGCATTAAGGATTTATAGTGACCTCTATGTGAACCGGAAATCAGTCCCTGCTCATGTGCGTATGCATCAGCTTGACCTCTACTATGGCAAAAACCCAGGTTTCTCTTAGTCACTACTGCATGAGGTGAAGGTAAGAGTATTTTATATTTTAATCCATTTTCAGTCATTTCAGAATGGACAGGGACATGTATTTTCAATAGGGTTTTTTGTATCTAAATCACTAATCATGTCAGCAAATCCAAAAGCTTTTTCAGAGCTAGCATAAAACACCGCTAAAGCTCACCTAGAAGTCTGCTTGAAGGCCAAGACTCACACCACTACAGAAGAAATTTTGATCTCCGGTCATCATTGCAGTAAATCTGACGCTATAAACAAATTTTTTTACCTGTATGTAGCTTCATTTGAATGTCTTCAGCCGGCTGAATCAAGTTCAAATGTGCCATAGTCAATGCACGGGTCAACTTTGCTCTTTTCTTAGTAACTACATTACACTTAGCCTTTAAACAAGCCCTGAATCCAGGCTGAGTCGACAAACATGAACTCACGTTGCCTCATCAGGAGATCCCTCAGCAGATTTCACCTTCTATATTTGACCACGTACTCCCTGACCATGAATGGGAAAAGTTTCACTTTCATTTAGACCTTATAGAAAAATAGCCAACATCAAATTTGTCTTGAAACATAAAATTGTGGAATTTAAAATGTGTGATTAAATGTGCGTTTTGTGTGCAACTGGTTACAACAAAGACGTGAGGAGGCTCACTAAGGTGCGGGGGCAGTAAATAGATATGGAGCAGAGCAGACTCTCATGGTCTACCTACCAGCCGGCCACTCACAGTTCACCAAACACCGCACACCAGAGTACTGTTTCTCTGTCTTGCTGACTGCCAGTCTCTATGATACCCCCCATGCTTACCTCCTATGTCCTGCTAAAGCTCACAAAAGCACATAGTCTCACAGGTAAGATGACGTTCAGATGATCAGCTCTCATGGGTTGTAAGAACTGATCATTTCCCACTATCTGTCTTGACGTTTTTAAAAAATCTCTTTGTCCTTTTGTGATTTGTGGGAGACCAGGAGCATTCAAAGACACATGTAATGGCAAATTCCAGCGACCTCACTCGGATGTCCCCTCTTCCTGCCATTCTATATATGTCACCAGGCCTTTTGGAGGCGGCTCTTTGGGGAGCCTTGCTGGCGAGAGATTTGTCTTCACGCACTCACACACACTTGACAAATACATGCATGCATATACACAAGTCACACAAATGCCCGACACAAGAGGGATAAAAGTGAGGGATCAGTTGCAGGGTCTGGGTATGACCGTGAGGAATGCCAGCCGAGAGTTGTGGTCTGACACCTCTGGCTGTCTGTGCCGCTGTCAGCCATGGGAAACACTGCAGCCCAGGAGAGCTCTGGCCAGAGGGTGACGTGATGGGGCAGGATGTGTTTCCAGTGGTGAGGTTTAACCATGCATGTGGACATGCTCAGAGACCTGTGGAGGAAATTCTCAGCACCCCTTGGCCTCTTTGTCTCGTGGGTGTCAGAAACAGTGTGCCCCAGCTGGCCACACACAAGCACATCACTAATTTCACCTTAAAATCAGCCCCTTGACCATCACAGTTTTTAACCTGGTGTTTTATTTTAGGTTTTACCTGTCAACATGGCATCTCCTCTTGAAATCGTACTTGCCGTTTGGCATTGACTTCACATTTTTGAAAAGTAAAACACACTTTTGTACAATCCTGGGGAGCAGTGAAGGGCCCCTCTGTGATCCTTTAGCCCCCTTTACAACACTAACTGGAGTGCTTCATCAGTTCTGCAGTGGAAGTTATAGCTTCTCCTTGTTGCTCTATATAGGCCCAAGCCTGTGATAAAAGCATCAGTCATTTACATTCAAAAGCCACCAGAAATTGTAATTGTTCCCAGTGCACTGCACGTTGATTTTTACTGACAAGAATATGAATGGTTTCAGTGCTTAATGGAGTGTGACAATTCCTCAGAGTCTCACAACATGGCCACACGTTTTCAATCACAACCTGTACTCCTCCATTTATTCTCTCCTTTCTCTCTGCCTCTCTCACTGTGTTTATTTCTCTCATTCTCTCTCTCCGTAGCCTATTCCCTCTCTCTCCCCCACACCAGAAACCCTCTTCCTTGCCGTCTGATAGAATTAGGGAATCCTTGAACCATGGTGATCACACTTCCTGAATCAATTACTATTAAGTAGCAGCAGCCAGAGAGCTGAGTGCGCACAGAGGCAGCAAGGCTGTTTACATGGAAGTCAATGAAAAGCATGGTGACACCCACACCAGAAGCAGCCAGAGGTGCTCTCTGTAAGCTGGCAGAAAGCACTTCAGGTCAGTGGGGGTGTGGGCGCGAAGGAGTTAGGGGGCACCAATGTGTTTGTACAGGATCCAAGCTGTCAGGAATTACCCACATGGTATGAAATGTTAGGAAACGTTACATTACAGACAGATGTACCTCAGCCTCACATGGAAAGTCTGAGGTCCGGTTACACACACTGTATACAGAAAGACAAGGAATGAAGGCAAGATGAAGGAGTGCGGGTTGAGAAATGTTGGGCTTCAGAGGTGTAACAAAAACCAGTGTTTCTTGCATTCACATCACTGTGGAAGTTGCTTATAAAATGCAGATTCTCTCTTTTTTCATTGCCTGGCATGGTAACCAGAAATGACCCGAGAAATCTGAGATACATCATAGTAGTCAACAAAGCTTATTTCTGAATTTTTAAAGCACCTTTGATGTGTCCTAAAGGGATGGTTTGGATTTAGGAAACATCAGGGCTGTCTGATGGGACAGTAAATCACTGAAAATATAAATATAGTATACACTTAAACTGATATTAATTGTTTAGGTGGGTCTTTGGCTAAAATACTGTTTTTTCTGCTGGCCCTGTCCACAGTAGTGCATTGCTTCGCTCCCTTACTAGTACTCCTCTCTGTTTCTGCAACTGACTGTGATCTACTGCAGGTAATGCACGGACTATAAGTACTTCATACAACCCCATTACAAAAAAATCCAAACTATCAATTTAAGTCCACAGAAATACCTGATTTGATGTGAGAGCTGGAGAGCTAAATGAAAACTGATTTTATGATACATTATTCCACCATATTTTGAGTTTTCAATAATGGAATAATAAATTAAATTTAAAAAAAAGTAAGTTGACCTACCTCCACTCCACACTCCAGCAACACATCAATTCGTTCATCGTCACAGTCTTCTGGACAAATTCAACCATAAACCAGCTGTTTATTTTTGGAATGGTCTGTGTTAAATCTAATTTGTGCAGGATGGGTGCTGGGAGACCCAGGAATCCCCTGCAGCCTTGGAGGAGGAAGAAGAGGAATGTGACCCCCAGAGGTCAGTGGTCCCCTCTCCAGGGTTACAGGGGCTCCTGCACAAGGGCTGGTCCAGGGTCACAGGTCAGTAGGCTCTCTCATTGGGCTCTGCCCTGGCGCCTGCCGGCACAGCCCTCAATTTGTAAAGCGGTAGAGGGTGACCCCAGAGGGCCTCTCCTGGCTTCCCTGGCCAAACACAGGTCTTAAACACTACCAGCCTCCCCCTGATTCCCTTGTCTCCCTTGACTCCCCCATCCCAAATCCAGGACCTATAGTCTAAAACACACACATACACACACACTCAACACCAATCCATCCTTAATAAGAGGAATTACCCCAGGCAGGGGCAGAAGAGAGGGGAGAGGGGAAGCAGGTATGCCGCCATCTCCGCCTCATTACTCAGTGGATTTATGTAGGATAATATGCCCTGTGTTCAGTGGCGCACTTGGGCGCTTAACTCTTTGACCTGCACTGTAAATAAGTAAATTAATAAATACATCGTTTCTGAAGGTTAAAACTGCTGGAAGACCGGAGGGCATTGGTAGCACCATACTTGAGATGCATCCTTTTAATAATCTGGTCAATAAAAATGGCATAAATGCAAAAACACAGAAAACTTCATTTCTGCTTGTTTGTTAGAAAAGCAATCCTAAATAATGACTACTTCTGCAACTTGCACTTTGGAAAGAGCAACCTCCAAAGTTTGGCATGTTTTCTTCTGAGTGAGTTCCTAGTTTGTCTATTTTCCGTGATGGGACAGACAGAGCTGTTTCTGATACTGACTGTTACAGAGCGACCAATTATCCTGGCCTATGAGGACAGGCCTCTGACAGCATAATTATAGGCAGCCTTGTCTTGCTGCAACCATACGCCTGGGTATGGCAACCAGTCACCAAGCAGTTGGGAACAAGAGACGAGAGGAAGGCAGAGACAGGACATGGGGGTGGGTCTGAAGGTGTCCTAATCCACCAGGAACCAAAGTCCTGTCTTGTCCCAGACTCTGGGGCCTCTCCATGGGCTGCTGAGAGTCGGAGCTGGGGCCTGATTTGGCCCAGCTGGAGGAAGCGGGCGATCAGAGTTCAGTTGGTGCAGACAGAAGTAAAGTAAACAGCCGTGGTCACTGGGCAGGCCGTTAGCAGGCCTCGGACAGATGAGCAGGGGGCCGGGAAGACCACACACATACACATACAGTCAGACCACACAGGGGCCGGGGCTCAGGGGCCTACGCATGCAAGCACACGCCCCATCGGCATGGTTCCCCTGTGGGCCAAAGCATGCTGCAGGTCAGGGTGGAGCAACATGGAGGACAGAGGAACAACAGACTGGCACAGAACCGTCCTGGGACCCTCTGTGTGCCTGGGCGAACCTTTCTATAAACTCAGTATGAGAGAAAGAGAGAGAAACAGGCAGTTCTGATCCAGTGAATGGAGACTTGATCCTCTGCGTTTTCCTATAGAGCAGAGCTGTAAGAGAGTAAACACAAACAGGAAGAGATTCATAAGTATGCTGCTGCTTCACTGCCAAATCTTAAAGTGCAGTTTGGAGAGTATGTCCGTCTCCATGTTAGAGGCACGAACCCTCTCTTGTAGGGAAAAACTACACGCACATTAGCTGGGAAATGACATCGTGTTGATAAAACAAGTCAGATTTGAGGCCAATAAGCAACTGTCAACACGATTTGTTTTTGGGTTATTTATTTTCCATAAAAAAAACATTGCAGTAGAGAGAACAGTCAAATTTCAGCCGATAATTAGATTAGAATACGTGTTTTTTCCTGCTTATTGTTATTCTTATTCAGAACTTATTGTGTAGATCTGACACATTAATATGAACAAAAATGCAAGGAGAAAAAAAAGCATTTGGATGAAAGAAATTTCTGAAGTTGAATGTGTGTGGTAACATCCAATAAAAAGGTCGCACTTTGAACTTAGCGTTTCATTCTTAAAAAAATGAAAAAACAAAAGAGTAATGTTAAAAAACGAATGCCCTATTAATTACACAAAATATTATTCTTTGTTTTAATCTTGCTTCCTTTCTAACTGCTATTTCAATCAAAGGGCAAGAAAAAACACACACAAAAGTTAGGCAAACACATTAACACGCAAAAGCTAAACAAAAATAAATATATACCGCACAAACACACGCTCATACACACACTCTCCCTTTCTCTCTCCGCTCTCTTTCCACAAGTCAACATAACCATCAGTCTCCTGCTTTATCTGGACAGTGTCAGAATGACCCATGGGAGAGGCTTTGAATGTGTGTGTGCTTGTGTGTGTATCGCCCTAACACAGGGTGGAGTGAGGAGTAATGCTCTCAATCACAATTACTCCCCACTGCCACCAGTCATGCCGCCTGCCTCGCATCACCTTACCACGCCTGCACACACACACAC
>JAPQRN010000018.1:32205330-32226934 GCA_037367275.1 Coranthus polyacanthus | reverse complement strand
AATTGATAAAATAGACACAGATGGATAAATGGATAAATGGATAAATGGATAAATGGATAGATGCATAGATGCATAGACAGACAGACAGACAGACAGACAGACAGACAGACAGACAGACAGACAGGTTTTTAATGATCTGTTGTTTTGAACTGCAGCAACAACATGTGAAATGCAGAGACTTTTATGACTCTGTCAGTGGGCACAACACCTGCCTTATTGCTCTCCAGATGCTCTGCTCTAACATCGGGTCATTCAGAGTCACAGTGGGATTGGTTATTCAGCCACTGATTGTGTCCTGTCTTTCAAAGCCAGGCATCATTACTGCAGCTCTGTGCCTGTGTTGTCAATTTACTCTAACAAGACTCCCACAGACCACTATAAAAGTGTTGGTTGCCTCTTAATATCAGGAAGCACCTGCTGTCTGTAAAAGCATCTGGATTTTGTTTTAATACTGTTGCACGGCTGGAAGCATCTTTGGGACACTGACCGGAGGAGATGGCAGAAACACTTAAACTACAATGATACACTCATATACTACACTGATAACAACATAATTTATTAAAATGGAGTTAGCCCTTTTGGTGAAGAAAAAGTACAGTATCCTTCTGATTTCATCTTTAAATGTCAACTAATATTTTTATACTGAAAGGTTTTGCACAGATTAATCAAATAAGAAAGAAGGTATAGAGATGTCTGTATAGAGATACCTTCCCTACTTTATTCAGTTTTTATGCAAAGCTAATCGACTGCCTTAACAAACAGATATGAGTACTATGAATTTACTCATCTTACTCTACACAAGAATGCAAAATTGCATATTTTACAAATGGGAAAATTGTTGCTGTTTCTGCTGTTTCAATTCAATTTCCATTCAATATCAATTGAAATCAAATCCCTACTTTATGCAGAAAACAAAGATGCCAACCAGTTTCAAACGGATGAGCTCACTTATCCGTAGCAGAGGAATATGATCCACACGGCAAAAGGCTAAACTCCTTGCAACGTCTGTGATGTACTCAGTGTAAATCTGGGGTTTCACTTGAGTATGTAACTGAGGGAAGGCAAAGCAGGGAAAGTCAAACTCTGATGGACGCAGCCGTTACGCCGCAGGCTATCAATCAACTCCAGCTGATTCTGAACGCGGCCCACCATTTGCTTTGCTCTGTCCAAGGGCGAAGAAGGGAAAGTCGACTATTTCTTGCTGTCTCAGTGTGGGCACTAACAAGTTAATCACAGGGATGCACAGTCTCTTTCCTTAGGGCTCGGAGCCTTGTCAGTTTCCACACAGTGTTGTCTCTGTAGCGAGCGACAGGCTGAACCAACAGATTGGCTGAAGCCGGATAATGAGGCCTGTTTCTCTGCAGCCAAGAGGCCAGCCAGCCAAACCCATACATAAACAAAAATAAAAATTGCTGCAATAAAAGGTAATTAGCCTTTCATTGGTAAACTACTGAATTCTAGCTTTGCATCCGGGCATACAGTAGAATGTATCCTTAACGTAGTATTAAAATTATAATACTATACATAATTGTTATAATACAAAATTGCCATTTTTGTTCTTTGGTTTCCTTGTGTTGAAGCACAAAAATACTTCGATGAGAAGAGGAGAACCCATAAAAAAAAAAACATGGTTTGAGTGATTTCTATTATCCATAACTACCCAGGCTGCAAAAACATGATCGACCACAGACTCAATAGAGGGCGGGTCATCATGTTACTACAGCTACTACAGCTCTCTTATGATAACGGACAGGGATTGATTCACCTATTTATCACAAGCCTGACATTTATGCCAACGCTTCATAACGATCTCTTACTAAAACAGAGATGATTGGAAGATCTAAGCTGTCCTTATCTGACCGTAACCCCTTAACCCAAAACAAATTCAACCTTGAAGGTAATCAGCCAGGTATATGCAGTAGTACAAGCGAGAAATGAGTGGGAAAAACAAACAGGAGAATTACGCAAGAAACGTACAGAAGTCCAACGTGGCCAATGACTAAAACAAAAATAACAAGAGTGCTCCGATGCCATGCACCGCTGACCTCTGGCACGCTCACATGCGCTATGCATGTTACAAAAAATAACTTTTACAAATACTTGGCGGGATACACGTACAAATCATTCATCCCACGCACCCTGAACATCACCTGCTTCAGTTGTTACCCTGTAGCAGGTGTTTTAAATCACTACTCACCAAGACAAAGCGTTCCCCAAAGCACCACTCATCTTTAACTCCTCGAGTTTATGTATCCACTTACTGCCCTCTGGGTAAACTTACTAAATGTAACTGTTACATACAGCCATAGTATGTGATGCTGTGTGTATTGCCTTTGTACACGTTACATGTTTTGACCACTTCTAAGTATAGATTTACTTATTATACACTGTACTGGTAATTCCACCTGCTTAGCTCATTAAAGTAAACTCATTTAAGTCCTTTAGCCACATGATCTCTGCATGTAATTTCCACCATCATGCCAAGGTGTTATGACTCAGTTTAGGTTAATTCCATAATTCGAGCCTACAATACACTTTAAGTAAACCAGAGCTACATTTTTGTACAATACTCATTTACAAAATGTCAAACTAAAGGGCACTTGCAGAAGCAGATAAAAGGGCAGATGTGGTTGTCCCCCAAGACATGAACAGCAGCAAACTGACACTTCAATCTTTTTGCCAAGGCTGCCATCTACTGGAAGCAACAAGAAATGCATCACCTTAGCGGTACCTCAGGTGGAAATGTGGGTTTCAAACTCATACTTCACGTCCTGAAGAGCAAAATACTGAAATATTTCTCTGTCCCTGCATGTTTCTACTGGACTGAGAAATTCAGCCAATCCATGGATGAATACCGTGCTTGTTTAAAACTCCAGGTGCATTAATTACTTATACATGCTGCAGTTTCACGTTTGCTACCAACAAGTTCCATTAATAAAAAAAAAAAAAAAAAAAGAATGAAGAGATATTTCATAAAATTCTTTATTCATAAACTTGATGCAAGTTTACAAATTACTTTACATGGTCAAAATCACCCTTGCAATGAAAAAAAAATGAAACCAACCAAAGCATGCTAACAGTGCATAACTTTATAGCCCGGCCACCGCAGTTAATGAAGCAAGGTAAAGAACCCAGATTCAGGCTAGCTCAGACCAATATGCTGCTTGCCAAAGCAGAGACCGTTTGGTTAGTCAGACGTGTTGGTGTAAGAGAAGCCATTTTTTAAGGGCACAACAGACTTGGGTACACCATTATCTCAGAGATCATGTTAAAAATGTAGATTCTCAATTGTTCTAATGGCACAATCTGAACTACTACTTATGTTGGGAATCCTGGCATCGTAAAGGTAATCAACGTAGGTGGGATTAGACTTTTAAGTCCATGTGTCTCATATCGTATATGACCCGGCTCAAAAAAACTGGGAAAATGCTTCTGTGCCATCATGTTGGAAACCACAAGGTAAGTACACAATGAAAAAAAAAAAAAAAAAAAACGAAAAATTGATACAGCTATCTTTTTACCACCCTACCAAATCGTCCACTGCCTTCAAGTAGCTTGGGGAAAACAACCCACTGATATACTGACATGCAAAATACAGCAATATCAAAGAAACAGGGTAGACATGTTCTGAACCCCTCATAAAGCACAGGATAATCCGACGGTGGGAGTAAAACCCCTGCTCCACAAATCTGATCATTCCAAAACTTGCTTAGTAATTGTTAATCAACCTCAACCGGCATCCAAAAAAAATCTTAAGTGCGAGCAATTTGAGAGCAAAACACACTGCAATGCCTATTTGTAAGGCGGGTGTAACTATTTTTTTTTTTAAAGCCCCCCAAAAAGACCGACATGTTCAATCGTACATTTTATGATGATATTCTGAAGCAATCCTTTGCAAAGTCAAGTGTGCAGTATGTATTCCTGAGTTTGCTTCTCCAGAGAATGCAGAGGAGGGGGCTCGACAGAATGACCAGAATGAAGTGATTAGTACGTTACCAATGGCACCACAACAGTTAACAATCATGCCAATGATCCAAAGCCATGTTGAGAAGGGTGACTCTTGTTATATCCTGCAGGTCTTAAACATCAGACGCGTGCAGAACGTGAAGAAGCTGTATATTCAGAAAAAGGAGAAAAAAAAAACAAAAAAAAAAAAAACAACTCTCTACCGGTTAGATAATGGTGTCGTGACTGAGGTTAGTATTCGTGAGGAAACTCTAAATTAACTCAAAAATGAGGAATGACTGTATGAATGATCATAACTAAGCTTTCTACGCTGGTTTTCAGGACAACATACTTAAAACAATGCAAATAACCACACAACAGAACACCCACAACAAACGTGTAACTGCATTAATTGGAATGCTCCACACGGTTTTCTGCATATTATTCACATTACATCAAAGACTCAGCATGCTGAGGGGTACAACAGTGCTGAGAGTGGTTATGAATAGTAACCAGAGAGGTGTTAATGGTAAGCGCTGGGTCCTTCCTGTGACAAATTTGAACAAATGTTTATCAAACCTGAACAAATACTCTGGAATTGGAACAGGCTCCAGTTTTATCTTCCCAGGTATGAAGCCAGAGGGTTTATGGTCAACACTATTGCTGTGAATGTGAAACGCCTGTTTTTTTGTTGTTTTTTTGTTGTTTTTTTTTTTAAACAGCAGAGGTCAAGGAAAATGTCAAAGGCTAAAGGCCACTTTACTGTAAAGAGGGGGTCAAAGTGGTTAGGATGTGAACCAGCGAATATAACTACACAGGTGACTACACCGTTAAGACTATTTTCTCCACCGACTGTCTTCACTGCATAGCCTTACTGAGGTTCATCTGGTTTGATTGATTAGATACAAATAACCAAACCTCTGAAATGCCAGAAACAGCTGTGTCTATGCCATTATTGTCATGACCATTGTAGTCAAGTGGTGCCATCAAATAAGGAGACTGGTACTGTCATTGTTGCCAATAACATAAGGATTACAAATCCATATATATATTTTTAAAACAAAAACTGCAGTAGTCATTAAGCGTACTTAAGAACATGGTGTACTTTTGTTTCCTTCTGCAAGAGTATTCACGAAGTAACTTTTTCTTATTCTAAATGGGCCTTGAGAAATTGCAGTGCCCCTGCTGTTAATAGTCAAGGGTATATAGTAATACAGTCTCTGCCCAGCCAAAGACCCACACAAGGTTACATTATAAACAATTAAATCCTTTTGCAGAAATACAAATTTACATGTTTACATGTGGAGTTAAAATCAACTACATTACAGTGTGATCCAATCCCAGCAAGCCCCTTCTTTGCTTAGTCATGTTTGGGTTGCCAGCCTCGCCACACACCAAACCTCTCCAACTACAGGGAGTGGTCTAGTTGCTGGTTATGGTGATGACGGTGGTCTCCTACTTCAGAGCTCAGCGAGATGCCGTTTTCTCATTGTGGGATGTCCCACCCAGACTGCAAAAGTCTTTTTATCTTTCTCCTCACCTCAGGGCTTCAAGCTTTGAGAGATAAAAGGTTTGACAGCAAGCTAGCCTCAGAAGCGTTGTTATTCTTGAGAAGGGATCTTGGCATTATAAAGATAATACATGAGCACATTATTACAGAGGCCGTCCATGAAGAGAAAAGGCGGTGCTTCTTCATCAGCATTTAAATGTCCATTCCACCACCAATCACAACAGGGAATGTCGCATGCCATTCTCAGATCCAGTCTGTGGCCAGAGAGGCAGAGTCAGACTGCCCCTGCTGGAAGGTAAAGCCATGCCGCACCCTTCAACTAACAGCCAGTAAGTAACCTTGGCATGCTCAACGCCAAAACCAAAGGGCGAATTTGCACGAGATTTAGTCCACTTTTTTCCTGGAGTATGGGATGAATGTCGCAATGGAAAAAATTGGATTGTATCAGACAACAGATGTACAGAGAGATAAATATCTGGAGCGAGGCCACCCTAGAGAGGAACTGATGAGCTTGGGTGTAAATTTTGGGTGGGGTGAGTGTGTTTTGGGTGGTCACAGAATGAGGAATTTGGTTTGGAGTTCAAACTCTCATGTAGAGAACAAAATGGTTTTCACAATTTAAAAAAAAAACATGAAGTATTGGTCGTGAGGAAATGAAAAAGAATCTAAGACATATGGTCCCACTGCAGGAAAGGCAATAGTCTGTATTAGCCATCCTCCTTAGGGGGTGTGTACCAGCCTGGGAAAAAAGCACAATAAAAGACAAACAATACATTAGACAAGGAAGCACTCCACAGTCAACACATATCCAATTTCCACAAAGTTTGGTTCTGGTTTACAAACTTCAACTACTTCCACCACAAAAAAGCATGTTCAGAACCTAAAAATAGCAAGAGCTGAAGTTGCAAATGGGCAAATTGCCGTAAATATGGTTTGCTTGGCCCGGTGGCACAAGGCTTTTAAGAATCGGTTCCATTCTTCAACCATAGCTTGTCAGGTGGAAAAGTAATAGTCTCTTGGGCTCCATCGCCGATAGTATCAAGGGCAACAACATATTTACGCCTTCATGAAAAGATGCATTCTCCTCTCCTACTGATGGAAGAGAAGTAATGAAAGCAATGGTTAAATGGGCTTTTCTGAACTGACAAGTACGCTGTGTCTTTCACAGTATCACTGTCGCACAACAGATGTACCACCTGACAAATCAGAGTGAAGGGTTTGATAACTTGGCCAAACATTGGTAATGGTGACTGCCATCGGCAGTTACCAAATAAGATGACATTCACTGATTGTAGTGCCCGACGTTTATCTGTAGTGTTTTATTAAAATGCCGTTTCATATATTTGTATGATTGAATTTGCATTCATTCAAAGACAGTGGGATGACGTGGGAAGACTTAAGAGGACTTCAGATATTTCTTTTTATAATGAAGATTTGTTTCTCTGACATAAATACTATTCAGCTATTAGCCAAATTGTTGTTTTAAACATTGGTATTGGCCCAGAATTTCACAATCAATGCATGCCTTCCAGAGACCTTTGATAAAACAAAACAACCTCTAAATATAATATTTTATCTGATGCTGTTTGTTGGGTTTACATGAGTGAGCAGCAATATCACTGCTCTTCAAATTATGACTACTTGTCATTAAATGTTTTATGAGCCGTTATGTGTAACCAAAGCACATTCTTGCATTGGTTGCCAGTGACTTGTATCTGTGTATATGTCTACTCAGTGCATGAGCCAGAAAACTAGGTTAAAAAGTGTTCAGTGGGTAGACAAAGGACGCATTTGGTTATGAATTTTAATAAAGTTCAGCTTTCAAGTTATATACTCTAGTACAAATTAAATTCAGCTCAATGTAGCTCAAAGTAATTTTCACGTGATCATCTCTGAAATGCAGTGTTTTCACAGAGGTCAAGGGCAACTAAAAATCATTCAGCGACACTGACTCCCCAGTGCCATTTCAAACTTTAAAAGATGATAACTCTCTCAATTTTGTTTCTTAACCTTCATTTTCAGTTTCACACATCGCATGTACACCTTTATGGGACAATTTGGTGTTATCAAAACTTTAAAACATGAGCCCACGTCTCTAACTGGCCTCTTCATAAGAGTACCACAATGTGGACTACATGTATGCAAACATTGTCCTTGTTTGGCACATACACAACTGGTACAGCACAGATTTCCCTGTGCTTTAATGCATGTCAGGGATTTGGTTTCAGTAAACAAGGTCGCTAAGGCACTCTATATGAAACTGGAGACAAAAACACTCACCGTTCTTTTCATGGATCTGAACCAGGGATTTGTAGGACTGCTGTGCTCTGGCAAGATTGTACTGGTTCTGCATTGAAGGAAGAAAATTAAGTGAACCTTTCTGAGGGGGCATGAGGTTTATGATGACAGCACAGAACAGAAAACAGCAGTGACAGCTTTTTTGCCCTCAAACAACAAGAAAAAAGCTTATCTCACTATCTCTAATTTCAAGAACTAAAGCCTGTGTAGGATGCCAGTTAATGAACACACATCCTCCCCTTGTCTGACACTTCAGAGCAGACTCCAGGTCATCGCTATTCTCTTAAGACCTGGCTATGGGCCTGTACTTCTACATACAGAGCTTAACAAATTAATTAGACCACCCGTCATAAAAACGAGAAAACATATCAGCATCATGAAGCGCTTTAATGCGGACTCTTTCATTTTCAGTGACGTTTTACCATTTTGAAAAGGAATGAGGAATTTCAAAATTAATTCACCTTTTTATATTCAAATGTGAATATGCTGGCTCACTGGGCTTCTCTGAGGAGTCACAAATTAATCAAGCATAACATTCAACCACTAAAACTAGGAATGCCAATAACTATAATTTGACATCTAAATCAAGAAATAATAATCTGCGTTACTGTTTTTTTCAATTTTTTTGTAAAACAGTAAATTTAAAAACATGGATAACAATAACAATTATATTTTAGCATTAAAAATATCAGTTCGGTTAAAGAGCTTCTATGATGTATTAACCATTAAAGAAACATAAAAAATGATTTTAGTAATTACCAATTCTGTTCATTTAGGGCAGCTGTGGCATAAACCTTACACTGGGTGGTGGTCTAATAACTTTGTTAAGCACTGTACATCATTGCTACAGAAATTTACAGCACAAATCTATGTAATGAGTGTAACATTGTGTATACTTCTCATACCTGGTTACGTTTCTATCACATGTAAACATCTTTGATCAAGACTAATGCCATTTCTGGCCAAGAGATTCACAAGTTGATGACATTATCAACAAGGCTATAGTAACACAATAATACAGTAACACTATAGTAATTCTATAGTTCTTAAAGATGTCCTGTGTATGTAAATTAAATGTGACATCCTTACCCACCATTTAGAGATTTTCCTTGAAAAACAAAGTGTTTAAACCTGTAATAGCACATAGGCATCTTACTCTCACTAAGCTTGATGTTAAAATATGTTGAAACTTAATGGGCCAAATTTAAGAGAAAATGGTTAGAGGTAAACTAATAGCGGTCTGATATATAATTCACAAACACCGATTATAATGCTACAGTTCTGTTTTAAAACCCCAAAAGTCCCCATTGAGGTCTATCAGACTACACAAAGATTAAAATATTTATGTTTTCAAAATAAACCTTTATCTCAGGTTAACATTATACAACCAAACAAGCACAATTTTGCAAAGGGACAAAACTGAGAAACATGTAATCTGTTCTAGGTCTACATGTGAGACTATGCTTCACAGATCGGCTTCTAAAAAGGTCAAAGTTTCCTTTGCACTTGATTTATCAAACTCTGGAGCAACCCAGTCCAGATTAGGGGTTCCTAAGAGAGCAGACATGCAGTACAAATGACAACAACTGAACAAAGGGATATGCATCTACCTCGGCCGTCGCGGTAGTGACATACCGCACCTCCCACCTCACTTATACTGAATTAACACAGTCACACAGTCAGCATGAGGCTGTCACACTATACAGCAGGCCATTAATAAGAGTCAGGGAACCAAGCCAAGGGAGTGTCATCATGCACCTTATCATTCATTATGAGCAGTCCACATTATGACAGGGCATTTTCTGATTTGAAATTATCTTCTGGTGCTTCCTCACTTACTTTATTGGCTCCAAACTGCACTCTGGCTTTTCCTTTGACTAAAGTGGCATTGATCTGCATGATGACAGACTCAATGGAATAGGCACTGCTCCAACCCTGCAATCAGGAAGCTTCGTGTCAATCGCCAGGTTTTTAACATGTAAAACAGATGCAAACACAGCCCAGAGCGCTAAAACTATTTATAATAAAGTTTTAGAACAATCCATCCATAATACAAACCTGTTTGGTGAGAAGCTCCATGCACAGGGCACCTCCTCCAAGAACATAGCTAAAACGACAATGAAAAACATGAGTACAAACCCAGTATCCTCCCAAAAAAGAGAAATAAATAAATGTGTGGAGCTCCAAAAAGAAAATGAACAATAGGGGCAGAAGCAAGATATGAAGAAATTGTTTTATCTTGACAGGTAGATGCTAAACGTCATTTTGTACAACGGCAATAAAGCTGAATCTGATTTCATCTGTGAGATGCATGTGAACTAAATGTACTCACCCCCCAGAAAGCACTGGCGAAACAACACGGACAAATGGCGGATCGAAGGGGAAATTATCCTAGAGACAACCAGTAAAAACAGTTAATTTACACTTTTCATGAACTGTGTTTGGTTGAATTAATCCAAAGATTTACTTACTTTATATGAAAAGTTTAGTAAAATGTAATCCATTCCCTCCTTTTCCTTTAGGACCTGCAAATCACTGTGCAACGGGCTATCTGGATCCACCCTGTTGGTTATTCAATTAATTCATTAGTCTGTGTTTTTGTGAACATATTAAAGAGGAAAAAATACATGCCACAACAATGTTCATGGAACAAGGATCCCAAAGTTACTTACGTCCTTAGTTTGACGTGCCATTCATAGAGGCTGTCATTAACAAGCTCCACTGAATAGATGCCTATAAAAGAAATTGAGTGTGAGTCCTCAGATATCTCCCAATGCCGCATAATGATTTATTCTCCCTTTTCACGCTACAATCTTTAAGGAAAAGCAGTGAGCCAACTCGGGCAATGTATTTTGAGTGGTACTTGCACTCACTTTGATACTATTGTCAGTTAATTTTGCATTAGTCATTTGAAGCCTTTCTAAAAAAAGAAAAGAATAGAGTTTAAAATTTAGCTATGCCTACTGCATATGAAATGTGGTTGTTCAAAGAATAGACGCTCTCTCTGTTAAACTGCAGAGGGAAGCACATCAACACACCATACATGAATTGTTTGCAAATGAGAATGTAGTTACAAAACTCCACCCACATCAAAGAGTGCTTGACCTCAAGAGGGACAGGTCAGGATGTTATCTTTAAATTCTTCACGACTATTTATGACCACCAAGTTGTTATTTGTAAATGTTCCTTACATCACTTACAAAGTGCAGTGTGCTGTGCATACCTGTCTTGTAACTCTGAGACCTGTAGATCTCTCTAAGCTCCTTCATTAGGCGGTCAGAGGCCTGCACTGAACCAGACACAGCTCCCTGAAAAAATAAATAAATAAATAAACAAAAACCGCAACAATAAAGACAAAGAAGACTAGGCTGTGATGCTCACCATGAGGCTAAACCTGTCATCTGTACTTAACATAAGCCAGCATCAAAGACAAAGCCCTATCCCACTAGACATTAATATTTATACCCATATACCCCTTAAGCAAAGGTCTCACTGATCCCCACAATATTAGACAATGTAAAATGAGTGCATGAAGAGCATCCATCATTGGTTCAACAGTTGGGACGTAATCGTATTTTTGACACATTTCAGATGCCAAGTTCCACAGTTGAGCCGTTGAACAGGATGATGAGCAACCTGAGAACGCTTTCCAGAATGAAAGCAAATCTTTTCATAAAAGTTTATGCTCCCTTGAAGGGCAGCCACGAAGTGAAATCTGAACACATTAAGAAGCAGGTCACATCCTCCATTGTGAGATGAATGAAGAAATGTCTTATCACTGGTTTATTTAACAGCTTTCTTTTTCAAAACCTCTTCCTGTTTGTCCTTCACAAAGTTATGTACTTTAAATGTACGCTTCCTCCTTACGCTGGCATACAGTACTTCCCTGAACCAAAACTTACATTCAAGTGATCCTGCCTCTGGTTCTTACGAATCTTCTCCAGGATGGCTAGATTCTCCTTCTCAATGCCATCATCTTCTGATTTCTTCCCATCCACAGGCTCTTCCTCTTTCATCTCATAGTGGTCCAGATCCTCTATGTCCTGCCAGTTCAAGGATATTTTAGAATTTGATACTTCATTCTTCGCAAGCAATGCAGGTGAAAAAAATACAACTTGAGAAACAAAGTCAGTAGAAGACAAAGGATAACAAAGCATAACTTGAAACTCTAAGACTGAAATAATCACAAGCGAGTAAAGCCTGGGTAAGGGGGGGAAATATACAACATACCAATCAAAACTGAAAATAAATAAAAAATACAAAACAATAAAATAAAACAGCAAGCTCTTCCAACAACTGCAAAAACATTCTTTTTTTTTTAAAAACATGTTGGACTAAGACAGGATTAGACAGAGATGACAACTTACCTCTCCCATCTCCTCTTCCTCCTCTTCTTCAGATGTGACCTCCTCTGTCCCATGCTAAACACACATCACATAAATAAGACATAATGTCAAGCTCAGCAAAAAAAAGAAAGACTCCCTGTGCAATCTTTCACAGGCGTGCAGATTGCTTTTTCTGACAATGACAACAGAAAAGGCCTATTGAATCTCTGTGATGCAGACTGCTGTTTCAATACTGCACATAAGACTTTAGAACATGCACAAAATACCCTTATATAATTCTGCATATAATATTACTAAAATGTGACCAAACTAGCATGTTGAGCAGCCTTGCCTTTCGGTCTTGTCCCACTGGGCCTGCAGGTAGGGGCTGGTCCAGCATCTCCACATCTGGATGTTGTGGAAGGTTGTACAACCGGCAAAGGTCACAAATGAGTTTCTTCAACTGCTGCAAAAGCTAGACAAGACAAACCACCAAGAAGAAGCAATGCAATATTAAATAAAATAAGATGGGAAAAGCACTGTAATGCCACATGACAGACATGTGACACATATGGTATACAACAGTACGCTAGCAGTTTTCTATACCCTCAGTTACTGAATGTTAAGGCTGCAATGTTTAATAGTTTTTTAGCGTGACTGGGGAAAAAATCCCATAATGACCTTTCAGAAAATTGTAATTCAAGTGGTCTGACATGAAACAAGATTTCTACCCATTTGTGTGGATCCTGTTTTCGTGCTGTAGAAAACCTACCCCGTAATGCACACTTTGGCTAATCACAGGTGTTTTCAGACAGGTACGGGGGTTAAATACATGATTGACGGCTGTAGTTACCGATCGTTGTTAAGATTTCCTCAGACACAACTCTACTGCTCTACTCCATCGCTCAACAAAGAAGCTTGAAAACATGGATTCTCTTTTCCACGGTGCCATGAAACAGCATCAGGTCATCTATATTCATATTTAGTCTTTTGATTTGGACCGAGAGGAGAGCGCTGCAGAAGGAAGGTGTGCATTCTCAAATTGTCATTTTTCCCCCCTTATTTTCTGCTCCAGCAGATTTAAACTACTCATTTCAGATCATTCAACAATACGTGAGCTGTGGTATTCTACATGCTACTGTAAATGAATCAGCAAAGCATCTCATTTAGGCTAATTATATATTACTTTAGAGTAAGCACTTCAATATTAAAGTTAGTGTAGCAGTGCTGTAGAAATGTGTAGGAACACTCTTCAAAACAGAAAAGTACAAGGCTTCAACTGTCACAAACTATCAAGTTCTGCAATTTGGTGCACTGCAAAAATAGGGTACTGGTGTAATACTTGTGCAACAGTAAAGAAGAGATTATTACAGCATGGATAAGAAGGGTAACTAAACTCAGGATGTCATACATAAGGTTAGATTGTCACAGATAATTTGGCTTCTGAGGTCGTTCTAACAATTTACATATTTAGCCCGTAATAACATTTCATTACCCAAGTATTAATTTACACAGATGTATGGAAGAAATGCAAGCTACTTGGGTTCTGTTGAAAAATGTAATAATTCTTAAACTACACAACTCTTATGAATAGAACACAGAAACATCACAAAACACTAACTTGCGAAAGGGAACACTCTTATAAAGCAGTTAATAATTGTTAAAACTCTTGAAAGAACAGAAAAAAAGGTAGTCAAGTCGTGAAATATACTCTAATAAGTCCACTTACTATTAAAATAACGACAACACAGCCAGTCAAGACTTGAAAAAAGACAAGCTGCCAAAGATTATTTTGCGCCACACAATTATCTGCCTTCTCGTGATGGAGCACACCACAGCACATTACATCACAAAAATGCAAAGAAAGTATTCCTGCTGAGAGGCAGCCTGGTCAATACCTGTATAATCCAGCTATTTATTTAAATCATGAAGTGCGGTCTTCACTCAATCATACAATGTCATATTATCCAGGCACACCATGGAAGCATTTTGACTTAGGTTACAATGCAATCAAATTTGTTTAATATATCAAAATGTTTAAAAAAATAAATAAATCAACTGGGCATTTGAATCATCTGGCCAATGTCCATTTTTGTTAAATCGCTGCCAACTTCTGCATCACAAGATAATCTCTCCCCTGCACTCATAGTATGAGCTGCAGTTTCTCCAAAAAAATCTTTACATTTCTTTCAGTGACACAAAATGAAAGAACAGAGACAGGGTAAGTACCAGGGTGCTGCCTTTTCTCACATCTTCCAAACGCTCCAAAACTTGTGCAAGGCTCGGGTCGTCAGAGTCCACAAACCATATTGGCGGCGTAGACGGATACGACTCCTGATAACAGTGAAACACAAACACAAAAACAAGACGGTGACATAAATACAATTGACCTATATAGCTACGAGGTCGTGGGGTTCCGCAAATCTACAGTAAATAACGTACATTTGGGTTCACGACGTTAGCATTTACAGTGCAGCGTTAGCTAACAGCTTATGTGGGTTAAATAAGAACACTTTATATTGCCGAATGGTCAGACCAACAGCAATGCTACCAAGATTTGGTAGCTCCCATTAGGGCTGGCTAAATAAAACTACGCAAACATACCCCGCATAGCACCAAACTGTACAGTTGTGGAGGTAGCCTTCTACCTGGCTAGCAAGTTAACCAGCTAACTTTAGCTCGCTAGTCACCAACATGGGAAGTGTACAGTATAAATCCCGGCACTTGTGTTTCTGTCCACTTACCGTTATGTTACAGTGGATAATTAACAGCTTTTCTCCAGTTACATTAAACTGGCAGCTCAGCTCGTCAGGCTTCCAGTCAATGATCCTGAAGCGTTCGTGATTTGGATCAAAAATGGACTCCAAAAACTTCAGTTCGGCCTTCAGCCCCGACACCGACATCTTCCACGCATCTCCGGCTGGGCCGCTGGGGAGGGGTAGAAGTCGGGACTTAGCTTTTAGCTAGCTAATGCCACAACGCAAATTTCGTCCCGAAATTGATTTAAAAAGTGTCAAAGAAATGACGGTATGCACCGTTAAAAGTACTCGGATACCCAGTGCCAGCTATCCCCAGCGTCCGGTCAGATTTCAACGCAACCGGACAGATTTGGTGATGAAAAGCTAACGTTAGCTAGCTTTCAATTAGCATTTGAAACAGCGCAGAGCTTCGTTTAGCAAGACGCTAGCGAGCGAGTTAGCCAGCTAGCTAGTCCGTTGTTGTTGTCTTTCCGTCTATTGTTATTGTCTGCCTATAATAACAACATTTTAAGACCTCGCGGTGTCCTTTGGCCGTCTCCTCACAGTCCCATCAGATTATCCCTTATTATTTACTTAACAGGGAAACATACATGTAAATGCCACGATCTGAACTTATATATCGCTGTAGGGATTGTGTTTTTCATCCCGGTGTTCAACTGTAGCTGGCCTCTTGTGGGGTTTAAAGATGGCGTTCTGCAATCTCCCCGTTCCCGCAGAATCCCAGCATTCAGTGCGTCTTTAATTTATTTGAGGTAAAGAAAGGAAAGGAAAGTTTACAACAGTGTCCATTTAAGTAAATAAAACATAATGTATGCTTGGAAATGGATTTGATGGTTTAGTTGGAAGAAAACTAATTTCCACTGCACATGCGTTAGATTTTCATTCCATATTTTACTTCTAGTCGTTCTTGTTTCAGATGATTCAATGGGTTTACGTTTTAATAGTTTTCATTATTTATTTTATTTAAATGCTTCCTATTGTTTTTTTTTTGCAGTGTCAATGTTTACCCAGATTTCGGACTTTTTACATTTTTATCATTTACTGATTTCATTGTTCTTATCACCACTGTTTTCTGTGTTTTTCTTGGTTATATATAAACAGTCTGTGGCTATATTGCAAATGAGGCCTTGACTCAATATATTCTGAGATTAAATAAAGGTTGGATAGATTAGAGTTGCCGTTCTCAATCCTAGGTTCGGGACCCAAAATGGGTCGCAGAGCTGTTTTTTTTGGGTCACCAATTATCAGAGTAAAACAGCCATGTGAAATGCAGAGGAAAAAGAACATGAAATGAAAATGGCACAAAAGACACAAGATGAAAATGAAAACTAGGCTACGTAAAAGACAAGACAAAAACAAGATAAGACAAAAACGACATGAGAACAATATAAAAAACTTTCAGAAAGTATTTTGACAGTGGAAAAGTCCATACTTGTCAGTGTTAGAAGGGATTTTTGACCTTATCTTGCCTTGTTTGATGGTGCAAGGGTCAGTAAAAATTTATTAGGGTAATTCCTGATGTATTTTTGTAAATTGCTAAACTTTGGTTTGGGTTAATTTGTGGTGTTGACATCAATACATTTTTATTTTTGATTTTAGATTTAGTGTTTACATAAATGCACAACAAAGGCTACTATGATGGGTCGCCTCTCTGGAAAGGCCTCAGAAATTTAGCAAATTCTACATTTTAAAGCGACTTGCATATTTCATTTCCACTCTTTAGACCTGTGGAGGAGAAATTTCACCTTTAAGTATTTCATCTAAATAGCCTACAGTAGCTATCAACACAAATGCAACTAACGGGAATGTTGTGAGACAAACCTAATGTTCCTTGTTTAACGTCTTAAGAAGTGTATAAGATGTCAACGATACTGAATATCATGGTCAGGGATCTCTAGATAGTAGGTTTTGATATAATGTTAGACCTTCAAATGCTGCAAAAGTTCTGAAATTGTTTCATGTTTATAATAACAGGGACATATTGTCTTCTTATTAGAACACACAAATTAAGGAATGTTTTTTATCCCATGCAAAAATTGTAAATCTTCACGACAAAGCAAACAACGGGTTAAAATATCAAGACATGCGTTTTATTGGGTTAGGGTTACAACCTAACTGTGACTTCCCTCTGTAGAAATATACTTGGTTGTAAAAATCTACAGTTTTTAGGATTCATAACATGCTCTAATCCACCTCCTCTTTCTACCTTTCACTTCCAGAAACCTTGAATGTGTTGTCTGTCAAGTAGCAGCCACTAGTAGTAGCCGACCTGTGACCACTAGGGGGTAGTGTTGCCTAAACATAATCTTACTGTTAGGGTATTGGCTTATGGAAATGCTGGCATTGCTCTCTTGTAACTGCTAAATATGTTTTAGGCTTTTTTCTTTATCGATAATGCATACTGCTAGGAAAATGTGGCAAGTTACAACAAATAGCAAAACTGTTTCTCAAAAATGTTTAGAATGCTGCTACGTTTTCATTGCTGTCTTTACAAAATTGAAAGTTTGAAGTATTTTGTTTCTCAGACTGAAAGTCAGACAAGTTCAGTTACTGAGAGGATGTCTGAAAGCTATTAGAAAGCAGTTCTTTTGGTTGTTGAATTCAATTATAAAGATAGAGTGTGTTTCAAGGAGCACACCAAACCTAAAAAGGAAACTTTAAAAGCTGCTCCTTTTTTGAGGAAGCCGTTATCAGGAGAGATTTGGGAGCGGCTGACTGGTCCAGAACAGTGCTGTGCTGTCGGGTTTAATTATGCTATCATGAGGTCTCCCTTTCAACAAGGGTAACCTTTCTTTTATACCCAAATTAGTATTCACTGACAGACTGTGGAGGACACAGCCATCTCGCTCAAATTTTAGTGGTAATAGTTCAGTGTGTAATGTCTAATTTAGTCATATGCTACACTTCAGAACTGCCACACCTCTGACATTCAGTCGAGTAAGCAGAAGAATACAAATGCAGGACAAAGTGTTTAACACTTGTGCGTATTTGCATTTTGAAGTTGTAATGTTGGGAAGAAATTGACGGTGCATACCGTCAAATAGTAAATCATATGATCACCTAGCCGTTATCAGGAGAGATTTGGGAGCGGGGCTGAAGGGTACTCTTATCCTATCCAGGACTTAAAACTGCAGACATAGGTCTGATGACTGGGCCAGAGATTAAACCTCGACTCCAGAGCATTTATATAACTGAGCAAATGCAGGCCTGCTTGATTACTCCTCAAGGCACTCTGCTGTTCATATAGGCCAATGCTAGTGTACACAAGTAGACTGTGTCTAGATGGAGAATATTGCAAGCGAGTGCAAAAACTCTGACAATGTACCTGAACTTGCTGGGTATGCAGTAAGGTCAGGGCTTTTGCTAATGTAATGGTTTCTGAGGAAAGGTCAGGGTTCTAGTCTAGCACACACTGTAATTTATTGTGGGCGGTGTGAATCAAGGTGGTGATGTAGAATAAACAAGAAAACAAGTGCGGCCAATCTGCCTTTTTAGACATATGCATCATGAGTGTGACAAGTAATGTATAAGTAATGACATTCACACCTAAGGATATTGGTCAGACTATGATCATACTAATTAATTCCGAGTAGGTCATAAAGGTTCAGGAAAATTATTTTAATATCTCAAGATAATAAGAAAGGCTGGTTGAACAGATTGCAAAATGAAGGAAACAATGCACTGCATCAGGAGGAAGAAAATATATGAAACTAGTTTCCTGCAGCATTTATTAATGCTCTAATTGTGCTGAAATCAACAGTGAGATTAGTGAAATCACTTCATAATTAATAACCATTTGCTCTTTTTCAGAGGCTATAAACAGCCAAAAGACTACTCCTTCTCAGAACAGCACAGTACCTTAAACAGTTTCACCTCATCATTTCACTTCATTTGTTGCCTACCAGTTTAATTTTGAAGCTGCTGACCTGTGTTACCTGGGCTGACTTTTCACTAACGAACTAAATCAATACTATCCATTCTTGTTGGCGTGTAATTAGTCTGCATTGATTGTTTTTTGAGGAGATGTGTTGGGGGAATGTCCTCTACATGTTTCTAATGGTGCGATGTGATGTTGTAGAAGATAGCTGTTATATAACATCCTGCCAAAAGCACTCATCCACCCACCCACCCACCACGCCAGACAACTGACAGCCAGGGGAAGAAACATCATACCCTTGGGCAGCAACATTTAGCTCCACCTTATTTGGACAAGTAATTAATGAAATTCTTGCAATGCGCTACACAGACACCATACACACTCACACTATATGAGTTGTTGATGTGGTGAAAAACACAACTGTATTTCACTTTAAGCTTCAGTCGTGTTGTGCTTCATGTGTAAATTGGATAGCCCTGCAAAGGTAAATGCACCGCTTATTGATTGCACCCAGATCCACATCCATAACACTCATGAAGACGACATGCAAATGAAGGGGAGGGAATGAATAACAGAGAAATGAATTGTAGACCTCAGCATTAAAGTTATGTTCCATATATCCAAGGCTGAGTGTTTATAAGACAATCTTTGCACAGCATATCCCCAGGGATGCACAAGGGCCTGTGCAAAGGGTGTCAAGGGTCAGAAAAAAGTAAAACAAATGTCTTTGGTTGAATCCTCATTGTCTTCTCAGCCTTGTTTTATGATTGAGCAGCTGACGTGCCGTTTGTCATAGCAATGCCTGTGTACTCACTAATAAAGAGGCAGATTGCTGTTGTCCTCTCTGATTTATCTTTCTCTTCTGTCCTCCATCTGCACCGGACGAAAAGTTAATTAAAATCCTGCCTTGTCTCCTTATTCCATCCCAGACAGCATGAGCAAATCATCTCCTGCCATTTACAGCCTTTATTGCTTCTTTATGAACACTACAATGAAAGTAAAATGGGCTGCCTTCTTTTCATCTTTACCTTTAAGCATCATCTAAAATGTTAATGCACAACAGCAAGCATTTTTTATTTATTTAGCATTTAGATATCACTTTTCCTTAGTATGTGAACTGTGATGACCAGTGCCGCAAAGTGTGTTAGTGCTAAAAAGTCAGCTGCATCTAAGCTCCTCTGGTGTTAAGCCAGTGTCTTGTAGGGATTCGGAGGTGTTTAGATGTTTAGCTTTGGTTAGCAAAAGCAATTCATCAACCGCCCCTACTGCTGCTGATTCACCACATACAGCAGGACACTTTGTCAGAGGAGACAGCGCCATTCCCACCAAGGAGGAGCAGTATTCAATTTTCTTCCGGGGAACAGTGAGCATACGAGCAGAGACAGGTGGGACAAGTCACATCCAGGACACAGAGCCAACACTTGCCCTTATAGTCAGTGTAATAAATGCTCTCACTCCCAGTTCAGACAACAGTTGACATAGGTTTCATTTAATACTTCAAGTAAAGCTTAGTAAAGTTAAGTCTTGCCTGCAAAGAGCAATGGCATACCAGTATACAGCATACGCTTAATGTACAGTATGTGAGAATTGTCTGATAGATAAGATAGGATAGGTTAAGGAAAACTGCATTCAACTCCAGTTCACAGATGACCTTTAGTGTGTGCATATCCACTAAATGTTTGTGATTTAAAATGCATTAAACCTTTAGGGTAGATATAGTTTGCTTTGGAAGTTTGTTTTAAAAAAAAAAAAAAAGCTACAGTGCTACTACTTTCTTAAATCCCGTTTAATATACACGCTGGGGAATATATAAAAATCAAGATACGAATCAGGAAAGATGGACTACAAGGAGCCTGCAAAGAATAAATATGTATGAACAATATTTCCACACACTGAAATATAAAATAACATACTGAGATTAACTGACCACAGGGAAACCCAACAGCAGGGGCTGCAGTCTTCTAAGTCTGCACTCTGTATGGCAGTAGTGATTAGGTCAAAGCTTAGCACCTGCAAACAATCTTTAATTTGTGCCCCCATGACATTGGCATCCTGAGAAATTGTCCCTTAGAGATCCATGACTGGGCTTTGGCAAGGGTTTCTTTAGACTGTGTGTAAGAGCACAGGCAAGAAAAAAATATACTGAACCACTGATGTAATAACACGCAGAACTACTTTGAGGGAAATGTTATATCACTGCACTTACTGAGAAAGGAAGGAGACCAATATTTTCTTGCATTTATTTTGAAATCAAATACATTTTGTCCATGTTATTTGTGGTTCAGCATAAGACAAGGTGCTTTGCTGAAAATATACATAATACCATTGGTGTCTGCAATAGTATTTTAGAACCCTGTAACTACGCACATAATACATAATGTAAAAACGCATTCACTGAGTCATTAAATAATTGCACATTTGGTATACAGTGTAGTAAACCAAGTGATTCCAGACACCTTTAACACCGGTGTCATCCCAGACATAATTAAACATTAAAGGGACACTTGTCAATTTCATGGGTCTTAGTCTGCTTAAATGTTTCTCCAATGAGGCTGCAGAGACACATTACTCTTAAACAGTACTGAATAAAGAGCAAATGTCACCTTGAACTGCAGTGTTATTGCCAGAAGTGTCTCAGCAGTGCATTCACCCCATCACTTACAAAGTGAAGAGTTGAATTCGGGTTTCAAGGAGAAGTATAACACTTTGCGTTACGCAAAATGTTACGTTGGGTGGCTAAACGAGCAAGCTGTTGATGATTGGCTGATCATCAAAACTTCAGATATTGCTCCTTAACCCTTGTGTCGCCTTTACTTTTGAGATCCTCTGGTCGACCTCGGGTCATCAACGGGTCGTACTGAGGTGTTAGATTGTGTATGTGATGTAGAGG
>JAPQRN010000018.1:32187859-32201557 GCA_037367275.1 Coranthus polyacanthus | reverse complement strand
GAAGACCATATGAAGACCATATGAAGACCATATGAAGGATGGAAATGTGTGAGGTATAGTAGCATGTGTGCTCAAATAAAAAAAAATGTACATGTTTATCACAGAAAATACGCTAAAGCAATTGAGTTTCAGGTAGAAAAAAAATTATACTTATCCTTTTTCTTTTTGTAAAATTTTGAAACAGGTCAGTTTGACCTGAATACCATACAAGGGTTAAAATTTGTCAACCTCAGGGTTAAAGGCACCATACTCTGTGTATTTAATCTCTTTAGGTTAGAACATCAGGGTAAATCTTGATCTGAAGAATCAACAAAATATTTTGATGGTTTTCCCAGTATTTTTTTTAAGTCATCATATTTTTCATATATCTTATGGCGTAATGGATAAATGGACTACATTGTGCCAATCTAATTGGATAAAGGTTATCTGTGGAGCATCACTGTTCTGTGGGATCTGCTGTTCTTCATGTGGTCTAACCAAGTAAACTGCAGCCTAATCACATTCAAGCCAAGTCTATTTACTTTGCGAGGCACTGCTGCTCTGGAGAGAGGCAAAATGGACTGGTGGAAGGGTCTTGCAAATGAGTACACCACTGCCAGTCTATCCGCCCTAATGCTAATACAGTTTACAGGGCCAGTGAGAGACCCTGACAGGCTGACAATGGGGGAAGGAGGCCTGGCTTAAATCAATTAGCTAAGAGGACAACTATCATCTAAATCATACCCTGTCTGGCCCTGGGCAACAGGCCTGAAAATGGAAGGCAAAGTCTGAGGGTAGCACTCAGTGTTAGCCAGAGTTATGACTGAGTGCTGACAGGTAAGCATACACTTACCGTTTCAACTAGCACAGAACTGAGCTGGCACCAAGAGTTGAATCACAGATCAAAATGTGCACCTACAGTAAATGAGAGCTGACTCAAAGCTTCTCTTCTTGGGCTTTTTTTATGACATGAGTTTTACTCAGGCTCCCTTATGGCCATTCATCCACACTTAGGGGAATATTATACTTTTGTAAATGTGAAAATAATTGTTCATTTAAAATGTTTGACCCATTCACCTATTGGCCCTGAAAACAGTCCTTGCTGCTTTCATTAATTGTGTCATTGTTATAGATGACTTTGTTGGAACATCTGTGGAACATGTGTGTGTGTGTTCGTGTTTTTGTGTGTCCTTGTGTCAAACTGACCCGAAGACCATGTGAAGGATGGAAATGTGTGGGGTATAGTAGCATGCGTGTTCAAATTTTGTATTTTTTGTACATGTTTCACCCAAATACCATACAGGGGTTAAGCAAAGACGAATGAATGCCATCTGCAAAGTTTCTTAGATTGTCCTCCACCTGTTTATTCCCAGGCCTAGTTTTCCTGTGAGCTTGGGCTGTTGGAGAAATGGGATGAATAAAATGCAAAAAGAAGGGGACATATGGTGGCTGTGCTGAGAAGCTGTATGTGGCAGATAACATTTTCCACCACAGAGAGATCACAAGGAGACTTTAGGAGGGAGATGGTCTCAAGGGGAGCAACATACCATCTGGAATCCTTCGAGCTGTGACACATCCAATTTACCTCTACCTGTGGACCAGTCAGTAACCTCTCTGTACTCTCACCAGGATAACAGCCAGAGAGACTGGATGTAGACTTGATGAGATACTTTTCAGACTGGTCAAATTATTCTGTGAAGCAGACCAGATTTTGGCACAAAACAACTAGCCTCTCTTGCATTTAATTACTGTTGTTGACGGTGTAGATTATAGATTTAGCAAATGTATATGTATAGTGTCTCGATGTGTGTTTTCATCCTATTAGCCTGCTGGAAAGATTTGATTTGCTAAGTCAATTGACTGGTGTATTTGTTCTTTTTAGTCTGAAAGCATTACAAACTTTTTTATTTTTTTATTTTTGGATGTCCTCCACATCAGCTAGAAACAAAAACAGAAATAACTCATTTTATGATTAGAGATCTAGCCTAAGTTATGCAATGATAGGATTGGAATATACATCCAGTCCAACCAAGAACACTGCCCTAACCTTGATCTCTGGTCTCATGCCAAGTAAAAGCTATTTCATATTATCCCATAACGTGGAGTTGGAAAGTCATCATTCACATTAGTTTGATTTTTGCTTAATAAATCATTTAGCTTTCTTCCTTTGTTAGATAAACAAAAGGAAATTAAAGAAACAAAACTGATATAAACTAATTGGATTACACATATCTAACTGACTCCCAAGTGTAAAAGATAGTTTCTTCCTTTATCCAATAAGCATGTACTGTGAACATTCCACAACAGTCTACCTCTAAACAGAGATAAACACCTTTAAGAGCATATGCTGTGAATCTTGTACAAAACTGCTTTATATCCCATGTTTGGTACTTACTTAATGCAGCCTGCCGAGCTATAAGCCTCAAAGATGTTGAAGTTGTCTTTATGCGTCACTATGCAATGAAAAGTCACGTATTAGCCGAAAGATAGAATATAGCTGTGATAGCTGTGTATTGTTTGTGTGTTGACCACAAGCTTACTGGTCCTGTTAATTCCATATTCATGAAATAGAAGGAAATTGTGTCTTTGTTCTTTGGATTTTTCATTGTTGATATTGTAATTCATGGCTGGATGGGTGGTTACTTGTTATTTACTGTTAAAACAAGGTATAGATTTATTTGTACATGGAGCCTTTTGTCCCAGTATGCTTTTTACATCATCAAATATTTTTTATACAAGATCATAGTGCCTTGTATTATATACAAGACAGACACAGAAAGCATCTAGGTGACCACACATACTACTCAAGCTTCCCCACTGGTAACAAACAATCCTCTTTGGCCTAAAGGTATTTGCTTTCCGTTAATTGATGGATGGTTGGATTTCCATGTGGAAAACGCAGCTTCAAATCCAATCTGTTTTACTTATTTTGGAGTAACTACGAGCCACACTGCCCACGGTTAGTTGATTATCTTTTGCCTTGCATCATTAGCAGACAGTCCAGACAGGCACTCACCAATCAGTCACTTCACCATCTGAACCCAACCCCCCAGGAAGACAGCCCTGCCATGATGAGGGCCTCTGTGGTCTCTTGGGTGCCATGGATGACAGAGAGGCTTCATCCTCTCCATCCTCCCTCCCTTGAGACCGGGTTTGATGGTAACACAGACTCTGAATTGAATCACAGAGACATAATCCTGTCCAAATGTACAGACATCATTAACCCAAGATATCCACTCAGCAATTGCTAAAATGATCATAAAAATCTCCAGTCATATATAGGTCAGTGACATCAATCACACAACTGTTTATTCTATATGAAATTTCAAGGTACTTCTCCTTACTTCAACTGTTTGTTTCAGTAACTGCATTTTTTCATTTTTTTTCCAAAGAGTTGCGTTCAAGTTTAATGACTTAATCCAACATAGCCTCAATCTGGTACTCCAGAGGCACCATTCGCATACTATATAAAACCATTTTGCGTTGTTGGTCAAACCCAGGCAAGTCATTTCCATGTCCAGCTGCTCATAGGCATTGATTGAATCTGCACAGCTCTGACCCTAAAATGAGCCCCAGGGGAGGGATTCAGCTTCCAAAGTCCAATAACACCACAGTTGAACTGTCAGTCCTCCTCAGTCATAATTATGTCAAGCTAAGACCAGTGTCTCCTGTCTTTCCTGTTCAAAACAATTGCCAATAGGATGCAGAGGAAATTTCATTTCAAAATCAACAGTATGATTGTGAAAAAAGCAATACTGGCATACACACACAGAAAATATATGACTGAGAATTTGGTAATGATGCCAAAAAGTGAAATAATTATTTTTTAAGGTCTACAGTTAGTCATAACTGTCCTAAATAACTGAAATGAAAAGAAAATGTGTTTAACATACTATTTATCTACTATTTATCTATTATCTGTTACAGCTGCTACCTTCTAGTCACATTTTTGCTGCTTCTTTCACCTTTGTGTCTTCTGTCATTTGTTTTGTTACCAACATCTAACTTTTCCTTGTGACCAAACAACCAGAAAGAAAAAAATTACAGGTAGTTTGCAAGGGTCAGCCTCTTTTCTAGAAGCTCTTAGACACACCTTTCCAAGCACATTAAGGTCTCATCTAGGGCAGGGAGAATTGATTCCAGTCAGCTGTGATTGTGGGAATGCATGTCAGTAAATAGTGCTTGTGCAAAAGACGTCACAGACGACAAATGGGATCAATTTTACACTTCTGTTAACCAGATGAGGACCATTGAAGTGTTTTGAACTACACACATGCAGAAAAGGTTTCCATTTAGAAAACTGACTGCACACACTCCGCAGGAAGCATGTGCCCACACTTTTACACAAATACACTGATAACCATGTGAGGAATCATTTACTCACATTAGTTTATTAAAATTCTTGTCTTACAGTTTACAATATTTCTTATTGCTAATATCTGATCTATAAAACACAATATGGTCATGAATAATCATATTTATTTTCGATACGCTTGTATATTCTTCATTTATTCTGCCTCCACAGCTGTATTTTAAAAAATGTTCCTTTAAGGAGAGAATGACGGACATTTTTCTCCATTTCTCTGCCTCTCAGTTTCTTATCTGTTACATACAGTTTGGTAAGCCAGTCTTTCAACTTTCAATCCACTTTGGCGAACGCTTTGATGGCTAAAATGACCAGACAAGCTCCTTGACTGTGGACGTTAGGAGAAGGCCACCACTAAATCAGGCTTCTGGAGATCAGCGATGGCCCAGACCAATCGATCCCTTCAGGATTTGTGGGACTGTGCCTCGAGACAGGTGAGGTTTAATACCTCATCCTAAGCTGTAAAAAATGGCTCTGCAGAGTACATTCAGGATGTCACGATAAGTTCCACTCTATCTGCAGGTGTCTGGTAAGGCTTCTCAGGAGGACCATTTATCTTCCTCACTCTTGCTGTATGACATATTGAAAACTACACTCTGGTGCACTCTCACCTCTCTGTCCCTCACTGAGAGGCTGAATAAATTAATGAACAGGCTAATCTGTCTTCTGCAGAAACCATTTATTACAGACCAATCAGTTTGACACAACAGATATTGACTGCTCGGATAAGCCACTAGCAAATTAAATATAAATTTACATCATTTTATTCTCTTTTGTGATGAAGCTCGCAATTGGCAATTGGGTATGTGCAAAATATGTCTTAAAAGGGACATATTGTTCCCACTTTTAACAAGTTAATGAGGGTCTCACGGTGTCAAAGTTTCATCTTAAAATCCCTCACAGGGGATTCACTGGAGCATGTCTGTATGCTTGTGGTTTTCAGTCCTGTTCCAAACAAGCTGTTTCAGTGTCTGTCGCTTTAAATGCAAATGACTCGCTGCTACCCACACACCTGTCCTGTCGGTGCCATGGATACCGTCATGTAGACACCAAGCTCGGGTGCCAGGATGGTTTTGGTGGTTCTGGTCGGTCTAGTGGTCCTGGAGGACTGGCTTGGGGCGGTCAATGTGTAGCTGTGACTTCACAAAATCACAGAAAAAGTTAAAATGTAGGGAGTAAAAGATAAAGTTGTCAGAAAATAAATACTCAAGTATAGCATAGATACCAGGAACCTCTACTTAAGTACAGTAAAGAAGTATTTGTATTTTATTACATTACACCTCTTCTTTACTCTTGTAGCTGGTCGACATTGCACTGATTATATTTACTTTATACAAGTTGTTGATTTGTAGGCGTGCACCATATTATAGGTTATTGATTTGGAATCATGTATCACATTAAAGATGATCATCATATGCTTCGTATGTATTTTCCACATATCTGGAAGGTTTAGCTGTCAAATAAACACAACGGAATGAAAGTATACTTTCTTCAGTGAAGTGTTAGAGTATTAAGAAGCACGAAACAGAAATAGTCTATCCAAGTAAAACACAAATAACTCAAAATTGTACTTTAGCACTATACAGATTGAGAGTGTTTTATAAAATGTTACACAAGCAAAACCCTGCAAGATTAAAAATACACACACAAAATATTAGAGTCCTTATCAATTTTCATTGCAAAACTAATGTACTTAGTTCTTAATTAATGGGAGATATTAATACGGATTTACACATTTATGCATACACAATCGCACGCAGAGACAAAGAAATCTCATCATATCTGTAGATTACCATAACACTACGACACTGCATATGAACCAATACAATGGCTGATCTTCCTGCAAGCAGCAGTTGGCGGTGGGTAATCGATATCTTCACATGAGGCTGAAACTCTGTGGTTCAGGAGCCAAGCACTTCAGGTAATGAACTGCCTTCTTGATATATATCCCTCACAGGGTGGGAGTGCAGTGGTGCAACATGGCACTGCAACAGCAGCAATTCTTTGATTAGCAATTTCTCTTCCATCACGCTTCCCTGGCACACTAAAAAATCTTTCACACGCGTACACTGAACTGTCTGTCCATGTATCAACGTGTCCACTGTAAACCTGTCATGTGGCTCCTGCAGGGTCCTCACACAGATCTTACCACCTTTTACACTGAAACAGAATCGTAAGAACAACTCTATGACATACTTGTAAAGCACAGCAACAGGCACTTTATGCTCATTATGGAACTTACTTTTGTTGCTATGTTCTCCTCTCCTGAGATTTTTCATTTTTGGATGCAATATTCTCATTAAGATCGCAATGTTTAGTGTTTGCAGCATCTTCTGCATGAAAGTTTTAAATAGTTCCCTTGTGTATTTTATTCGTTGTATATAGATTTTTTAAAAAATGAAAAAGAAAAGGAGAGTGTAACTTTGTACACAAAATGAAACCGCCGTCTTCTTATTTAATATAAATGAAATAATAAATCAATATTACAGGATTGAAATGGCCACTCTTCTTTATATTTTCTGTGCTGTTTTGTGGTTTTATTGTGTCCAATCAGAGACCAGACAGATCCTCCCACTGGACTACATTTGATTAAGACAATTTAGGAATGTGAGAAACAGTGTGAGTTTGGGCTGATCACTGAGATCATCTGACATCCAGACCAAACCAGCAGACCCTCTGTGGATACGAGCACACCAGAACAGACATCTAAACAATATCTCCTTTAAATTGAAGTGAAATTATATATGCTTTGACCCCTGAATTTCTTATTGTCATATTGATAAACCAAGAGTTGCTTCACTTATTATGAGAGAAACATAAGAAAACTTTTGCCTCACTTTAACCTCTGGATAAGACTGTTCAAAAGTATTCTTAGCCATTATTTTTTGTTGTTTTTGGTTTTATTTCCCCCCCGCGTCACATAATGCACATATTCAATTCACTACAAAGAAACTTTGCTTAAATGATAAGATCATCTTCTACTGTTTTACTGTAAAAACTCTGGATTGTACAGTATATATTTCTTCTTTATGTCATTAGAATTTTAAGGCAGTGAGTTTGAATTTCTGTGGCTGGAGCTGTACTTCGTGGTAGTTAAACCTTTAAAATGTTGCCCCGTCTTGACGCGAAACCCCTTAATGATTCAAAAAGGCAGGTGAGAATTTGTCCCTAAAGCCTTGTTACTGGTTTAATAAAAATGAGTTGTCAATATCTCATTTGATTTCCTCAGTTTGTGAGGAACGCTTACTATAAAATATCATTTGCTATATATATGAAATCTGTCAACGGCATCAATCTTCACCACATTTTATTTATTAGACCTTTTACCAATAGTGCGTCGTCTTTCAAGACTGAGTAAAAGTTTGTTTTGTTCTTAATTTATTTTTTCCAAGGCTGTATGACCAAACACACATGCTCTTATCGAATTCCTTGTTTGACATTATATAGTTCCAGAGTTCTATAAATGTACACTTTGGAGCTGCATGGTACAACAGTCTTATACACTGGATCACTGAGCAGTCGTAATAAGAACATATCCACTTTTCATTTTCCGTATCAACAAGATTTTTTTCTTTGACTTGCATCAAGTCATCTGAATCCTTTTTTTTTTTTAATTAATAAAGTATTTATCCATTTAGTTATTAGGGATGGGGCATTTGGCATTCATTCAAAACCTAAACAGCCCTCCAATCTGAAATTATACTGTCAGTATTGAAAATTTCACAGAATGTGTCCCTGTAAATTGTCATCACTGTGTAATATGATGAAGTAGGCAGCCATTTACAAAATGAGCTGGCTCATTGTTCATTTCTGAGCTGCTGTGTTTCACAACTCACGACTGTCCTGCAGTGCGCTGCATTTTCGATATGCAGTCAGATTTGCTTCTTACTGGACGTTTATGAAATCAATTAAAAGCATTGCACCTGATGAAAGATTTGTCACTGTTGTAGAAACGCATCACTTATGAAATACATGCATATTATTCTAATTTGAGGATTTTCGATGAAAGCACAAGACACAGAGGGTGTAGTAACTGTGCGCTCCGTGTTTGATTTCATTATAACAACACCCACAGCCAAAAGACTTGCTGAAGAGAGCAGCTTTTTTCATCTGTATGAAGATTCCCAGCAGAGGTGACATCAGGCCACAGCAGAGCAGTCTTATCCTAGAAGATTTACAGTCATGATTTATAACAGGAATATACTGTAAAGATTTATATGTTCTTTACAGGGTCATATGGGGTATTCTGCATTTTAAGCAGCTAATATTGCTTTCAGACTTAGTGATTTCAATGCTTTATTTGCAGTATATTCCCAATCCCGAAGAAATAAGTTATTATACTACATTAGCAAATTACGTTTAACAGCAATGTTCAGTTCCAGTCCAGGAGGTAATATAATGTTCATGTACTGCAGTGAAAAGTTAAGGTTGCAAGGGTGAGGGTTTTAGATGTGTATTATCATTTGCCTCAGTGATGACATTTTTATTCGTATTATACTTTTTCCAATTTGAAAAATATGACAATCAGTATTTTTTTGTCGTAGTTCAGTTTTAAGGTAAGTTAAAGTATGTACTGTACAGTACAGGAACACAACAGTGATAATAAAGTAAACAGTTTATTGCGATGGTTCCTCCTCTACAGTTTAAGTCTAAGGCAATGAATGTCAAAGTTGCATCTCGATGAGAGAAATGAACAGAAATATGCACATCGTATACATATCGTCACATATAAAAACAGTAGGAATTTTCAAAAATTCACACATTCATATACAGCATAAACAATGTGTGACACTGACACATAAACAAATGAATAAACGCTGCAGTTCATTGCCCTGTCCCCTAAAACAAGCAAGGGTCAGAACCTAATCAGCCCTTATTGATCTGTTCTCTATGATCCTGCACACGTGTCTTTGGAGTTTAAATTTATAACCCCGTGCGAGTCCTTGGGGCTGCTCTGCATGTCTGATACAGTTCCTTTACCAGCCATTATAATGAGGCTTTAAGCAGCATGGTGACTGTAAATCTGCTACAATATGATTGTGCTGCTGCTGGTCACACTGGACCTCACCTCAGTAAATCTTACTTCCAGAGAATAATTTATTTCCCACGCCAAAGCGCACTCACCGAAGCAGTGTGTAAAGTCAGCAAATGATCACAAGTCTCCGGGATCACCGACTAATGTATGTTTGCATAAAGACAATTAGGTCCAGATGTGTTTACGGTCGGTGCCCTTGGGCGTCAGGGCGGTTTTATTGTGGATGCTGCTGTGAGGGCTGTACTGTGCGCTCATGTTGAAATGGGACTTTCTTAGCTCAAGAAGACATAAAATTAGAGAAATTTCTACTTCTAGACAAAAACAAGAGCACGTTTCAATGAAAATAAAATATTTTTGTTTCAATTTTGTATTGGTTGCATATTGTGTATTGACCTCTTTTGCATAAAAGAATATGTTCTCCATACTATATATATACATATCCATATACATTCACTTAATGGGCTTGGGGCAACAGAGGTCAGAAAAATAAATAGGGGTTAAACAAGGGGTCATCCACCCCCAATAGTAACATTTTGCAGGCTTTGCGCTTAATAAATCAATGTGGTTTTAGTTTGTATAATTTTAAATCCTCCCCTAACCAGAAGAGAAAGAAAAAGTTTCCCATGTCTAAAATACAGTGAAGCATCTTTAAGTGTCACAGGCAGGCGCATGTAAAGCGTCTAAAACAGTTGCTTAGATGCTGTAAACCTGCAGTAGTCGATCAGACACGGGGAGCATGACCCGCAGGACAAGGGGACAGGAGAGCAGCGTTGGCAGAGCGTTGGCAGCGTTTGCCTAGAGGAGACTTGGTGAATTTCATGGAGTGGATGGTTGTAGAGCAGTTTCTCGATGGGGCAACACGTCGCTGTCTACCACGGGAGATGATTTCTGATGATTTTTTTTTAATTTACATTTTTTTTTTTTTTTTTAGGTTAGCGGCACAGTGCTGATAGTGTCCAAACCGTGAGCGCGTAGAGTCCGGCATGTCCGAGGAGAAGCGCGCTGAACGCTGCAGCTTTGGGGCTTTCTCACTGTCAACTTCTCCGGACCAGATGGTACCGAAAAAATGACGCGGGCTCTCTCGATCCTCGCTTACTTTTTCTCGTTGGCTCACTGTAAGTGTGTATTTCTATTCAGCTTATTGAATGTGAAGTGCTCTAGCGTGCGCTTTTATCTTTATGCAACTTCGAAGTGAATTTGGGTGAAACTGCATCTCTGTTTATTAGTCTTCTTCTTTCTTTATGGTACCAAAAGCCACTCAGTTTTGACCAGAGCTGGTCCCTTGCGCATAGATGGGCTGCACACTTACGGATACTAATATTTGTTAGATATTGCTTTAAGAAGTTTAATTTAAGTTTGATATGGAACAAATAGATTTGAAACCCAATGCATGAACAGAATGATAACAAGAAGTAATAAAAACACCCTTTTTTGCGCGTTCATCTGACATATGATACTATTGTGTTTGCCCACAGTGTGTTATCTAGATGTAATCTGATGAGTCAGTCCTGCTATCAAATGTAGCCTTTAGCCACCAAATCAGTGATCAGCACTCCTATGTCACAAGAGTTGGAGGATTTAGAGTAGTGTGAAAATTAAAGGAGGCACATAGTTAAAAGGGGGCACAACTTTGGCTAGAGCCTTCTAAATTATTTAGTTACATTTCCGAGAGATCTTCTTTATTTATTTTTTTTTCGACATTGTTATTTCTCAAAGTGCCTCACTTCCAACTTGCAGCACAGCTCCTCTCTGTATATTTTGCTGTTAAATTCCAAAAAAAATACCATCAAATGCTATGTGCAGAGACGAGGAAACCTGCCTCTTTTGTCCACATTCATTTTTTTACAGAAGGAAAAACAAAGAAAAAAATGGAAAGGTTCAATGCAAACGACAGGATGGAATAAAATGGGTTTCTAACACCACGCTCGACGTTTGCATCATGTTTTTGTTCAGTCACATAGTTCATTATTCTCTCTAAATATTGCATTTTTGCAGAATAATGTTTTTCAACGTGCTGTACAGTGACCTTATCAACTCCATAACAGCTGACTCTGGTGTTGTATTAACACGCCTGACCTCACTCTCAATCAACATAATGTCAATGCAACACTTGTGAGGTTATGTTCATTTTACAAACCATACAACCATGCACCCGCCAATGGCAACCCGCAGCAGGTGAGTACTAGTTTAGGTGTTTTGCCGTTTTTCTGGTCAGTGGGCTTGACCTCTAGGGAAGACAAAGTCTATTTGACTGTGGTCTCCTAAGGATTTGACCACACACCATCTGTTGAAGAAGTCCTAAAGCACAGGATGGGACTTCAGCCAAATGACCCATGGGGCAAGACTGTGGTTCTACCACACCCACACAAACTCCAGGAGTCTGTTGCCCGATAATGATACACACAGTTTGACAGCGAGCAGGAGAAGTTTTGCAAAGCTCACAAGTGAGCGCTGGGCATCTAAAAGGCAAATCTGAGGTTCTTCTAACAGGGCCACCATCTGGTCACCTCACTGGGGTGTTTCCCATTAGATCAAGTGTATTCAACTCCAGCAAAAGGTGCATGCAAAGGAAGTGGATGAGGATGTCCAACATAAATCCGTTCTGCTTCAACTGAGGAGCCCAGATGATCCGTTTCAATCAGGCTTGTGTTCACCCCTGACATGAGCATCATTTATTAGGGGTAGAGGGTAGGAGATTGCATTTTTTTGTGATTTGACATAGGCAATGAAAAAGCAGAAGTATTAACATGCTGTGGACATATCTGTCCTTGTCCCAAATGTAATTACTTGTATGGACACCATGCTGGGGCTTTCATAACATTTTAATATCATTTCAACAACACAGCCATCACTAGCTTTCTTTAACAGCTGCTGCTTCCCTGCAGAGGTGGAAAGTTATATGGTCATAAAATACAAGTGTCAAGGATTGCATGCAGCATATTTCACTCTTTACAAACCAAATAACCTGAGTTGCTGCTGTGTGTACAGGATGCTTTACCATAGTAGTCTACAGTATTGTATATTAAATCCACATCATCTATGTGACAGTTTAAGGCAACTTTTAATGACGTTAACAAGAAAGCTGATACTGTATCTTTGTCCGTGGTCCTAGGTCTTTACATCTTACCATCAAGATCAAGAGTTTGTCTTTATGTTATTTTGGATGCAAATACACTCGCAGACCAAAAAAATAGCTGAACAACATTGTGTCCTCAGGTGGCAGCTGTGCTGACTCAGAGGAGCGCCTCATGAACTTTTTGCTGGGAAAGGATCGTTACAATCCGCTCATCCGGCCAGCTATCAACAGGACTGAGAGAGTCACAGTGAAATTGCAAGTGTCTCTGGCACAGCTCATCAGCGTGGTAATGCCTAATATACTGTACTTCTATTCGCCAGGGGAATGTGTGTGCTTTTATTTATGTGTGCGTTTTTGTGTTTGAGTGAGAGTACATGTGACAAAGAGGCACAGATGGAAAAAGAAGAGGCAGAGCGAAAGAGTATGATGGAAAAGACAGAGCATGGGCCACAATGCATTGAGAAAGCAGTTAATTACAAAGCAGCCTGTGCTGAGAGGCTGTAGCTCTAAATGGATGGATGAAGAAAAGGATAGATCTGGTCAGCTGTGATCTCTGCCTCTGTCATGTCCAGATTGAAACTTCAGCACATTGGATTAAAAGGGGCCATAAAGCTGCTTTAGCCACAGTGATAGAGGCTCTCCATTGATTTACAATGGCGACTCCTCCCGAGCTGCAGACCCAGGCAGCGAGGCTCATTCACAGCCTCAGTTTATGAGTTTGCATTGAATCCCTTGTGGTAATTGGCATTTGGTATCTCTTTATTCAAAGTGTATGTCATGGCAGTATGATGACAATGCCATGCACAAATATGTTAAGCAGCCATCTTAGAGGGGAAGGTTCCTTATTTTTTTAGTGATTTAGTGGCCACTTATGTTTACAAAGGAAGTGGCAGTAGATAAAAAGTACATGTTTACACTAAACAAGATGGAAATTAATTCGATGCGCCAAAAGATCTCTTTGTGATTCTAACACCAGTAGATAACATTTATGCTTCCTATACTTCATTCTCAGCATCCCTGCTTACAAAGAAACTGTATGTCAGTACGAGAGTGAGACTATTGTTAATTCTATAACCTAGAAACGAATGGAAACTGATTCATAAAATACATGGTATTAAGTTTAACCCTTGTATGGTATTTGGGTCAAATTGACCCATTTAAAAAATTTTACAAAAAGAAAAAGGGTACAAGTATACATTTTTTTCTACCTGAAACTCTATGGCCTTAGCTTATTTTCTGTGA
>JAPQRN010000018.1:32153754-32167328 GCA_037367275.1 Coranthus polyacanthus | reverse complement strand
CCTCCCTCCCTCCGTCCGCACTCTGCTTCCCGGCAGCTGGGAACGAGCTTTCACTCCTCTCACTTTCTCCTCCTGTCTGCTTCACGGAACACTGCTGGCACCGACCCCTGGATTCATTTCGCATTTGGCAACCGAAACAGAATGAAAGCCAATTTTTGCTCCCTTTTGCCCACATTTTTCATTTTTCTGTGTCTTCTGCTGGGTGAGTTAAAATTGCTACTTCATTGTTACTTACTTGTTGCTTTAATAATATGCTACATTTTATGATAACATTTTTTTTTTTTACTATTAGCTACGTTACACAGCAATCATATGCGATCTATTTTTCAATTCTAACATGCTCATGCATAATAAACTGCCATATTCGAACTGTTTTATGTTGTGAGTCTGATTCTTTTTTAGTCATGCCATATCATTTTACTTGTGTTGATTGGCAACATTGAAAGTAATTAAATCAAAACCAACGCGGCGTGTTAAGTTAAAGTTCACGCTGCCATTTAATAATAATAAAAAAAAGCTTGTCTTACTGAAATTAGTGTAATCGGGAGTCGTGATGAGACTCAACAAACATAACACACACACACACAAAAAAAACAAAACAGAATCATATTGCTGTTTGTCACCCTGAAAATAAGCTTTAGTACCTGGACATATGACACTGATGCACTGACAGATCCATGTGTGACCCTCTGCTATCATTCAGGAGGCTCTTGTTCAGATGCAGAACACAAGCTCTTCAATGTGATATTCAAGAGCTACAACCAGTACATACGGCCGGTGGAAAATGTGTCAGACCCAGTCATTGTACAGTTTGAGGTGTCCATGTCACAGCTGGTCAAAGTGGTAAGTAAGCTTTTTTTTTTTTTTTTTTTTTTTACTTTTTCTGTAACCAGAGGCATGACCTAAGAGGGGGAAAAAATAAATAGGCGTAACATACGTGAACATAGCTTTGGAGGCTCCGAGTATGTGCATTGTTCATCGCTATCAGATATTACTGGTTTCCTGGTGTTTTAGTGTCAGTCTTTGAAAAGTGGTTTATCGTGATGCAACCCGAGACACCTGAGATACTCTTCGTGAGTGCCCAGTAGCAGCCTGAGGGTTTTTTTTTTTTTTTTTGTAACACTGAGGAGTGAATTAGATGAAAAGAGGGTCAGCGTGACTGTTTGTCTGGCCAAGACAAGATGGGAAATGTCAGCTGTCTGATTACCTCTCAGTTTAGGAACCCTCCCATCGCTCAATCACTGCCACTTCAGATGAGCACCTCTTGAGTTAACGGCAGGTTTTTTGCTGGGGCTTGTTGACTGCAGACTGACTGGGCAGACACACACGGTGCTCTCACTTGAATCAGGCAAGTGTACAGCAGATATGCAATCATAAAATAAAGTATTAAAGTACTGAACACTTTTGGGGGGGGGGGGGGTGCGATGGTATCATTTTAGTTTCACTACTGTAGCACAGTTATGAAGATGCACATTTCTTTTAGGTGTTTTAAATATAAGAGATAGTCAGCCAGATCTATTTATAGTTAAGAGGAACAGCAAAGCAAAGAATGCATTTCATATGTATGCAGTTGGAAGCACAAGGTTTGCTCTACGCAGTTTGAATGGATAACAAGCGTCTGACACCTTTAAACCCATCTAAATTACTTTTCATTTGCCTGTGTATGCAATCATATTTTTCCAAATACGATACACAAGTATTGAGTACCTGTCTGAGTCTCGAGATAATGAAGAAATAAGGGATATTTTGTTATCCCCTTCTTAATTCAGTTGATCTAACAGGCTGCAAAGCCCCCCAGTGCTGATGGATGACTATTATTCTGCTTCCCACACCTGGTGCTCCTAACCCCGATGCAATTGGTATGGCCATGTGAGTTGAAGCAGGGCTATATGAGCTCATCTAGACCATCAATAGCTCATCAGTCCGGCAGGCTCAGCTATCATCTGACAATCAGGGGGGAATTGTTCCTCAGGCTCTCTGGCTGCTTGAGACTGCCAGAACAGGTGACAATAACTACAAATACAGTGTTTTTTTTTTTTAAGTTATATGTGTGATTATGTAATCAGAAATGTTGGGGTGTTTCTTCGCAAGTCACGTTACCTGGTATTATGTTTTGCCTTTCAGCCATTTCAACATGAGAAAAATGTCAAAGCTCTAAAATTGAAAATGAATTTTCACTTGACCTGAACAAGACCACGTTCCCTCTGCGTCTCCTCAGCTGATTTGCTGATAAAGTGAATGATATCTCTGTTCTCCCATGATAATCCAGTAGAGATAATCTGTTGACCTTTCATCCAGCTGTGTTTACCAGCAGCGTAGAAGCTAAGAACTGCCCTGGACACTAAAAGAACACATGGATGCTTAATGTTATGCGCAGCGTCAGGAGATCGGTTTGTTCACGGTCAAGTCTCACAAGCCCGACCCCCTCAGATTTTTTTTTTTTTTTCCTCTTCCCCATTGTCCCTCTGCTCCACTTTTACCACTGCAGTGTTAGAATAAAAGTTGAGGCTGTGCTGTGACCTCCTGCCAAAGCGCCGCCTCTCCTGGCTCCAGCTGTCATGCGTGTTATGCTTCAGGGGTGGAGGACTCAGGTGTGGATCTCTGAATCCTCTTGTCCGGGATACACAGAAGTCTGACCCTGCAAGCAGAAAGCAAGCAAACAAACCTGGATGATTTCCTGTGACCGTGTTGTCTCTGAAACTTAATACATTAGCATTCATGTGTTTTTCTTTTCTTAATTTTATATGAACTTCTGCTTTATTCACAGGATGAAGTCAATCAGATCATGGAGACAAATCTCTGGCTAAGACATGTAAGTTTATGGTGCATGACTGTGCAAATAGACCTTGAGCAAAGACATTAGCTATGGATCCAGCTGTCTGTCATACATGTCCTCTGGTCTAGACAGACGTCTTGCATTATTCATAGAGGAACCTTTTTAAACATTGATTGATCCATGAGATCCTAATACAAAAAAAAAAAAACTTCAATAAACCAAAAGCACTTAGATTTCATGGCCAATCTTTGTCTTTTATTACTTTTAAAAAATAAGCTGACAGTGGTCTGAAATGTATCATGCTTCAAAGCCCGTAATATTACTCTTAACATCTTATTCTCAGCAGGAAGCTGAAGCTGAATGATTTAACCTCTTTTATCCTTGTTTGTAGCTCAAATGTCACACCAGCTACAAAAATAGCGCTAGTATCAATACATGCTTTATGATGCTTTTCTGATTTAGTTGGTCACACATGGTGCCTGTGCTGCCATGATGCACAGTGCAGTGAACCAGTTTTGAATCAGATGTGGCAGCGTGGGGCTCCAGGTCCCATACTACTAGTGCTGAACAAATACTCATCTGTGCTGAGGCCTTGTTCATTCTATAGGGTTGAACTACAATGTTCTTCGGCACTGACAGTTAAAATCCCCGTTTCTCTTATTTTAACAGTTTCGTTCAGCGTACAAAAAAACTTGGTGAGCTACATTTCCCCTGCTTTTAGAGGAAATGTGGAGTAATCTTGCAACACATTGTAGCTTGTACTGCTTCCTAATTAAGTACCATTTTCATAGTTCTCTGTGGTCGCTTTATGGGTCTCACAAGAATCTTTTGTTGTGAAGGGAGGGTCACACAGCAGTGGCTAAAAGGGCTGTAAAACACATTGTAACGTGTGGTCTGTTTTATCTCTTCACAGACTACATACTGTGTAAACTCTGTTTGCCACAGATGGAGATTAAAATGTTTTAATCAGTGACATTTTAAAGTGCATTGAAATCAACCAGATTAGATTTGAATTGTAAAGAGGAACAGACTGGCAACGCGTTGCTTTGGTTTTTTTTTTTGCTTTAGATTTGTATCTCTAAACAGAGGTTTATGACAAATGTGTTCAGTTTAAAACACAATTCATCTCCCGAAATAATCACTGAAGAGTGGTTATAATGGCCGTTCTTATTAGGGCTGTTTGAAAGGGACGATTTTGCGCATTGTGTCATGATATAAAATCCTACAAAAAAGGCAGAGTTGGTATTTTTACCAATTCATGTGGTATCATCATCATCATATTTTTTAGTATTTTAATGTCTTTGGCTTGTTTCATTTTACGTAAATGAATCGTCCTTTTGTTTTTCAGATCTGGAATGACTACAAACTCAGGTGGAATCCAAAAGACTATGGCGGTGTGGAGTTTATCCGAGTGCCATCTAACCGGATATGGAAGCCAGATATTGTGCTGTACAACAAGTGAGCATAAAAACAAATTGAAAACCTGGCAGAAACACTTCATTGATTGTTAGGTGCATTTACTATAAAAGATTGCTGCATAATGACAAGCTTTAGCAGTCTCCACTGGCTTTCTCTTTTTGCATGAATCATTTTGTTGTATTTGTAGGAACGTGTGCACATTTTGCTGAGGAGCCTTTGTTTTTGATTAATATCTTCATGACACAATAAGCAATTATTTACATCCCCAATTTGTCTGTCCCTTCCCTCCTACCTGGACGCAATTCTGCTTTTTTGTTCTCTCACTCTTTCACTTTCCTTCTGTCTCTCTACAGTGCAGTCGGAGATTTCCAGGTGGATGACAAAACAAAGGCCTTGCTTCGTTACAATGGGGACGTTACCTGGATCCCTCCAGCCATATTCAAGAGCTCCTGTAAGATTGACGTCACTTATTTTCCATTTGACTACCAAAATTGCACCATGAAGTTTGGCTCGTGGACTTACGACAAGGCCAAGATTGATCTGGTGCTGATCGGCTCAACCATTAACCTCAAGGACTTCTGGGAGACCGGTGAGTGGATGATCATTGATGCTCCCGGTTACAAACATGACATAAAGTACAACTGTTGCGAGGAGATCTACACAGACATCACTTACTCTTTGTATATACGCCGTCTGCCTCTTTTCTACACAATCAACATGATCATCCCCTGCCTCCTTATCTCCTTCCTCACTGTGCTCGTCTTCTACCTGCCGTCTGACTGTGGTGAAAAAGTCACTCTGTGTATCTCTGTCCTGCTGTCTTTAACTGTGTTCCTCCTGGTTATAACAGAGACAATCCCCTCTACGTCTTTAGTCATCCCTCTGATCGGGGAGTACCTCCTCTTCACCATGATCTTTGTCACCCTCTCTATCGTCATCACTGTTTTTGTGTTGAACGTCCACTATCGCACACCAAAAACCCACACGATGCCCTGCTGGGTGCGGACTGTGTTCCTGGGGCTTCTGCCCAGGGTGATGTTCATGACCCGACCGGAGAGGGACTCAGAGGGGGGGTCTGGCAATGTTCACACAATGCATTCAAGACCCTGTGCCATTCATTCGTCAGGTACACTTCAAAAGCAGAACAAACCTCAGGCCCTGGCCACCAGCGTGGTATCCAGCCTGACAAACCGGCAACGGCTTTTTAACAACACCGAGCTTTCAAACCTCAATAACTTGAGTGGACACCCAGGAAAGGGTGTAGACTCTGGGAAGTTGTGCTGCGAGGGCCGTTGCAACTCCTGTTGGCACCAGAGGAGCAGCAAACTGCCTGTAGACTCTGGTGGAGGGAGTGGAGGGCTGGGCAACCTTGGGGCTCTGACTGGAGGCGGTGCTTCTGGGGTAGGAGGTGGGAGTCAGTGCTCTAGCTCCGAATCTCTGGATGGAGGAATAATGTCCATGTTACCGCTCTCCCCTGAGGTCAGGGAGGCTATTGAGAGTGTCAAATATATTGCTGAGAACATGAGATTACAAAATGAAGCAAAAGAGGTGAGTGGTAATAAGTGCACAGCCCATATAAAAATACTGATTTAATGAAGTATATGGCAATGTGGCAGTCGCTTTCTCTTAGCCTTAAAATGTTTTCACTTCCATTGTCTCACAGGTTCAGGATGACTGGAAGTATGTCGCTATGGTTATCGACAGGATCTTCCTTTGGGTTTTTGTCCTTGTGTGTATCCTGGGGACAGCTGGCCTCTTCCTCCAGCCTCTGCTACTTGGGGAGGATATTTGAATCATTTGGAGAAAACGGAAAGACTCCAGACTGTTGCACATACCGTACAGCATTTGTCACCAATATGAGTCTCGCCTCGGCTCAGAGAGAGAAAATACGGAGGGGATCCAAAGTAAAGAAGCAAAGATGACTGTAGTATATTCCGCAATTGTTGATGGCAAATGGTGCTGTTTCAGTATTTCATAAGTAGATTTTTTGTTTGTTCAAATCACCAAAGGAGTCTCTTGTGACCAAAGCAGCGGCAAAAGACCACAGACTTAGAGATCAGAAATTAGTACAGTGACTTATTTTGTTATCATATATACTATCAAGCACTGTACATTGATAATTACAACCGTTATGATGTAAAAAAAAAAAAGTGGTTTTATTTGCGATTTTGTTCTATATCAAATAAATATTCTTCTTTAGAATGGTAAAAACCGTGATGAGTGACGCGTTTACAGATATAAGAAGCTACATACTGTCTGGCCTTTTGAAAACCAAAAAAAAAAAAAAAAAAAAAAAAAGGATGTTGACCGTGTTTGAAGAGTGACATCTTGTGGTAATGCTGTGCAAGTGTAAATGATGAACCTTTTTGACAGTTTACAGGAATATGTTACACACTTTCACATCGTGCTCTGTCGTTACATTTTCCTCAGTTGTGAAATTGTATGAAAAGTCACTCTGTTACTCTTACTTTGAGTGGCTCCGATGCATATGAGGTGAGTGCAGTGACTCGATGATTTTACAATTCTGTAAAAGTGAAGTGCACACAAGAGGAATAGTTCCTGTAAATAAAAGAGTCTAGGCCTGTTTTACTCAAAACATTGTGTAAATAAATCTTCAAAATATCGTAAAAAGGTGTTAAGTGGGCCTCTTTTGACATTGTTTGACGTAGTATGTGTTTATTACACCGGAATTTCAGTCTGTGGGGTGTAGACCTCATTTCAGGGAGGCTGCTGCAGCTACGTTTATTACTCTGTTCCACATCCCCTGGGCCCCCATTGGAGCTAACTCAGCTTATTCGATCACAATCAATACAGAAAGCAAGTGATGGAGGACCTCAGTGGCTTCCTCTCTTTTCTTCATCTAACCAGTTTTGCTGGCATTTATTACACAGGCTCTGCATTCTCTCATAATGACACAGCACATATAGCACATGACAGATGCTTTCAAGGGTCAGATACATGTACCATTCATTTTACTTCGCTAACGGATGGAGTGCACCATTGTATATTACAGTCCGTGTTGCAGCCAAGCTACAAAACAGTGAATCCCCACGCTATGGTCGAGTAACAGAAGCACACCTTGATCGAGATAGAGTTTGATAGACGTGATTCCTACATGACCTGAGAGAATCTCTGATGAAATAGCGAAAGCATCCCGTGGCCTGATTGTCATTATATCACTGATACGTTTTACCAAAAATTCAGAGCAGATGGCAAGCTCTGTGATTACAAGAAAATCCAGCCCAAATTAATTGAATGCTGGCAGGGAAGCACAGACAGATACTGTATTAGCTCTCCATCACATCTGATAAGAAACCCCTGGCTAATGAATTTAATTAAAGCTCACTCAGAACTCATGTGGCTGATCTGCAGGAGATCTTGTGCAAGGATGAATGACTGTTCTGACTGGCAAAGAATGAAAAATATGTTAAACATTAATAAAGGCTTAAATGTTTTTTTTTAAAAAACAACTTCATGTGATCTTTTTTATGCATGTACCAAGGTGTAAATAGAAGCTTTCAAATGTCACAAGACGCCACACTATATACAGGAAGAAGTTAATTATAGTTCCTACTTTACGCTTTCAGTTTTCACTAAGGTTTGGGCAAGAATCTGATTCACGAGGCGTGCTGCGGAGACCATCTCTGGGCGTCACATTGTTTATAATTATGAACATAATCACTGTTCTTCTGTGTAAGTACATATGTTTAGTGTGATAGTTTCTGCTTGTTCTTGTGATTGGGTTTATGTGCAAGATAAAGAAGGCATGGATAACTGTACTTACTTTTTCTTCAAGGTGTTCTGGTGAATCAGGTCAAAAGTGAATCAGGCCAAACTAGTGGTAAGCTTTCTTTCACCAGAAGACATGTGAACATCATGATTGTTTTATATTAATGCGTCTGCTTCTCAAATAAATTCATTTTTCAGACATTTTGCCTGCGAGGATTCTGGCTCAACAGAAAACTGTAAGCGAGGACAGTGATCTTTATGTAACGTGCAGTACATTTGGATTCAAGAAACCCACAGAGGTGTTTGTTTATTTATGTAAGGATGGCCGTGGGATTATTCAAAAGAAGCAGAATCAAGATCAACATGATACCACCTTCATCATCAAAACAGTTAGAACTCAAAACAGTGGAAACTACAGCTGTGTTTTCTCCAAAGACATGTATTCCCTTTCTCAAGTAACCCTGAGAGGACACAACACCATTCAGATTCAGGTTATAGGTAAGAATTTCCATTCATATTAAAACGTAACAGTACATCGTTGTTTTTCATTCAGTTTCTTCCTCGGCCCTGCAGCCAATTTTCTTCCTGCAGATATTTCAGCAGCTGCTGCGTCCACTGTGAGGGAGGGAGACGATGTTGAATTCACATGCACCGTTTCCGACGCCCTGCAAACACTGGGCGGATGTGGCCTCATTCACTCTTACCTGATGAAAAATAACACCATCACCCAAGTGCAAGCCTTTAACGTCATACAGATGAAAGCCACTTTCAGCGTCAAAGGCGCCGTGATGAAGGATTCAGGTCGTTACAGCTGTGTGGTGCTGCCGTCCAAATGCATCCAGGAGAACAAGGAAACGCTCAGTGGAAACAACACAGTTTTCCTCGAGGTTAGAGGTGAGGAGAACATTCTGAAAATTGATTATCCAATTTGTCCTTTTGGCGCTCCGCGTCATGTTTATCATGCTGTGGCTGACGTGTGTGTTTTGCTTTCCAGAGAATATGTTCCTTCGAGTGTTTGTTTCTTTGACCATAATAACCCTGATGTTATTTCTTGGTCTGTTCTTCTGGAGGATCAATATCGGAGGTCAGATGATACTCGTACATGTGACATGATATTGTCTTTGAGGTTCAGCTCTTTAGTTGTCCTGCTGACAGAATTATAACTGTAAAAACCACATTTGCTTATAATAATGTTGGCTCTCTTTCGACAGGCGCCTCGGCACTGTGCAAACCATGGTCAGTTTTGATCCAGTTAGATTGATGCTGTCTAAAGAGATCACGGCAGTAGTATTGACCTTTATCGTGATACTTTTTTCTTACAGTCTACAGAGTGAGCAGGCTAACACAGATATGTTATGGGAACATCAGCAAACAGAGGAAGAGGAACAGGTTGTGGAAGAGGATGTGGAAGCACAAGATGGTATGTCGAAAATGGAGAGTAAAAGCAGATGCCACGGAGCTAACAGTCAGTGACAATCTGATTTCTGTTCTGCTGCAATAAACCAAAATCCTCTGTGGATGTACACAACTCCTGCCGTTTTTTTGAATTGATATTTTATGCTTGTTTTACATTTTCTCCAATTTGTCATACTTGTTGAGTTATAACAAACCCCCGTAACAATGGCTATTTTAACTTTTCTCTCTTTTGTTTTTATCACTGCATGACTTTCACAATCGTCCAAAGCTATTATAATCATTTGTTGAGTCCCTATATTACATATAAATATTTAATGAAGTGATGTTGGATTTAAAAAAAAAAAAAAGACATATTAACTAACTAATTATTCCCTGAAGGACTGTGTCCAATGTATGCATGTTCTAATCTAATTTAATCTGTTTTATTTATCAGAGGACTCTTTCAGTGTGGAGGATGAGGACTATGAGTAAGAATGAAAATCAGTAATTGTCCAAATACTATGATTTTCTACTTTTGTGTGTACAGTATGTTTCTAAATGAATTATTCTAGACTATTCGAGGAGCCGTAGGAAGACCTGATGCACCCTTTTTGTTTTATTGTGTTGTACAGTTCATCGTGGTATCAAAACAGACAGGTTGCTGAGGACTTTTGTGGTTCTGAGGCTTGTGAGAGCGTGTACGACATAATCGGTAAGAGATTATATATTATGTTTTTTTGAGCTACTTTATGCTATTTTGTGCTTTTCTCTACTTTGGCTGCTTTGGTTTGATGTGTGACGTAGTGATTAATGCACAGTTGGCCATGCGTACCTCTTGGCACCGTACTTGCTTGTGTTTGTGTGTGTTTAAGATACCACTGCAACAAAGACATAAATTCAGTTGGAGTTACCAGCGTGGTTACTGGCTTCATCGTCACTTCAGATGAGCAGCCATTTTGTCAGTAAACATTTGTACAGGAAAACCACGTCCTCATTTAGACCTAACGTTTCAAGTCATGTCTTTTGACTCATGTGTGCTAATTCTGTTGCAGAAACTGTATTGACTAGAAAAAAAATAACGCTTGCCCAAAACAGTAAGAATGTGCAGAGGTTGCCTTTTAACTGTGTACTTTTCAACCTCAGATGATCCACCTGCAAGCCCCGCTGGAGTCTCCTCCTGCCAAAACGACAGACCCCTTGCCCGGTGCTCACCTGATTTTAACCTCAATTAAATGCACAAAAATCCCTGTTTCTTTAAGTCTATGTGAGTCAAAAACTTTTTCATTGCAATCAGTAATGCCAGTGTTGTGTTTGATATATGAATGAAAATGCAGTGGCTGTGGAGCATTCGAACTTTTCATTTACTTTTAATTTAATTTACCTGCAGAGTAGTGTAGCCATTTTAGACAAAACACTGCATCCACACGTGTTTTTGGTTTTTTTTACATGTATGCTCGTCTTATTTTTAGGAGCTTCTTGTTCAGTTGAAATATCTTGGAGACTTCCTGCAGTTGCATCCGCACCATGTAATAAACAGGACAGAAAATAATTTACCTTACTACATTCAATCAGATACATTTATTTCGTTTTCTATTGCCCAATAGAAAACAAACTGAACTTGAACAAATTGAACTCTGTTAATATAATTTAAACCTATGCAAATAGCTCATTTTTTTAGGTCATCCAGTCAAATTGGATTTAGACACATATGCAGACTGTGCACAAACCCCGTCTCAGGCTATGATGACTGCACTATTATTACCGTGATTGCTATCTCATCTTGTTTCAACCTCGTTTGATTTTTTTTTTTTGAACAAACTTATTAATTCTAATTAATTCTATATTAAGTGCTCTTCAAGCTAACAGCTCCTTAAACCACAAGTCAATAAATACTTCAATGAATTTGTAATATGGTGTAACAAATGAAGGTTTTGTTTGGAATCTTTGGGAATATTTCACCAGTTTAATGAACTGATTCGTGGTTAAGAACCTTGAGCCTCTGTCTTTGTTTTCTGTTTTTGTAACCCCAGTTTTACTGTCACCTTCGCTTTACAACTGACTGTATCTCTGGTCATCTTCTATTAAGTGCGCCATTATAAATTTCGACCACAGGTCAATGTACTTATCTGATTAGAAACTCATTTTGTCAGTAGCACCGACTGTAATGGCTCACCGTGTTCTTCAGCTGAAGGGCCACCGATCAGCGAGTATATGTTTGTCACTGCACACCCTTTCTTATTACTGCAGTTGTCCCGAGGGAAATGAGTGGAAAGAGCCAAGAAGAAGAAGAACGGAGTTACACGGTGCTGTTTACCACAGTGCCTTTTTTGAAACTACCACTTGGGGGAGCCAGAGATCTAGATGTACGATTTGTGCACTCATCGGCTTCAACTCTGAGCTTGCACAATGTTTTGTATCATATTAAAAGTTTGCTCCATGATTTTTCCTGAATGTTATTATCATGTGGTCAGTGTATTATAAGGCATTTTTGGACACACAGATATAAAAGAAGAATTCATGGTCTGTGGAGAAATCAAAGTGCATCATCACAGACAACAAACTCAGCCATTAAATATTTAATCGGCATTTCAAAGCACTTATCGAGATGAAATGTTTACTCATCACTGCGTCATGCTTGCATATTTATTTACAGTTTCGACAATTACATGAACTCAAAATAAACGGAAATAACAGCATCAAACAAAACAGTGCAACATAAACAAAAGTATATTAATAGCGCAAATATTATTCACAGTGTTCTTAAAATATTACTCAAACCAATCATCAAATTAATTGTTGATTGATTTAATAGTCGACATTTAATTGATTAATGATTGAAAAATGTTGACATATCCTTCCATACTTGATCATTTTAATTCAGAAATGAAGGTGGTATTACTAATCATATCGGCTATTTGCTCCACAACAATAAGATTAAAACATTCAGGTAACCATGTACGGGTGGAAAAAAACATTGTACCATTCTTTCAAATTATATACACAACATATACTGTATATTCTCTTTGCAGCTACAAAGCTTCGGCCTGATATTTTCTTACTGTCTTATTTGGACTTAAGCTGTGCAGCCCATCCCAGCAAACAAACAAACAGGACATGGAGATACGTTTATAGTCACGATTACTCATATTACACTGCTGTTAACACGTGCCTTTTGACTCAAGGTTCCCATGTGTCTGAAGACATGCCAACAGAAAAGAGGAGCCTCAAGCTGGGATCTATTTTTATTTTGTTTTTGTTTTTTGTCTTTCACAACCAGTTTTATTATTTTTCATATATTTCACAACACCACAAAGACAGTGAGTGAAACAAAACAGTGCATGAGCCCAGAACAATATTCAGCAACAGTGAAAAACAGAGGGCGACAAAGGTGGGAAAAGGTCCTTTGATGAAAAGAGTCTTAACCTCCTACTTGGCAAGCACCCTGTCCCTGGAATAAGACAGATACATTTCCCCCATTTTGCATGGTACAGGTGTAACTGGTTCACCACTAAGGTGGGGTCTATTTTCTGGAAGGAGAGATGATAAACTCTGTGACAGATTTTCAATGGTTGCATTGACTCATACTGATTTTCATACTCCCCATCCTTAGAACGGTTAGACTGAATTGTAACTCGGATCTAACTCTAAATCTAACTAAATTCCTGCTATTCAGTGACAACTAGAATATACAATCCAATCACAATTCATCCGATGCACCATCTGATTAATGTTTAACGGTTGTTAAAACGTCTATTTGTTATGTTTCATCAAATATTCCTAAGTCTAATTCTTGATGCGGATGGAAATCCCATTCATAGGATGTTAATTAAATAGTACTGACATTTTTGATTTTGTGTATTTTGTTGGCTTACTACATATACAGAAAAAACATCAATCTGTCTATCCATCTACTGACCTTTAGATCTACCTAATAAATCATTAAAGGGTTTGTTTGATCCTGTGTGTTTAAATATGCACACGGTATGAGACGTTCGCTGACTGGACCAACAGCACCGCCATTTGTGTAGCTTTTGTAGAGGTAAAACAACCAAAACATAATTATGTGAACTATTTCTATCACCATCACTGTTTATGTGTCTTTTCAGTTACTCCTGTTTAACTTTAGGTTTACACACCGTACGGTAGAAACACCTCATGAAGATAAAAACTGTTGTTAGCACAAGCAGCAAAGCTCCAGTCAAGAACAAACACACATCTACAGAGTGGTATGAATACCATGGCAGTCTGTAGGACT
>JAPQRN010000018.1:32100348-32149808 GCA_037367275.1 Coranthus polyacanthus | reverse complement strand
TCCTTATTTTAAACTACTGTATTTGTCCTTATTTTAAACTACTGTATCTGTGTTTTATCTTTTTCCATTTTACAAATAGTATTTTTATTTATGCTGATTAACATTAGATATTTCCGTTCAGGCCTGTTTTTCCACTCTTTTGTTTACTATATTGTTGTTGTTTTTTCTTTTACAGCATACTATAAAGTCCGCTATTATGTGAAGTAAGTACTTTGAAAACCAGCTACTAATGCCTGTTTCTACTTCCACTTTATTTCTCAGTTTCTCTGTTTCATTTTCTTTTTATTATTTCATTTCTATTATTATTTCTGACCGACTCCTATTGTGTCTGTTTTACGCAATGCCTTTATTTTTGTTGTGTCGTTTTTTTTCCAAAGCAACAATGTCCACTCCTTTTTTTTTTTTCCTATTACACAGTATGTTTTTGTCTCTACCTTCTAATTAAGCTCTGCATTTATTTGAAGCTCACGTTAATAAAGATCTCCATAAACTCATATCTGTGTTTCTACTGCCACTGACCACTGGACCATTTGCACCATCTAGTGGAAATAGGTAAATATGCTTCCACGTTTAACTTAATTATAGCTATTTTGTAGCATGTTTCTGCACCATGGCCTGCACACTTAAGCTGAGTTCATACATCTGATATATTTGACATATGTTACCCAGTATTTAATCATGAAATCTTTATGATCCGAGAAAAGAGGTCGGAACAAAACGACGTCTCGTCCGTGTTTCCTCACGGACATTTTCACAACAGGACCCCGGTTGCACGTGTGTTGTGTTTTGCCAGACAGACGGTTGTCTTTACAGATTTTCTGTACCTGAAGTGTAATATTAAATTGTCATACAGATTAACGCCACCACAGACAGTCGGTTTTCATCCCCACCGGTACAGACATGTCCTCGGCGGAGGTTGTCCTGGGTTTCCTGGAGGAGGCGGAGTCGTGGCGGCTTCGGTCTCCGCAGTTCCCCAGTAAAGTCGGAGGGAAGCCGGCGTGGCTCAGCCAGAGAGGCCTGCCCTCCCTGCCCGGGTTGGAGTGTGAGATATGCGGCCTGCCTTTGGCCTTCCTGCTGCAGGTTAGTGTGCAAAGGAGGGAAGGAGACAGCGGCGTCTGCCCCCTTAAAACTATCATTCATTTAAATGTAAAACTTAATTTTATACAATTCATAATTTAAAGTAACATTCACTCGTGATGGAAGTTTATTTTGGAGCATGAAACAAGGCCCAGTTACAGCGAGACACTTATCAACACCTGTTTAAACTTGGCTTTATTTATCTGCTTTAACACCTCATGTATTTCTCATTTAAGATAAACTTGCTAGTGATGCAGCAGCGCTAAGCTCAAAGTCTGGTCTGCGTAGATTCACAGTTTGAAATCACTGTACATTTTTGAGGATGAATGAGTATGCGAGTTGAAGCCGTGTTGTCTGGTCAAACTGCGCCGCAGGTCTATGCACCGATCTCAGGTCAGGACAGAAGTTTCCACAGAACCCTGTTTCTGTTCTGCTGCAAAACACCTGGCTGCTACACACGGAACGACAGCCGCTGTTTGAAAGGTATCTGGAGGCATCATCGCTGCTTTTGCGTCGTTTGTTTTTTAACTGCTCATAAAACACACGTCCAGTCTGTCGTCTCAGCTCTTGCTTTCCCTTCTTTTATTCTCCTATCGTTTGTTGCATTGTTTGAAGAAGAGTCCGTACATCTATCATCAAGGCTTCTGGCAGATTCCACAGTTTTCCTTCTTCTTTCTCCAGTTTTCAGAAGTCAGCTCCCCAGAAAGAATGACTTCTACGCTTATGACCCTCCACCAGGTTTGTTCATTTTCAAGGATGTCATTGCGCCATTCTCACACACATTCAGGATGCTTATTTTGCTTTGGCTCTGACGTATTCATTTATTCCCAGTTACGCACATCGAAGTCAAAACGATGATGCATTTTGTGATAATGTTTCCCTCTTGTTGTCAGAGGATGAACCGCCCACCGATCCTGACCCAGATACGACTGTGCTGCCGGTATCTGGAGTCAAACTGTGCTGGGTGTGCGGTTGCCCTGGCAACAAATCCTGCTCCCGCTGTCACAGAGTAACCTACTGTGGGAAACACCACCAGACGATTCACTGGAAACATGCGCACAAGAGGGAGTGTTGTAGCCAAGGTGTGAGGGGGGGAAAAAAGTACATTCATCCTCCATGTGCTGAACACATATCGCATTTCAAATGTGTACAGATAGTTATATGGTGACAATGTGTACAGATAGTTATATGGTGACATCGTGAACATGTGAATTAACACATGATGTAATCTAACAACGTCTAGCGACCTTTTGGGCAAATCTTAGCCACTATCCACTGAAGGCAGTTAACTCGTCGGTTAATTCACAAGAGGACAGTTTGTGAGTGTGGTTTGAGAAGGTACATTTTTTTTCCCTCTTCAGCTAAACTGAAGTGTTTACGTTGAAGGATTTTGCCCAGAGTTACTGCTGAAAGTACACAGTACTCTCATAGTTTCTCACACTTTATGCTTTTCTGTCAATCTGTGCAGAAGTGTCCAATGTCGCAGCCTCTCCCGTCCTCTTTCCTGAGTCTGAGCTGGTCACAGAGCCCGAGGAGGAAGAAGAAGAGGAGGAGGAGGACGAGGAGGACGAGGAGAAAGACACAAAGGAGGCTGAAGGAAAGGAGGGAGGAGCCATTACTCAGAGCGGTGTAGATGATTCCTCTGTAGCAGAAAGTAAGCTCCAAAATCTGACTGATAACTGATCAGCTAATCAAAGACATTTATATAGAAAACAAAAATAATCCATTTTGCCTTTACCATTCAGCCTTGGCAGAGACGGACTTGGAGGAGATGGCGATGCACGAGACTGAAGACAACAAAGTGTTCCAGCAGTTTAAGAAGAGGATCGCCCCAGAACCACACCAGGTGAAATACATATATAAACATACAATATGTAAATACATGAGCTGGGATCTGTTGAAGCTCTTCTTTAAAATGTGGCCTCAGTCACTTCTTCACAGATGTTTTTCTCTGTGTTGTTATGTTTAGGTGGTGCGTTACAGCAGAGGGGGCTCTCCTTTGTGGGTCTCTGCCCAGCACGTCCCTTCAGATCAGCATATCCCACAATGCCCCTGTGGTGCTAAGAGGACGTTCGAGTTTCAGGTAATAACAGGACTCCTGTCAGCTGTGAAAGGGGTCGGTCATAGCAAAGACAGCGTCAGTGTTAAAAAAATCTCTATGGAGCACAGAGAAAATTCACCTGCCGGGACAGAAGAAGGCAAAATACTGGCTGCTTTTTGGATTTGAATGAGATTCGTGTCGTTCTTGTCTTTCGCTGGTTGATGCTGTGATACCAGCAGATATAAGAAAAACTCAGGAGACTCACAGAGGATGACGGGACTGACAAAATTTAGTTCGCAGAAGGTTCATTTTCTGTTGCCCTTCACCTCCGTGTTCACATCAAAGTATTTTTATGACGTTCAACTTTCTAACTTGAATTGTGTTTGATTCCCTCTTTGGCTGCATCTCGGTTACATTTAAATCAATATCAATAACATTCCGAGGGTCATCAATGCAGTGTCATCACAACATATCACCACATCGCTGCTCTCCTGAGTGCCACGGCCTCCATCGGCGTACACAATTCAGCGTTTGTTAATTACGACATGTCTGTTTGGTCTCCAGGTGATGCCCCAGCTGCTAAACAGTCTGCGCGTGGACTCGACAGGAGCCAGTATCGACTGGGGGACGCTCGCCGTCTACACGTGCTCGGTCAGCTGTAACCACGACGACCAGTACAGCCCAGAGTTTATCTGGAAACAGGACTTCGGCTCAGATCAACAAACACAGATTAAATCATAGTGTCCAGCTGCCAAAGACTTCGTTCATACAGTTTGTGCAGCGAGGAAACATCGAGGAGCGTTTGTATGATGCCACTTCCCGTTAAGAGACATTTATAACATACTGACGCTTTTGTGAAGGGTTTACATTAATTAGGATTAACAATCTCTTCTCTCTGAGGCTGTATCGAGGAGAACAAGGATACCTCTGGATGGCAGATACTGCATCATTTCTTCTCTAAGATCATTTTCACCACACTTGGTATCACTTTAAATGTCCACACTGTCAGGGTTTCTCTTCTTCTGTAAGTTTATTACATTTATCTGGTAAGAGTAGGACAAGAATAGTCTGGGTCACAGGGTGAATGGTGAAATAATCGTGCCTTCAGGCGACTATTTCAGTACTACACGTTGAAAATTGCAGGTTCTGAAGAAGCAGCGCGTAGTTTTATGTAGCATTTTCTTTTACGGAGATGTAGTAATTTTAATACCACTGCTCGCTCTCCACGTGCAAGTGATCCATCAAAACACTGTCACTGTCGCTACATCCTGAGTTTAGCGGCACCCAAGTCCAGTGTGAGTCGTTTGAAGAAAAGCAAACTATTCCAGAATGATGATGATGATGATGATGCCAGACCTATGTGCAGCGCTAGCAAAGGGTGGAGATAGGTCTGGCTATGTGAGACTAGCAAAGAATACAATTTGCTCAGTCTCTCTAGTTTTAAAAAAATTTAAAAAAAAACCTGTTCTTACACACTTTCTAATCTGCTTTGTGAAACATTGTCCTGGGTTTCTTCCATTCCTGGTATGAAGTGCTTAAAAATAAGACATTGTGCCTTATTGTTGCGTAAGAAAGTTTGAAAGTGTAGCAGTGTTTGAGCGTCCATCTGTATTCCTCAAACACAAATAAAATACTAGATAATGCTTACAGACTTCACTTCTGATTTTAGCTCTTTTTGTTACAGTGCTATAACAGTTCCACTTAGATTATTGAGATGGTTTTTTATTTCTGGGACCTGCCACCCGTCCAACACTGGCTTTTGTCCATCAAGGGATGCCCAACAATCCTACCGTAGGACCAGCTCCTGAACGCAACATAAGTACTTTCTGTAACAGACTGCTCTGCCCCAGTACGAGCAGAGTTTTTCTTCCTGTAGATGAGCGACAGTATGTTCTGACTGTAAGCCCCTGATGTGTCAAGGGCGTAAACGTAACGTATGACCGTTTCGTTCTGACCGTCTGATTTCCTCGTGCATATTTCAGACCTGGCGTGTTCTGCTTGTCCACAGATGTTAATTGTTAGTTAATTGGCCAGGGAGTGCATGCATCATATAGTTGACATTAAAATATGTTTTGATGATATTGTTGCATTTAATGCGGTTGAAATAATCACCGAAAGTCACGCCAATGGATTTTCTGATTGCCAGAAAAGATAAATAAACAAGGAGGAAATCTTCATGTTGAAGCCAAATCTGATTCGACTGACGACACCCTTATTTTTTTCATAAAAAAAAAAAAAATGCACTCAAAGAGACTAGATCTCAGACTAACATGCCACACATTGTGATTAGAAATATTGAGCACGCACACTTCTTAGGACAATAAGTGTCTTAGACATTACTGGTGTCTGTTTTCAAACGAAACAGCATTAAAAAAAGAAAAGAAAAAAAAACAGGTTTAACGAGAGACCGTATGTACACATTTATTAATGCACAGTGCAGCACATTAACAATTTCAGAAGAAAAATACACATTTAGATCCAGCAGGACTTTCTGCCTTTAGGTACTAATCCTTCATCTCCTGATTTTTACGTCTATACAGACTCCAAGTGGCAGATTCACAGAACCGACTTGGAGACAATATTTACCAAATGCAATGTCAATCCAAAAGTGATTTTTTTTCTCCAAAAAACTGCCAGACTCAAGTATGTGTTCAGCTGTTATTATCTGTGTGACAACAGGCCCACCAACAGTGTCTCCAAGATTTAAAAAACACATTTAAATGGACATTTTCATCCAAGTGTGGCTGAGTGAACAATATGGACAACAAAGACAGTTTCTCTTCAGGAAATAAAACTGCTTGGCTCCAAATTAAATCGTGAAAAGTCAAACTTTTAAATACTACATCAAAGGCCAAAATATAGAAAAAACAAACAAAAACATGGGAACATGATGCATAGTTTACCAGTCATCATCATACTGTCTTTTAGTGCCAGAGTGTTAAATATGCAAGAAGTGAATTTAAGAGAAGTAGGAAGCCTCTTCTTTTAACACCCGCCGAATCACATTTTAGTTCTGTTTAATTTTAGTTTCAATGTGTGATCCCGGTTATTCCAGCAAACACTTCCTATTGTTTAGAATCAAATGCGGTAATTTTGAAATAAGTTAAAGCATTAAAATACTTCTGAAATTTACCATACGAACCGTTTTTCTAGAAAAGTTTTGTTTAGACAGACTTCATCCCTGCCACAGATTTACCAAACCAACAATTTGAGAACTTCAGCTAAGAGCAGGACTTTAAACTAATTCATTTTACTTCTGTTTCCAATTTTAAGAGCAGCCAAAATAGGTCACTGCTGCACAGACCTTTACAGACCTTAACGTCAGCATTTTAATTGAGTGATACATCTACTTTCAGCATTAGGAAATAAGAGCTAGGATGATGCCCAAATCGATTAGACATAAAAGGTGAAGATATAACCTCTCAGGTGGTCTGATTTTGTTTGGGATTAACGGTTTCCTGAATCAGGAAACTAAAGTAAATACTGTAATAGAAACGCAAGGCCAATATACCTGAACACACGTTTATAAACGGGAGGGGGGTGAGCAAACAATTAATAAAAATGCAATGTACAAAAACTATTTAAAATGGCTTAAAATAAAAACAAAAAACAGTCCTCGCCAGACTGCCTCTCTCCTAGTCACCAGTTTTTACATTTTCTTTACAGTCTTATGTACAATCAGGGATGTGGTCAGGACAACAGAAAATGCCTAAAGTTAAAAAAACAAACTCACATCCCTGTACAGCCCTTACAGCAGTCCACTGGAAGAGGTCAACACATCGAAGATGCTTCAATGAGTTTTAAAAAAAAAAAAAAAAAGGAAAATTAGGTTTGGTGAGATGGTAAAAGCTGCAGGTTCTACGTTGTCTTGCGGAAGCCTTTTAGGATGGGGTAGATGTTTTCAAATGCCTCGTAGATCTCTGCTCTCACTTTTGCACCTTTAAAACAGATAAGTACAATGAAATACACTTTCATAAACATAAACCATAAAAATTAAACAGGTGAGAACCTGTCTTACCTGTGAGTACAACTTTCCCAGAAACAAAGATGAGCAGAACAATTCTAGGTTTGATCATTCTGTAAATCAGTCCTGGAAACAGCTCCGGCTCATAACTGCAACAGACGAGTCAATTTTATTATTACATTCATTTGAAAAATCATTTCTCCCAGCTTCCCGTTGCATATACAATATACTATCTAAACGTGGCAGCATGACGCACACTTTGTCTCAGATAATTGAAAGGAAGGCACTTTAATGTAGTCTGATTCCACATCTGGCAGAGAAAGAGCGTACCCATTTACATTTATAAAAGACTGAGCCACGTCTTTCCAAACACATCCATTAAGATGGTAATTTGTGAAAAAGCTGGAGAGGGGAGATTACCTGCTGAACTGTTGGTGTGTAAGGACTAATCCTTCCAGTCGAATGGGGAACTTCACATCACAGCTGCCCACCATGTTCTGAATCTTGAAGTCCAGGAATTTGGCTGGAAATCCAAGTTTCTGCACCACACGAGCGTACTTCCTAGCTGCTAATCTCGACTGCTCCTCACTAAAGAATGTGAATATTGATATTTTAAAATCAGCCAAGGCTGTAGCTACAGTCTTGTGTTTCCTGTAAACAAAATACTTTAGTGAGCAGGTAAAAAATTACTAAAACCCAAAGTCTGTGAAGCACCCGTTTATGATCATCCTCAACTTCAGTAAAGAACATCTAAATAAGTTTGACTGCTGACCTCTTGGCCCCAGTGCAGACCATCTTTCCCGAGCTGAAGATGAGAGCGGTGGTCCTGGGTTCTCGTATTCTCATAATGACCGCAGCAAAACGCTACAAGGAGAGGACAGAAAGGACAACTATTATTACAGAAAATATAGCAAAGAGGTGATTCCCTGTTAATTGTGGTTATTGGAGCTGTACTGTTTACTCGTTTAAGGGAAATTTACATAAAAATTCTTGTTTGGTCCTCAAATCTTTAGCCTGATGGTGGAGAACCTAGAGGATCATCCACATAACATATTGATCCCCTTAATGACAGTAGTGTGTGGCATCTCACCTTTGGGTTGTATTCTGCATTCCTGGCTCTTAGAGCTATGGTCTTCAGGTCCAGTTTACAGCCTAGATTGACAGTAGATACAATGTTTCTGATAGCAGAGAGAAAACAAAAAAGAACCATGTGAGAGAGCAAATTTGTAAATGGACTAGACCAAAATAGCAGAAATGTTCAACTGAAACTGAAGATTTAGTCGCAAAATGAGACTGAACAAAAAACACCAGGTCAGTCACTAAATAGATAACATGTTACCATTACTTTAGAAAGATGAGTTCATTTCTAACACTTCTCTCTTCTGTGGACTGCTCCTGTCTCTTTTCACAGCAAATAACAAAGCAAAGAGTGCCAAAATCATTTTGTGAATGTCAACTGGATATGGCACATACTGTAGCTGTGGTACAATTCCAGAGCTCTCTGAGGCTGGTGTGGCTGGTGTGATAGGGGTCATAGGAGTCAGTGGGGTGTTGTAGAGCGGGGTGTTCCCTGGTAATGCTGTGGTAGTTGAGCCTGTAACAGTTTGGGAATGAAAAAGCTGAGGAGTCTGCCCTGATGTTCCTGGAAGGCCTGTAAAATGAGGAAAGGTAACATTTTTACTGTGATATGAACTGTTCAGGGACTCAGTATGTGCTTAAGCCCTGGAGGGAAGAGTATCAGCTGTGTTGTACCTGCGTTGGCCTGCTGTGCCTGCTGTTGTTGCTGTTGCTGCTGTTGTTGTCGCTGATGCTCCTCCAGAATAGACAGACTGTTGGTGTTCTGCACGGGCTGGGGAGTCAACCCTGAGCCATATGGCATCATGGGACTGAAGATCGGCATGCCTGGGGTCATGGCACCCTGCATCGTGACACGCCACCAAAATAAAAATTACAATGTAGAAAAGCCAAGCTATTATTTACAATAGATAATGCCACAATTGACCATTACATAAATTCAATATGGTTTCATTTTGACTTTTGCTAAACTTTTTTTGTCTAAGTCTAAAAAAGGTTTATATTGTTGATTTAAGTTTCAAATGTTGGGGTCATGGCTACCACTCACAAATGATTAAAGAAAAGTCTTTTAAATCACAGGTTACCAATTACAAATATGCATATTTGTTTACACTGCAGGGCCCAACAATAAGGCTTTACTGGGGCAAGTAAAATACCACGTCAGGCTAGTAAATCTAGAAACTCACATAAAAAGAAAAAAAGAATTAAACACATAATTGTGATGATCGAAATAGCTAAGGAGTGAGCCATTTTGCATCCTTTACTCTTTGTTATTTGATAACTGCTAATAAGTACATTCATTTGTACAGGGGCAAATAAAAATTGACATTGGGCACGGAGACTTCTGACCCAGCTGCCCAACCAGGCAAGTGGGAAAAAAATAAACCCTGCACTGGCCTCATATTTCATACAGTCAACAATATAGCAATCTTAAACAAATATTCAACCCCAAATTTGCACAGACTCCTGTAACCTCTGTGATGAAATTGAGAATACGAGCTCAACTACACCATTAATTAAATAATGTGATTTAATATGTCACATAAGAAAATCAATCTTGGGGGCTAGTCTTACCTGGGGGGAGGCCAGACCCTGAAAGGCAGGTATGCTGTTGTTCTGATCCATCTCTTCAATGCCACACGTGTGTTCAGTGGCAGTCACCTGGGGAGATTAACTTTACACAGTGGGTGCCTCAAAACTATGGAGAAAAACACCAACTTGGACTGGACTCTGCAGGAAACACGCTTCTTATTCCTCCCCTCTGACAGACAGTCCTGCACATAAAAAGACGGATAGAGTCGTGTTTAACTAGACAATAACTTATAAGTGTGTATCGATGAAGGTGAGAAGCGTTAATTTCCAAATGACAGGATATCAAGTCGGTGCCGCTGCAACGGTGGCGCGAACATGTACACATCTTACAATAACTTCCCTTTACCTTGATTAATTAATGTGATTCTAATGATTGAAGTGTCAATTAAACAAACTGGTTCGCAGATGTATACCTAGTTGTTACCTGCACTCAAAAAGTGTTTTACCAAATGTCTTGGTAGTCTAAAAATGTGACAAATCATCTGGCTAGCTGAGGTTAGCTGCTCAGCTAATGTTAGCAACATTAGCTAACCCGAACGCGTTGAAGCCACAGTGAAAACAGTGACTTAATGTGCTAAAACGAACCGCAAAGAACGTTGGCATTTGCCGGTGTACCATAGTATACTGCTCACTGACTTACATGCACCCGGTGTCTCTTCACATCAGCGCACAAACTAAATTAATTCAGCTTCGTGTTCGTGTCATCTTCAGTTCTCGGGCGCTCACGAGCGGCGGCGGTTGTTTCTTCTTATAATGATCTTCCGGCAGTTCGCACACTGAAGAGCGTAATGCTGCCCCCTACAGACAAGGATGTACTGCTTACATTATATTTTAAATACAGGCCAGCTGAATGAATGGATTTTAAGACTGCTCCACCAGCAGGTTACAAATTCTTCTCAGATGAAAAATAGACTTAAGAGAAGACGAAAGATCCAGATCTGACAATTCCCTGAATAACTGTTGCCTCATTGGCTTGTGTGAGTGACGGATGTTAAGCCGGAAGTAGAAGCTTTATTTCCCGCTGTGTCACAGTCCAGCCACAGACAGAGCAAAGATGGCGTCGCTGAGTGACAAATCAGTTTGGGATGAAGTGGAAGATGGAATCGGTGAAGAAGTGCTAAAAATGTCCACAGAGGAGATAGTTCAGCGAACTCGTCTCCTCGACAGCGAGATAAAGATAATGAAGAGCGAAGTGTTGAGAGTGACCCACGAGCTGCAAGCTATGAAAGATAAAATCAAAGAAAACACGGAGAAGATAAAGGTGAACAAAACCCTGCCGTATCTGGTGTCCAACGTGATCGAGCTGCTGGATGTGGACCCCAACGACCAGGAGGAGGATGGGGCTAATGTGGACCTGGACTCCCAGAGGAAAGGAAAGTGCGCCGTTATCAAAACATCCACCCGGCAGACATATTTCCTGCCGGTGATCGGGCTGGTGGACGCCGAGAAGCTGAAGCCCGGAGACCTGGTAGGGGTAAACAAGGACTCCTACCTGATCCTGGAGACCTTACCCACCGAGTACGACTCCAGGGTGAAGGCCATGGAGGTGGATGAGCGCCCCACAGAGCAGTACAGCGACATAGGAGGACTGGACAAGCAGATCCAGGAGCTGGTGGAGGCCATAGTCCTGCCCATGAATCATAAGGAAAAGTTTGAAAACCTGGGCATCCAGCCACCCAAAGGGGTCCTGATGTATGGACCACCTGGCACCGGGAAGACCCTCCTGGCTAGGGCCTGTGCCGCTCAGACCAAGGCCACCTTCCTGAAGCTGGCCGGTCCACAGCTGGTCCAGATGTTCATTGGAGATGGCGCCAAGCTGGTGAGAGATGCCTTTGCCCTGGCCAAAGAAAAAGCCCCGTCCATCATCTTCATCGATGAGCTGGACGCCATCGGAACCAAAAGGTTTGACAGCGAGAAGGCCGGAGACAGAGAGGTGCAGAGAACCATGTTGGAGCTGCTGAACCAGCTGGACGGATTTCAGCCCAACATGCAGGTCAAGGTGAGAAGAACAGATCTGAAGAGTTCACATCATTGTAATGCATATACTACCACCAATTAAAGGAGAAGCTCAGCGATATAGAAACAATTAGTAAAGTTTATTTGGTATAGTGCTTTTCACAGAGCAAGGTCGCAAAGTGCTTCACAAGAATTAAACTGAACAACATACCTTTTAAAAACACAATAGTAAATACTGACAGGTTCACAAGGTCACTAAAGTGCTTCACCAGAGTAGAAAAAAATGTTAAAAATGAGTCCAGATGAAAAAAAACAATCAAATAAAACACAAATAATCCAAACAGGAAATACTGACACAGGCAACGTAACATAATGACTATGAAATACAGAGATTTGCATAATTTAATAAACTTTATGTTTGAAAAGTTTGATCTAATTGAAAACTAAAAAGACTGAAAAAAGTGAGAACTGGCTTTGTTAGTCTTCTTTAATCATAAATGCTATAGATTTATACGATAAAGATACACTATTGATCCTGAAATTCCAAACATTACAGTATCATGAAGGGACAATACTATACAGAAATACATGAATACATCAATTGCTATATGAATGAAATAATGTCAATTTAAGGCAAGCATATAAGATGCACAGAGATGGGTTATGTAGTGTGATGACTTAGTACAGTATAACCACAAGATTTTTCTTTTTTTTTTTTTAGGTGATTGCTGCCACTAACAGAGTGGACATCTTGGACCCAGCGCTGCTCCGTTCTGGACGTCTCGACAGAAAGATCGAGTTCCCGATGCCGAACGAAGAGGCCAGAGCTCGCATCATGCAGATCCACTCCCGTAAGATGAACGTCAGTCCTGATGTGAACTACGAGGAGCTGGCCCGCTGCACCGACGACTTCAACGGAGCCCAGTGCAAAGCTGTGTGCGTGGAGGCCGGTATGATCGCACTGCGCCGCGGGGCTACAGAGCTGAACCATGAAGATTACATGGAGGGAATCCTGGAGGTCCAAGCCAAGAAGAAGGCAAACCTGCAGTACTACGCCTGAGGACACTGCCCGTGTCTGTGTTTGTGTAGAGTCTTTGGTTATCAAACAACTGTCAAGTAAACACTTTCTGACTAATTTGATTTAATAAAAAGAATTTAAATGTCTTCATTTGCAGAGTTCCTTTGTTTCCTCTTAACAAAGATAGTGAACATTTTAAATCGTCTTAAGATAACTAAGCAGAAACTGTGTTCAAAGCACAGATCACAGTGCAGCACACACGTTAAATAACCACAAAACATAACTCTGTACCAGCGATTACTATCTTTGTTTAGATTTAGAAAGAGAGTTGCAACTCAGGAAACCAGTTAAAGGCTGTGACTCAATGCTCCTTCATCAGAGGCATAACATGCAATGAAAATATTGAGCAAATATTTTAAAATTAACCTAACAATGTTCCTAAAATCCACACAGAACACACACAGAACTAGTGAACATCAGTGAGTCTGACTTCAATGTTGTTTTCTTTCTAAAATACACGTTCAGTTTACTTTATACTAAACTCAATAGTCAACAGTAAAATGTATTTTATGGAATCAAATGTTTTTAAAACTATCAGATTTCAGTCCGTACAGAACTAACACCTTTCTGTAGTACAGAAAAAAAAGGTGTGTATCAGAACCAGGTTCACTGGAAACACCTGTAAGTCTTTCACATTGGATTCACTTGATAAATACAACAGTGAAACATTAAGGACAGTAGACCTTAAGGTGGCAGAAGAAGTCTTGAATTTGAAGAAAGGTGAGTCTATCAGTGAACATACAGAGTATTAGTATTATTCAGTGCATTATAAGAACATGGGCTTTGTATCGTCAGCTTCTAGGCTGGTGTTGCTGAGATGGGCTGGTTCTGGGTTCTTCGGCTTTGTTCTGAACATGTCTGCAAAGTTCCCATCAGAATATGAATATATATGCAGCTGCTTGGTGAGGGAGTATGGGAACATGTAATCATTGGCATTGTTGAAGGTATAGACATGAAGTCCTTCAAGAGAAATAAGGGTGAAAGCCTTCGAAAGCTCCTTCTTTAATAAACCTTCATGAGATGGACAAATCTATGGCAGAAAGTATGGAATATTGTATTACCTTTCAGTTCTGGAAATACAATATTTTCCTCCTGGAATCAGAAAAGGGCTCTAACTTTACTGTACAGTGTTGGTTCGAAATAGAGTAGAAACAATGTATAGTAAAAGTAATCATTTGCATTCCTTTGAAGAAGTACTTAAAATGGATAAATGTTTCAACAAGGTAACTAGTAATCTGTAAACGTCAGTAAACATATTCTAACTCTGGTTTATCAGTCACTCATTGAAGCCATCCTCACCTTCAATATCTCATCCTGGTACAATTCCCTCTCATCCAAACACAAAACAAAACTTTCCCGTATAGTTAATCAGGCCAACAAAATTCAATGGTTCTCCCCAAACCCCCCCCTCTCTGAATTGTACAGCTGCTCCGGGGTCTGGAAACGCACCCTGATCACGGAGGACCCCTCTCATCCCCTCCACCACTGCTTCCAGCTGCTGCCATCAGGTAGACGCTATAAAGTCCCACTGACCCGGAAAAACATTTATTAAAAAATCCTTTATCCCCTCTGCAATAACCACTATGAACAAAGGAAATAGACACTTAACACTTGTTTTTAGCACTGAATGTACGATGTATAATGTATGTTGTATTTATTGGGTCGAGTCTGTCAAGAGACGAATTTCTGTCACTTGTGACAGTTATCTATTCTATTCTATTACATTTCAAAAGTCACCTTCTCAACATTGGTGAGCAGCATCAACAGGTCTATTCAAGGTGGAGTGTACAGGAGTGAACACAAAGTAAAAGAAGATCTTTCAATTCTTTACATTTATTAAGAATGTAAAAAGAATACAGCGTATTTTCATTCCAAAACATAATGAAAAATCCAAACAGAGGCAGAGTCTAGGCAAAAGGGAGCAAAGAGCGCTCCTCGTTTCTCAGAACAGGCGTGCTGATCTAGAATCAGATTGCTACATCAAACACAAGGATGTGATAATAGCAAAATATGAGGGAAATCTGTGGAAAGGAAGAGTGAAAAAGATAGTAAAATCAGCTCCCCAGTGACAGCTCAACATTAGAGGCCACTAAAAGCAATTTCTAGATCAACACTCCTGCTTTAAGAAACTTGGTGTAACTGGGCCAAGCCTATAAGTAAATGTGGAAATGAGAAGAACAGACAGAAGAAAGAACACAGAGAGTGACATATTCCTCTCAGTCCTTCCTCAGTGGTACTGTCTGCTCATTGATGCCCTCTTTGGTGATGATACAGACCCGAAGGGCATCTCCGGTGTACACATCTCTTTCTGCGGCTGAAATGAAGACGTCTTTAACAAGTTGAACCGCCTTGTCCTGTGTCAGGGGAACATGCTGAACACCCTCCATGTTCTTGAAACCAATCTGGGGACAAATCGTTGGAAAAGGAGTGAGACAGGTGTGCACTCTGTTTAGTCCTCTGAGACAAAGCTTGACAGGAGCAGCGACCAAACTGACGGCATTGTGGCAGTAACTGGTCAGTATGAATGTGTAGAGTAAATACCTGGTTGTCTAGTAGTGGTTGTAGCATGGCACTGGCTGATCCTCCAGCCTTGTAGGTGTCTCTCTGGTAAGAGCCAACTGGGTCAAAGCTGTACACCGCTCCCTTACCTATATTACAGATATCAAACATTACAATTGTTATAAGAAAAAGGACAATGCTTCAGCTTAGACACAAAATGAACCATAAAAGAGTGTGATATAATGCAGCATAATATAAACAACATTACCTGACTTAAAACCAATTAATTTGTTCCCTGTCCTGCTTCAGAGGACAGGGAGCATCGCACTTTGAAAATGTTAAATTATAGCTAAATTCGTAGCATACAGGTTTGTTGCCCCCACAGTCCAGTGCAGGTAAATAAAAAAACAGTACATGATATCATAAATGGAGGTACTAACCCTCTTCATCCAGTCCTCCAATGATGTTGTACACGTAGTAGGGGAAGAACCTCCTGCTGTACAATATGGTGGACAACATGGCTGCGATGGCTCCACTTGTCATTGACTTGTTGTTCGAGTGTTTGTACATCTGTGGGAAGAGCAGACATATTGGTCCAAATGTTAAAATATGATTAAAAAATAAAATCACTGTAATTAAGGTGAGGGAACAAAAACAACACCAGAAAGAAATCTGTTCTGTGGATAAGATTAAACTTGTAGTTTATAAACTGCAGTGACCCTGGATGCACTGTAACTGAAAGTGGTTCACTGTGGCAACATGTTTGGATGTTTTCTGTAAAGGATTTTTATGACTTTACAGTGAAACATAATACAATGGAGTTAGCAGAATCAGCAGATCGGAGTGTGTGGTCAACATGCTCAAGTAAGTTTGAGTATAAAACTTAACAGTAAGTGAAAATCACCTTTAGTCTGGCATCAATGATTTTAGTCAGTGTCAAGCAGTCGCCGTGGAAACCGCTGCAGCCAATGACAGTTGTGTCTGTCCTGTAAGAGAAAGGAAAAATAAGAACTAATTTTTTGTCAACAACACAGTTTGAGACAAACCACTTTGTAAAAAATATAGAAATTATCTTCTCAATTCTGGCACACTGGCACAAAACAATCCTAAATTTATTATAGGAATACGTAAATCATTTTGGATTTATGTTGAACGTGTATTTTAAATGTTTATGTGGGACTAAGATTAATTTACAGAAATGAGATGTTGTATTTTATTCTGGGGGAAATGACACAGCAAGAAGTGCAGCTTTCATTTTAATCTTTTACATCTATAAATATAAATGGTCTGACAGGAAACAGAATATTCACCAGTTCAAGAATGAAATGAAACTTTACTTACTTTATAACACTTCAATGACCATCAAATGAGAAAGCCTTCAGGACCATGGTTATTTACTGTACCAATGCCTTAAAAACCTCTTTTTAAATTTAAATACGCATATGCTTCTGTCCCTTTTTTGTTCATTCCTATTACCAATTATTTTTCATGTTTTGGTATCCTTTGCATAATCATTAAAACAAATGAAGATTGGAAAAAAAGAAAAGCATAATCAGTTTGTCTGGCCTTTGCGATGTCACATAATTCCAGATATCTTCTGGTGATAACATGAGGAGCACTGCAGCTTCTCACAAAGCCTGAAAGAGGTGCAAACTATCCCTTGCGCTTAAAAATGCTGCAATAGCTCCTGCAGTTAAAATTACTAATGTGAGAACAGACTTCTGAAATAAGTTTAGGCAGGAGTCCGATACATTGGCACATTTCTGGTGGTGACTGAGCACTTACAGCTTGTAGCATTTTGGGGAGTCTCGGCTGTGGATTGAGTATCCTTCACTCAGCCGAGTGTCTGAGGCTACGATGGCGAAGTCTTCCCCGGCAACAGCTAATACAGTCCTGAAAAATACATAAACATAGGCTTCTTCATTTATCTCATAAAACATAATGCAATGTTGCTGTTGTCCAGTCACAAGCTAACGGAAGCTACGGACTCGAAATCGAAACAGTGAACGATGATTCCATGTTCAAATTGTGGCCTTTTCATTTGTCATTACAGAAAAGATACCATAAGAGTGGCTTTAATCTTCTGCAAAATTACAGTAACTTGTTTGCATACTTCTGACTGATTTCACTCTATAATCTGCCGTTTTCTTTCAGTTAGCTCAGCTAGTTAGCGCACTCAAACTGTATTGTAAACGTTAGCTAGCAGGCTAACTAACTGGCCGGTAATTTAAAGTCAAACTCACCCTCCGTTGAAAGCGTACGGTGAGAACCGGTGCTCTACTGGACCGGTGTAATGATAATCTTTCATTTTCCCATTGTCTCCAAACGTCTGAACGGAAAACATTTTTGTTACAGAAATACGAATGTGTAGAAGATTTACTCAGTCAAACTCGCTGTATCACTGCAATATGGCAGCCTCTTGTTTTACTGTTATCACATCCGCGTTTAATCTGGAATCTGGGAGCGAGCGCCCCCACAGGCCGCTAGGTGACAGAGCAGGATTTAACATCCAAATCAGATTTATAAAGATGTATTTGTTCCACAGTAATGATCATTTTCATCTTAAAATGTGATTTGTTTAAGGGACATTATATGACATGACAGATGTAAGTCTGGAAAGTAAAAAAAGACAAAAGGGCAAAGATTTATACTGCCCTAAGGTTTTAGTAACATAACAACTTGTAAACATAAACATATCTAAATTGTATTTTTATATCAATTTTCCTTTACTGTCTCAACTTGGAACTTTTATGATTTATGTAATCTCTGTAATAATGTTGATATAGTACCAGGTAGGCATCTACAAGTCATTTTTAAACATATATGTACAATTTGACAAAATTTGTGTTTAATTTGTGTAGTGACAATACTTCCGTACTATTTATAAATATTTACATTATAAGTTATAATGTAAATAAAATATATAAAATAATTAGTTTTGTAATTTGTAATTTCCTGTCCACATTATTCACACATAAGTTCAGGGAGGCTCAGAAACAGTAGCTGGTACTTTATACAACAAGCCAAATAATTTAGGCATAAGAATATCATACAAGAGTTCTGATGTGTCTTTTATTGAAAAAAGAAAAAAAACAAACCATTCAAAATTCAGTGACTTGACATTATTATTTGGTCATTGAAGGACAATACAAAATAAACAAAAATACCATCATAGAATAAAAAAAAAAATCATTTGTCAAAGCTGGAGGACGCTCACTTTCAATGCATTACAAGTGGTTACATTTTTTTTTACAAAAATCAAGAGCACAGGGTTTACTACTTTAAACATTTTATTGTTTAAGTAATCCAGACTAACATGAATACCTGAAAATGGCTGCAGCAATGAGGCCTATGACAGCTAACGTCTGTTACAGTTTATTACATATCATCACAAGCACCGTGTCATTATGTAAGACATTTAAATAAGATTGCTCATTACTGGCCTGTCTTGATAATAAAAAGTTAGAAGATACAAAAATCATACAAATATGCAGTTTGGAAAGAAAATGAATTAAATCAGAGAGTTTTGTAAACAGTTTGTTTCAGTAGTCAGGGTGAAAATCACCGAAACAACTTCAGCTTAAGACTGATTCGTTTAATGACAGAAAAAAAGCACAGACACCGATAGTGATAAGTTCATTAAATTATTTTGTGACAGGGAGTCAGAAGGATATTTTTAGCTGTTAAAACTTTCGTGTAAGAGTTAGATCAGTAAATGAGAAGAAGTTAATGCCTAATATGGATTTTTTTTATATATATCTGAGGTATATTGACAAACAACAGCTCGGTTTAAAGATGAAATATTAGACTTTTTTGTTTCTTGACTGGTTCAAATCGCCTTTATACCAAAGATTTAGTTGTTGTTATTTACGTTTTTGCTTTTGGGGATACATTTTTGTTTAAAAATGGGCTTTTTAGAGACATTTTGCAAAAAAGAAACAATGTAGTTCAATGTCAAATCTGATCTTATAGAACGTTACAGCTTCTTATAGTGAGCACATTGGTCACGTCGACATAATGGCGTCCACTGAGCTGCAGGAAGGACTAGGTTAATGATGCCGCGGGTCATTTCTGAGCCGACTTGGGCTTCTTGGGTGTTTTGGATCCTCCTTTCTTCTTAGGTGTGTTGAAATCTTTGTCACATACCTCACATACCCAAAGACCTGAGGAGATAAGACAGAAGGAATCACTGACACGGAAAAGAGAAATCAAAATGCAGGACCAAACGCGAGCGATTAACCTGGATTTTTAGGTGAATCTAACGGCACGTCGGTCCATTCCAACACATAAACTTTGGCCATTTACTCACCTGTAGGTATGCTGTCCATGCCCACGCAGAATGTGTGGTATCCTCGATCACATTTGTCGCAGAACATCATCTCGTCCTCATGGTGCGGCTGCTGGCACACGGTGCAGGTCTTACACTCCATACACTGCCAGCGGTACGTCTGGATCACACACACTAGCTCCGAGCTCATTTCCAAGCACGACGGGTGGCCTGTGGTTGACGGTCACAGAGACACATAGAAACAAACACAAATACAGACATAATGTGAGCAGTATCTACAGTATCCACACACACACACACACACACACACTAATGTGAATACATCTTCACGGACTATAGTGAGGGACTTATCCATTGAGGTATCATAGACGTATTTTGGTCATTTTCTGGCTTTTCCCTTTAGCTTTCATTAGAGCTGCACAATTAATCGAATCGCAATGCCGGTCAGTGGAATTATATGACTAAAGGCTGCAATTTGAAGGTTTACTGTGTATATGGTGTATTCAGTGACACTGAGCAGAGAGAGGTAATGTGTAAAATGAATAAAATGATCAGTGATCTGTGCCTTTTCCTTGACAAATAAGCAAATACTCAAATCACAATCACAAATTGCAGTATTGTCCACAGTAATTACATTATGACTTTTTCACCAAATTGTGCAGCCCTAGCTTTCATACAAAACGGAGCAACCATACAATACAAAACATATTTCACACGCTTACATAGTAGTAGTTGTTTCAATTAAGACACAAACTGTATAATAACCTAAATATTTCCTTAGACCAGTATTTTAACCAGAGGAGAAACCCCAGAAACAACAAATCACTTGACATAATGACTAATCTATCAACCATTAAACCAGAAGGACAGTCATTTTATGGTTCAGTCAGTTTTAATCTAACTAAATATAATTTACTCAGAATATGAATACCCGTAGCATGAGAGAAAAAAATAAAAGCAGGAAACTGCTCTTTATGAATGGAGAGAGTGAACTTACCGCTGTTATCGCATTGGGAGCAGTGAATGAGCGCCTCAGGTTTGCCTTTCTTGTTCGCCTCTTTACCCTTCTCGCAAATGCCACATATAGCATGGGGAATGACCTTAGGCTGCAAGGGCAGAATAATGCTATAAAAAAAACAACCAATAACAGTTTCCTGTACTCATGGACAAATCAGTAGTTCAACAAGTTTAATACCCTGAGCACAAAAAGAGGACTAATGCTGGATTTCTCGACTTTTCGGGGCATGATTCATTAAGTGCCCGTTGACTGGTAAATCACACATTTCATCTTCAGTGGTTTTAAATCTTGCTCTCATTCTATTCTTGATTTCAGGTTACTGCGGCCACCGTTTTACTATACACTGAAACAACAACATCATGCAAAGTACCAGGAGATTAAAACGTATCTCAGGGTACAGGTACAAAAAAATGCATGTGTGTGTCGCGACTCTCTCACAGTGACCTGAGCCTGTCATTATTTCATGCGTCTATAATGCTCTATGCTTTTGACGGACATCGATCAATTTTTTGGACACAATCACAACTTCTGTCCCTTCTGTGAGTTTGAAAACAAAACTTTATTTCATTATGGTATATAAATATGGACATCTGAAGATATGCTTCCTATTGATCGCACCACTGAGTTCAACAGAGGACAGAGAGGACAGAACAGAGCAGAAAGACAGGGAGGCTTGGGGACAGTCAAATGAGGATATCACAGTATAATACTTTAAAATCTACCCGTACCTCTATAGACAGCCTAAGAATTACAGAAAACTGTTTTATGTCACTATCTCAGGATATAGACAGATTATCGTTTTTTCCAAAACTGTTAATAAGAAATCAGGAAAGACTGACAGTTTACAGCTTGACTGCAACAACCTCTGAAGAGATAAGTTGGTTTTTACAGCAGTGCATAGAAGGACACAGCAGGACACCCATATTTTTAAAAAGCTGTACTCGCTTTCCTGGTATTTATATGGTTAGAATTTGGTTTTGTTTAGCTTTTACAGTATTACCCAGTTTTTTCCATCTTAAGTCATATCCTTAATCACAACGTCCCCAAAAAGGAAGCAAACAAACTCGACTAGAAAGACACAGATACAAGACTAATGGGTCAATAAAGGACATGGTTTGGTAATGGTGAAGATCCAGGACTAGAAACAAAGCAAGGAACTAGAGACAAAGACAGCAAGCAGAAAAGGAAAATAACACAAAAGAAGGGTTGAATGCAGTTCACTGAATTGCCTGTGTACATTTTTATACATACTCGCTGCATATGTACATACAAATTCAACTAACAGTTCATAATTCTTGCCTCGCAGCATCAGACCATCTCTGAACCAATGATATATAATTGGAAAAATGTCCACATAGAAAAACCAAAATGAGCACTTCACAAGGCTGAACCCAGTTAGCATGAATGAGTTTTATTCTAAAGCAACTATGTCTGGTCTATAGAAATATTGTGTACTATGTACATAAAAAGGGAAAACTTTCTCAGAAATTCTCTTCCTGGTTTGTTTACTTTTATATCATCTGGCAGCTTTTATACTGTATGTCATCATATTGCTCTTATATATAAATAGACATAAAGGTATACAATCAGAGGCACAATTAAGTGGAACTGACCACATAATAATCCTAATGGAGCCTAAAGATTATACATGTAAATGGATGACTCAAAAAATTCAAAAAGGTATTAACAGGTGATGCGTTTTCTCTGATATGTAATTACTTATGTCAAAATATATAGAGTCAAGAGTTATGCATGATGTAAAAGAGTGAAAATGAATGACTGGCAGTGCCATCCTGGTAGCTGTCTGCCCGGTCAAAGTGAGTCTAACGAAACAACACTCCACTTAATCCTAGTAATAACTAATGCTCTCAAATCCAACAAATCTGTCAAAAAAAACTTAACAAATCTTTCTTAGGAATCAAAATCAAACCAACACCAAACATCCTCAGCTACACTAAAATAATCAAGGCAACCATATTAAAAAACTTAAATATACTGAACATGATGTATTTATTGTCACATCATGAAACTGCTGTCAATGTTATGTTCCCCATAATGTTCTTTGTCAGTATCAGCTCCAGAAATACTGTGGACCTTAAATCATGTGATGTAAGTTTGTTTTATATGTGTATAGACAGTAGGTCAAACTTGTTTCATCTTTGTTGTTCATTATTTGGTTTTATCGTGGAGCTGCTTGTCAGTTTATGAAGTCATCATTAACCACTGCACATCCTCCGGCTCGTAGCCAGAGCACAGTGAGAAAGTGTTCATCAGCGAGCAGCCTTTGTGACTGACAGAGACATAAAGATAATGGGGACATATAGAGTAAATCATAAGGATCCTGAAACCTTAGGGTTTTCACATATTTTAATTCTACATGCATTCCACTTTGGTGGATTAACCAGAATTTTAAAAAACTATGGACCACACATTTCAACTTCTGTTAACAATAGAGAGAGAGATTTCTTAAATATACAAGTGCCTATAGGTTATTAAATCTATTGGTTTTCGTATTCACTGCAAGTTGGACAGTATGTGCTATGTTATTATAGTATAGTATTCAGACTCCCAACATGCTATGTAAACTGTGTTCCTGCTCTTTAAACTCAAAATAATGTGCAAAATAATCTGAAGAGTAAAAGTCATTTAGACATACTGGGAGGATCCCCAAGTCAAAGTCAAACACACTAACTTGGTAACCTTTAAAACAGACACTGGAAAAGGACTGTGCCCGTTTCACAAAGCTGAGCTGAACTCGACTGGACTTACCCAGGTTCATTAAATGCTCATTATGTTGGACATTCTCCTCTGCAAAAGGGTGAGGATTGGAAAAATGCAACAAAAAAGTGCATAGCACAGTGGGCTTCAGGGAAGAAGGGTTTGACCTAAATAGTACTATTAGCCCATCTTCAGCTAGATGAATATGGAAGTATTCATTAGGGTACATAAACTGTGTTGAAAAGGTGCGGGCTTGCCCGGTGGAGTCCCAACTTAGACAGACACCACACAGGCTACTTCTAGCTCAGCTCAGCAACAGTGTGAACAAGGTAAACATGTCCTTGTCTCTTTAAGATGACATTATAGAAACAAAGAAGGCCTACATAAAACAGCTGTCTGACAATTATTAACAGTACATCACATGGTGTATAAACAAAGCATATTATTATAATACCAATACACACTTAAAACATTAAGGTTAAGTGCACTCTACACTTTAGGTATAAATGTTAAAATTCTGTGGTAATAACATCAACTACTGTTTTTTAAAAGCAACCACAAAATGTATGTGGTTTATATTTTTTATATCAGAGTAACAAAAAACTTCTGTTTTTTCCAAAAATGAAAAAGGAAAACTAGCAGCCAAAACATCCACTTACTTGTCTTGGAAGTATATTTTTGGACAAGCGAGGACAGACAAGAGGTATATTGAAGACATTCAAAAGGAAAAACTTCTAAAGTTCTAATTTGTCTTTGCCAAAAAAACACGAAATGTGAAAGTGCAGTGAAAAAGAAACAAGTGAACTGTTCCTTTAAAATGTTCTTATTGCTCAAAGTCTGGTGCGAAGTGAAAAAAATAATAATAAAGCCACATAGCGATCATAAAAACACTGAAGCCAGGATCCCCAGTGTGTGACTGTGTGTGTGTCTGTGTGGACCAGGTTGTCCCAGCTGAAATGCTGACAAACTGTAGAAGCCGGAGAACAAAGTGAAGAAAGCTAGGGAGGGGTGGCGGGATGGATGGAGTAAGGGAGTGGTAGTAGTAGAAAGAGGAGGAGGGGTAGAAAAGTGCTGCTGCTGTTGTTGGAGAAGAGTTCAGTTGGTTTTGTCCTCTACCTTGTACCCTGGGGTGGCTTTGTGGCTTTTGTGGCTGCCGTCTTTGCCTTGTGTGGATGTCCTGTCTTTGGCCTTGGACTTGTGGCCCTGTCCGCCTCCTCCCTCTTGGCTCTCCACATCTGATGTGTTGCCTGAAGAACTGTCCTAAAAGGAGACAAAAAAAGAGAAAACATGAGGAACAGGGAGTAGAAATTTGCAGGTAAAATTAAATTACTTTCTATGTTTTTGACCTCAATTGTTTTTGCCCAGCTCTTGTAATTCCTTCAATTAGTCTCTAGGTTTTATTTATATTATTTATACAGTGAATTCATGTTTTTATTGCTTAATAACTAATGTTTCTTCTTGTTACTCAGCTGTAGTGTAAATGAGGTCTCTGCCTTAATATATTTCAAGATGAAATAAGAGTTGAATGAATGAAGTTTGTTCTGTGTGTGACAGGACATTATATGACGTGAGAGGTCTAACACAAACCATCAGGGCAAACGAAAACTGTAAAAATAAATAAGTAACATAACATATTAAAATCACATTTTATAGTCTAATGTCTTACAGATGAGTTCTTGTTTCTCTTTTCATCCTTCACATCCTCAGCGTCGTCCGAGTCAGGCTCCGAGTCCAGTGCAGGGAGCTCTGGATCCAGTGGAGGCTCAAACAGAGCTGTGTTTAATGGCAGGTATCGCAGCTCATTGGGGGAATACCTGTACAACAACACAACAATTTGTGAGCACAACTACAGAACAGGGCCTATGTAGAAAATATAATTAAACTTGCAGGAGTAACAGTGTGTGTTTTAGGACAAATACCCTGGACACAAAATGTCAAAGAATGTATTCATCAGTATAATATACCTTTTATAATAGTCTTGGAATTGTCCTGGTATGAGAGCCACAGGGTAGGGGCCTGTCCTGGTCAGCTCTGGGGCCAGGACCTTGAATCTGCCCTGGGGCACCTGGATAATCTGAGATAACACAACAAATACAACCATGTCAAATTTTACAAAGAGAAAACTCACTGTGAGGAACCCAAAGAAGCACCACACGGGTACATACTGGCAAAAGCTCATTCATTTCTATCTGTTATCTCAGATTGGACTTACATGCGTCTGGAGGTCAAAGTAGGCTCTCCGTTCCTCCATACGCTCCCTGTTGAAGTTACTGTTGAACTCAGCGGCTTTTTTTGCTGCCTTCTTAATGTACTCGGGAACCTTGCTGGCCTCTACTTTCTGAGGATTCTGCTGCTGCATTTGCTATCAAACAACAAAAGTCAAAGATGTTAATATGTATATTAATTAGATGATTGTAAAATAAAATGCCACGAGGGTCATCAGCCCTAGGATAGTACTTTTGATTGTGTACTTACAGAGTACTCTTTAGCTATTCTCTGACGCTCTCTCTCCTGCAGTATGACTGAGTACTCAGAGTGTTTGGTGGGATACTCTTTTATCATCAGATCTATCACCTCGTCACTCCGCAGAGCTGTCAGACCTGGAAACACAAAAAAATATATATATATTCTTCACAATGTAACTCACATAAACATGGTACAACTGCACTAAGAGAAGACTATACTTCAGTTCAGTGTGCTAAAACAATTCTGTGTGCAGAGTTAAGAAAGCAATCTTTTAGATTCGGGGGTGGTTCCTACCCAGAGTGCACTGTGTCTCGGTGATGACATTCTGTTCGCGCAGGTAGAGCTTCTCTTTATGGGACAGGTCTCTCCTCTCCATATCTACAGAAAAACAAAAGCAACACTATTTAGCTACAGCTGATGAGGCCAGTCTACCCATGTCTTAATGCTATTACTTATAAATGGAGAGACATTACTACAAATTAAAAGCACTGTAGTATTTGACCAGCTGTACTTACCAGGGTACTTCCTCTTGAAGGATGTGACTCCCAAATACTCGCTGACCTGCTCCTGCAGCATGTAATACTCTCCTGTGTCATCTGGCGGCCACTTGTACTCTGTCAAGTTCTCTGCTGGGAAATATGTAGGCCTGGAAGAGGAACAGCAACACAGCAAGGGTTAAGGATAACACTGTTTAAGAAATGAGACTTTAAAGGGCTTTCCTTATGAACATGTAGAAATGAGAGGAGCGAGGATCTAACCAAAACCACAGTGCATTATGTAATGCACATATTGTGCCGCTGCATTAATGATAAAAAAAAAAATCTACCTAAAGCTGTTGTTTTATTGCTGCTCATAGTTCGAGTTCTTAAAAAAGGGAAATTTACTCCCACATTAATATTTTACTTGGCATATCATACAGTACAGTTGAAAGGTGTCCAAAGCAAAGACACGACTTCTTTGAATTTTATTAAATGTAAATGAAATCCTAACACAACAATTTGTATATACAGCAAAAAAGGAAAATCGCATTACATGATAATACAAAAAAGGTTTTACATCCCAACATATTGCTCCATCTAGCTAACCAAACATCAGGTCAACGAACCCAAGCTCCTGACTGGAGGTGTCGCAGCTCCGAGAGCTGTCCCCTGAGCCCATTCTCCGTCTCTTGGGAGGCTGGCTGCCATCATTGGACTCCTCTTCAATTACATCCTCCTACAGACGAAAAGAAAAAATATTGTTTAACTGATTTACACTCAGCATGCTTGCGTTCACCTTATAGATAGTATGTGTAGTAGCATTATAGTATGTAGTAGAGGAAACAAGAGTTTCAATTTGCTTATGTTACAGATGCACCAACGTCGTCAACATCTTGCATACTGTTGCAGTCCATCTTTCTAATTTTGGCTCACAAACAGAAGTATTTCCTAAAAATCGGTCGGTGTCTCTTTTCAACATCCACCTACTGACCTACAATCCATTAAAGTGTATTACTTTTTAATCTCTGTAATGTAATACACCAACTGATTGCAATACAGCTACAGTTTCTCAACAGCAGTGGGAAAATGCCAGACAGGGAGAGAAGAATCAAGACGTGTACTTTATTTATTTCTTTAGACTCAGCATCACTTCTCAGAAACAGAGGAATCACCATTATTCCCTAAAAAACCCTAATAGCAATAAATAGTGTCAAGTTCAAAGCCAACACTGTGCAACATCCTCTGCCCGGAGGGAAAAGGTCACAATTAGCCATCTAATTAACCTAGCTCAACCAAAAAATATTATTAATCTTTCCAGAAGGGATATGTGTCTATTTCTGCTACATTATTATCACATATCACATATTCTATTTCCTTCGAATTTATCGGTGAATTTAACCACTCATACAGTTTGTAATTGTGTGTAAAATACATTACAGGAGCAAATCAAAACAACCTAGCAAAGTAAAAATAAAAAATAACTCGAATCCTCCGCAGAAACACGTTACAGACGGTATTGTGCGTTGCTGTCTGTTTTCGGCTACAGTTGGTTATACACACAATACACGTTTCCGATTCTAAACATATTGACAAAGTGTAAACCATTCCTAACGGGCTAATACATTGAGCAGACGGGTTAAAACAAAGGGGTGTGCTAACTGCTAACCGTCACCGATTAATGAATGGTGCAGCGTTGGGAAGCTAACTAGCCGTTAGCGCAGTATTTAGCATTACGGAGCACCAGAAACAGAGCAATTAATGATTCGTGTTTTCTGCGGAAGCCTTAATCACCTTAATGGATTGTGCTCCAGGAGTAGCAGGGTTGCTGTCGCAGGGTGGCCTGACGGGGAGCACAGCTGCCATATTTAACTAAATAAACCCTGCAGCTGTGTTAGCACCGCAGCCTGCTTCTCGTATTCTGACTCTAATGGGCTTTTTCTGGCGGTTGATAAACGTTAACGTACGTAACTGCCATCTTGTGGCCTGGATGTCGGGAAAAATGGACGTTCATCAAAATCTACGTTTTTTTTTTCTTGGTTAATTCAATAATAATCATTATCACGTGGAAGAAAAAGTAGGAAAAAGTATAATCAAATAGTCAAGGACATCCATCAAACATTTATATTAAAAAATTAATAGATACACAAGAAAACCCGCACACATTAAATATGTGTTTATATAAAAAAAACTAAAAGAAAACATAAGCTTTTTTCCCCCAGATACATTTACTGTTTTTCTGAGGTGCATTTCCATTTCTTTTGTAAAAACGTGAAAAAATGTACATCAATCAACTTAAAATTTAGCAAACAAAAAGATGAGATTTACAACAAAAAAACTCAAATCATACAACGTATTATCTGACAGAAACATACTACAGTAGCTAATATCTTTCCATAGTTGATGGAATTACAGTCGTATGGGAATGGGATCGTCATAGAACTAAATAATCCTTTAGAACTACAGACTCCTTCCTTTGGAATCTTTAGTTTAGATTTTAGAACTCAAGAATCCTAAAGAAGGATTCTTAAGAATGGCGACGTCTTTGGTTAGAAAACCTTTGAAGCGAACCTTGTATCTGTTTTATTTTTGATGCCGAATGAGCGTCGTTAGAACAGCAGCGCCACCCTACGATCGACTGAAGACATTACAAGACTGACTCCGTCGCGGCGGCTTTTATTCTGAAACGTCGAACCGTGCGTACGGGAAGTCGTAGGGGAAAATCAGCTGGAATCCGCGGAAATCATCAACAACACTATTTTCCTTTTACTTAGCTAGCCGTATCCATCTGTCAACCTCTGCTTCTCCTTCCTTGTAGCCCCCTGTTGTCAAAACGCCACACTGGCGATGTCGGAGTCGTACGGTAAGGAGTCTGTTTGTCAAACGACCGCGACAACGTCTTCTCGTAGCCACAGAATGGGATGAGGCAGGTGTGCCGAGGGGACTGTTTCCCATCGTAGATCAATAGCTGACAGGCTAACCCTAGCCGCCGTGAAGCCCGCTGGCCTTTAAAATGCATGTCAGCGTAAATAAGACCACAGATAACACAGTACGGTATCTGGGGCCGATGAGACGAAACGTTTGGCTGTTTGTAAATCCTAACAGAGGCTAACGGCTCGGGTCGATGGAGATGAGCGGTGGGTGTCGTTAACCGGACAGTGTGGTGGTAATGCAGGAGATTACTATGAGGTGGTAACTGTGTAACTGTCTCAGCTTCGTCTTTCTACAGCAGGGTTATCATTTAGTGAATAGCTGTCCTGTCACAACACCCATCTACTGTGTGTCATACTCAGCTTAAAGTACGTTTAAACCACAAGATAAGTTGTGCTTATCTACCCACAGCTACTTATGAGTACGGATTACCTTAGTTCGCATGTACTGTGTGAAATCAGATCTATATGTACTGACAATCTGTCTGCTGGTAACGGTGTGTATTTACCTCGCACATATGTTTTGCTATTACTTGTTTATTAGTAGCTGTCAAGAAAAAGAGGGATCGAAAGAGAAGAGACGAGCTGGGTTGGCTGTCTGTTTAAATGGATAGCCACGAACCTGGCTCTGGGTTCTGGTTCTGGTTCATTATCTGTGATCAGCATGAACTGCTGATCACAGATAATGCCAAGCACGTCAGCCAGTAAGAAACAGCTTCAAAACTGAGACCAAATATGTGCATAGAAGTAAAAATATGTGCAGGTGCTGCAGTTGCAGTCGGGGTCGCTGGGTTTGATGTTGCCTTTTCACATAATATTTGACTATTATCATTACAATATTTATTTTAAAAAACACAGGTTGTAGATTTTCACATTACACTTAGACATTGCCAAGAACAAAAGTGAAACAAATGTGCTCTTGGACGAGGTAAACAAGATGCCCTGAGGTAATCACATGTTTGTGTGCCATGTTTTTGCGCAGCCGGTGTATCAGCTGAACTCTAATGTCAATATAATGAATACCTTCACAGTATTCTGATATTGTGTATAAGAAATCGGAGCCATGACGTCTCTGTTTCCTCTTCAGATTTCCTGTTTAAATTTCTGGTGATTGGGAACGCTGGAACGGGCAAATCATGTCTGCTGCACCAGTTCATAGAGAAGAGATGTAAGTCAGCGATATTTAACCATTCAGTTCATTTGCTGTAATACTGCAGGTGCAGTATTGAAGTGCTTTGTAAAAGAAGAAAACGTCTGCACTACAGCAGCACTGATCTTTAAATGGTAATGCTCTCATATGGTGCTAATTCACACCACATAAAAGGCTCTAACAGTAAAATCATTAAATGCATTAAAATCAATGCTCCCACTGTTTGAATGTAATTAACACATATCAACGTCTGAAAATTGCCGGAGCTTTTTATAGTTCAACGTGTCTAACAATGTGAGAGATTGAAGACCTCAGAATGATTTGGATTGTGCTGTACGGTGCATTATCTGGAATGTGAAATGCATTGATGTTATTGTTAAATATACATCTCCAGCTAACACTGTTATAGTTGTTTAACAAGGACATTGCATGTTTGATTTTGTTTCCTAGTTAAGGATGAATCCAACCACACAATCGGAGTGGAGTTTGGCTCTAAGATCATCAGTGTGGTCAATAAAATGGTCAAACTGCAGATTTGGGACACTGCGGGACAAGAACGCTTCCGGTGGGAAATTATTCCAACATTAATATGTAGCCTGAATTTGGTGAATGTAGTCCCTCGCGTGTTCCACTGCATGTTTTGTTCCACATCTGGTGCACATAGCTCATTCCTATTATACTGATTGTTACATATGATCGTCAGATTTGTATACATTGTTGTTGTTTTTTTCACTTTCATTAGTTCCGCCGAACTAAAATGTAATGGGAGTGGCATTCATTTTACTTTCTGCTTCAGAAAACTTTTTGAGATGTAGGGGCCAATTTCACAAAGATAGACCTTGATTAAAACTTCGATCTAACTAACAGTCAGACTTCAGATAGATGTCTAAATCTCTCAAGGGCTCATTTGTTTTGAATTCTGGGTAAATTAAGGATTTTTTTCCAAAACTAAAGTAACCTTCAAACCACTCCGCTCATTTCAGTCCAGAATAAATGTGTTACTTTCAGGGAGAATTTTAACAGTTAAACCATGTTTTACTGTCAAATTTCAAAGTCAAAAAATGTCTCAGGGGCTTAACGCTTATGATAACTCTTCAGTCAGCCTCACGATTGTTACCTTTGACTAAATAAATGAATGTCCTCTGTTGACGTTTTGATGTGTCTGTCAGATCTGTGACCAGAAGTTACTACAGAGGAGCAGCAGGAGCCCTGCTCGTCTATGATATCACCAGGTAAAGTGTCTGCTCCTTTATGTTTTCCAGCACTCCCCTGGTCTTTCTAAATATAGTCTATTTCTTCTCTCTGTTTCTGCAGTCGAGAAACATACAACGCTCTGACCACATGGCTGAGCGACGCCAGGATGTTGGCCAGTCAGAACATCGTCATCATCTTGTGTGGGAACAAGAAGGACTTGGACGCTGACAGAGAGGTCACATTCTTGGAGGCTTCACGCTTTGCTCAGGAGAATGGTAACAGCAGTAGTTTGTGACGTTTGATTGTTTTCCTTTTAAAAACTACACAATACACAATATTTTATCAAAGCGTGCAGCTCAAAGTAAAATAATTGTACTTTTAAGACCACAAAGCATCAAAATAATGAATCTCATGAGTCTTTTCCAGTGAAATGTGTCTCGTCTTTATATGTGTGTGTTGTATTTGTGTGTCTCAGAGCTGATGTTCCTGGAGACCAGCGCTCTAACTGGGGAGAACGTTGAAGAGGCCTTTGTCCAGTGCGCTCGGAAAATCCTCAACAAGATAGAATCAGGTAGGATCCTCACCCATAATCATAACCCCACACTGTAAATCCCGTCTTATCCTCACGGGCTCAACAAAACAGGCTTATGTCCGAATCCTGACACTGTACAACAGGTCAGACCTCCAACACCAGGCTGATGTTGCCATGGAACAAACAACCGACTTCTCAAATGGGGTCTATTTTTTATGGTACAGAACTTTGGACAGCTGTTGTTTCTAAATGTACTTTATAAATACATTTGAATTGGGTTGGATCTCTTATTTCAGACTTTCCCTAAATAAGTAAACTGGAGATATATTTTCAAGAGGATACCAGGCCAACATCTAACTGCTCTGTTTCTTCTATAATGATTTTCTGTTTTCCAGGTGAACTGGATCCAGAGAGGATGGGGTCGGGTATTCAGTACGGCGACGCTGCATTACGACAGCTTCGTTCTCCTCGTCGTGCTCAGCCTCAGGGCACCCAGGAGTGCAGCTGCTAGTGGACGTGCCCAGAAACATACACAGACGAGGTGAGAGGAAACTGTTTGTACTTGTATGCGCCTGATTCGGTAATAAAGGCAGAGTTTAACTGCTGCTTTCTGTGACTCTTTGACAGTTTGCTTTGGCACCGTAATAAAAGAAATGACAGAACCAGCGAATACGAGCGGCTTGAAATTCTGCTCTCTCTGCGTTCTTGTCACTCATCATGTGATTTACGAATGCCTGCAATCTGAATTCAGATTCAGGATGCAGAGATTTTTAAAGGTCCATTATGTAAGATTTTGGGGGATTCATGAGGATCTAATTGTAGAAACTGAATATTATATTCACAACTTTGTTTTCGTTATTGTATAATCACATGAAAATAAAAGCCATTGTGTTTCATTATCTTAGGTGCCTCAATGTTTCTACAGTAGTTCAGAACAGACTTCCTCTTCTTTTGCTTTTTTGCGTTTCATAGCAGGTGGCATCCAGTGTTAAGGTGCATTACTGTCTTCTACTATACCAGTGTGGACCAGAGTGAATATCCTCTTAAATAAAAAGTTCAGATTGGACAAAACAAACAAACAAACAAACGGCGAGGGACTTTCATGTTTTTAGCGGCCAACGTAGGGGAGCGAGGTGGTGGTGTTGGTGTATTGGTGACTTGAACAGTGACACAAAATATGGTGTGTTTAGTGTGTTTCAGACAGGTTTGTGAAGACCAGGAGAAGAACAGCCACGGGGGCCCAAGCTGTGTTGGGTTCAGGTTGCTATGCTAGTGACTGCTCCCTGACCTTTGATCTTCGACCTTCGCACGGAACCTTCAGAACCTTTTGAACCTTTGTTGTTATGGCTGCACCTGCAGAGAGCCGAAAAGACTTCCCAGCCACGCCCCCTGTCAGAGCATCTCCAAGGTAACTAGAGACCGCCCCCATCCAACAACCTGCACCATGATTGGACCAAACCCACTCCCAGCCCTTCAATCAGGATGTGAATTACTGATTTGTATGAAACATATCTCCCTCCCATACCTGCTCATATCATAGATGCTGAATTAGATCAGCCGGAGGGAGGCTTTACTCTGCTGTGATTGGTTGTTTCGCTGTCAGGCAACTGATGATGCTTGTTGAATGTTTTGTCAAAGTTTAAAGTTTAAAAAGCCATGATTGAACGTATGAATGTTTTCAGCAGGTCACTATACTCATCTAAAAGGAACAGTTTGCAGAAATTCAGAAAACGGTCTCAGAGCTCAGGGTGACATTGTCCAACCAACCACCAAAACTCTACATCATTAAAATTACTGATAAGAAAAGCAGCGAATTCACACGTTTAAAAAGCTAGAATCATTCAATTTTGGTATTTGTACATGAAAATCTAGAAGGGTGCAGAGAAAGTGCAGACCTTTGCCAAAGCCAGTATTTCACTCTTCTTCTCACTCTACAATGTTGTTAAACCATAAACAAACCACAAATTATGACCCATGTTTTCATCTTTCTTTGTCAGTTGGTGCCTCTGGTTAATTTAAAGCCCAGCTCAGACCAAAGATTCACAGCGAGACGAGCTGAAAATTTGCAACTATTTGCATTCGTGCTGCTTCTGTATCGTTCTGAAAACCTGCAGGTTCACATCAATGTCGGCTTCTCTGACTTTTTTTGTAGCTGTTTATAATTTGCAGCATCTTAAAATATGAATTAGGACTGTGCTAGTGAGTTAAAAACACTTTTTATGATATTTCATGAAAACTGGTGCAGTAGTTTTTCCATAATCCTGCTGACAGCCAAACAGGAGTTAATGACCTTTATTTTCATGATAATCACAATAGTTTCCATTTAAATAGCCATGTCAGACTGCTGCTATGTATGTTTATGGCTACAGCTACATAACTGTCAAATACAGCTAACAACCAATCACAGCAGTGCATCCCTCCAGCTGAGCCTTGAGCACAGACCATATCCAGACTTATTCATTTTATTATTTTGTTTATCACTACCATCTACAGTGGTAGACGGTAGGTCCTTGGACCCCAGGAAGAATAGTTGGTACTGTGGTAATAACTAATGGGCATCCAAAGTAAATAAATAAATACAGTGCTTGTTAACTTAACCATGTACCTATTTCCTCCTTGCTTTCTCTCTTCACCTGCTCTTATTGCCTGTTCAGTTGTTTAAAGCCTCTGGAAAATTAGCTTGTGAAAAAAAGGAAAGTTCACCTTTATTGTCCCACTAGGGATATTCATTTTCTGCATTTAACCCATTCTAGTGCATTAGGAGCAGTGGGCAGCCACTGTGTGGCGCCCGGGGACCAACTCCAGATCTAGACAGTACTTTGGTCAAGGGCGACGTTAGGAGATTTAACCTAGCATACGTATGGCGGGTAAAACCGGAGTAACCAGAGGAAACCCGTGCACGGGAGAACATGCAAACTCCACACAGAAAGGCCCTGCTCCAACTCGGAATGAAACCCAGAGTGTCGACTAAGAGTCTGACTGAAAAGAAACATTAATAACTATTACAAAACCGAGTCCAAAAACAGCTCTTTCTTCAGTTCAAAACATTTCTCAAAAAGATGCAGATCACATTTTGATTTGTGTAGTCCCAAAGTAAGATAACCTTAAATACAGCCTAATAGTACACTAATAAGTCAGTTACATGTAACATATACTTTAACTGTATCTATGGTTAGCAATTTACATCTTCAATCTCCGTTTTTGAGAGAGTAGATAGATAACTAGTTGGCCAACAGTAACTAGGTAATCTGGGTGACATTGTGTATTTAGGTTTCCAGAGGCTTTAACTACGTCCTCAGGTAAAATCCACAACAGTCCATCGGCAACCTCTCACCTACTAAAGTGCCCCTGGGCCAAGCCGTTGCCAAAACCATAGTTTATCAGGTCGATTAACGCCATGTTATCTGGACCTGCTGAGGCTCTCACTCACTTCCATCACCTCTCTTGCATTGCCTACAACCCGTTTTCCTTTGTCTCTGTTACCTTCCTCCACATCTTCTGGCTTTTCTCTCTACGCAGCTCTCCGTCTTTATAAATCTCTCCCCTCTTCTCCCGTAGCATCTTACACGATGTACAGTGTTTCTGTATATAGAGATTAAAGCATGTTTTCTCAAGCAAATATCAGAGTATTTCATTATGAAGAGATATTATATGTATATTAAAGTAGATCTCATATCCTGCATCTGTTTCATCGCCCACTGTATTATTATTATCATGCTAAGCTACAATACACTGGCAGTTTGTAAGCAGTATCGATGGGCCAATGCTGTTTGTAAATGGACAAGTTGATTATTATATAAAGGACTGTGGGAAATGCTGTTTATCATTGTTCAGTGTCATTGGTCAAAATAACACACGGAGCCTGGTTGTAATGTTGAGAGCAGACGTTGGACTTTGTGTTTTAGAGTTATTTTAAATCACCTGGGCTGTCAATGTCAATTTACAATGACTCACTCTGCATTCACGAGCTACACGACAACACACTCCTCTGTCCGGAAGACTTACGACTACACTAAACGTCTGATGTCCGTCACTTGTAAATGTCGCCTGTTTACATGAGAACCTGACTGACTGCTGCAGCTCTGGGTAAAACTAACCGAAAGCATTTAGGTATGAAACTATCTGATGTGTGCTTGATTCATTTTGTCTCCGAAGATACTGTCCGCCTCCTAATTTAAACTTCTAAAACACTTAGTTTTTTTTTATTGATATATTCATGTTTAAAGCACTAATTTGGGGTAATGAATGTTACATTTGTGTTTTACTGAAATTCAATTGCAGTACTTCATGTATGTTTCAACTGTTTCAACAGCATTTTCATCTTTTATGAATTTATGAAGTAAACATTCAAATCAATCGCACACTGAACTATAGGAACTATTTTTTTTTTTGTTGGCTGCTCCACTCCAGGTCGCTGTCTTGTCTTTATATCATCTTGTCCTTTTGTTTTATATTTATGGTTGACTGTTTCTCTTGTCATTATGATTTTTAATTTATTGTGTATGATAAAAGCATATGTTTTTAAAATAAAAAAAACACTACAAATCAAGCATCTTCACCTTGTTGTCAGTTCCGTTCAGCAGAATGAAGTGAAGAAACCTCATTTCTTAAAGGGTTTGGAATATTTTAGATACGTTAGGTTTAAAAACAACAACAAACAATCAAAACAGTGGAAAAGTGATTTATTAAAAGCTGCATACAACACCATTTAACCTCAAAATATGCTCCTAAACCATCTTGAATATATACATTACGCCGAAAGCCTCAAATGTAAACATAGAAATGTACAAAATTCTACAATTTTACAGTATTTTGCAGTTGTTCCAAGACTTGTTAAAGTAAATCTGCCTAAATCTGGGTCCCCTCGTGCTTTAGTCTTCGATGTGTTTGTCAACAGGTGAGACTTCAGCACTTCTTGTTCCTTCCTGGCGACCGTCATTTAAAGCCCGTGATTGAAATTCTGAACGCCTGAAATCCAGCTCTCCTCAAAAACGCACGGTAGAGTACAATTTAAAGTCAAATCTCCAACAGTTATCAGGTGAATTTGGTCTCGAGGACTGGAATGTAGGAATAAATGAGCAAAAAAACGAGAGATTGTCAGTGTTCACCACGTTCACGCAAACACCGATACGCCTTGATAAAAATTCATAATATTGCACAAAATTTCACATCTTTTGCATGAAGCTAGATTTCTCAGTGCTAAATTGACAGCTCAAACACAACTAAACAACTAAATCATTACAAAAGAAAAGCGGGTAACACTGAAATCAGAGTTTCAACAACAACAAAAAAAAAACAACTAATGTATAAATGTGTCACAATTTAAAGCCCTCTGTTCTCTTATCTAATTTCTTCTGCTCTACATACTCAACATCAATATTTTTTAATATTAAGTCTTTATGGCACAGAGCTAAATCTATGATGAAAACTAAGTGAGAACTGATGCTCCTTTACGTTCGTATAAACACGACAATTATGACATTGATGAAAAACCCCAAATGGCAGGAATGTAGGTCTCTTGTACAAACATTTCGGTAAAGGTAACTTCTTATCAAAGTGCGTGTTTTGGTCGTGCTGCTTCAAACTAAGTAGTAAATCATCAATACGTGCCCATGTGTTTTACTGCAGTATATAGGACAGTATAGAGCTCATTAAAGGTAACAGCCTTTGGTGGTTCCACGTTTGGCTCTGTAGCAGTAAAAATGGTGATAAAGCCTTTCAGATTTAGTTTGACCTATCTCTGTGTCTTTTGGAGGAGCTCTGTGACTACTGAATGTATGAAGAACGCAGTACCTCGCGACCACTGTTCACAGTTATCAGATGGCTTTAAGGGACACAACACATCATCTGTTTCCACGCTCTGCTAGCACCAGGTTCATGGATCACTTCACAAATACATTACTGCACCTAAAAACAAACACAAATGTTGTTTGTAGTAAGTGATTTGCTCATCAAAAGCTCAAAGTCTGACAGTATTTCCTCGTAACACAACCAATGCTTTGTACTTTTTACACATAAAAAATATTGATCAGCAGCAAACGCCTGCTCATTAGTGTGTGAGTATTTTCGCATGGTCCGCTGTGGATTGACTCACAAAAAAAAAAAAAATATGGACATAATTTTATATCAACTGCGTCGCAATATGGCTGTAAAAATGACTTCCAGGCTCTTCTGAGTAACTGTATGCAGCAGAAAATCAATTTCTACTACTTTAAAACATCTCTTTACCCTGTAAAATGTTCCTTATATATTAAAAACTGTTTGTTTTTTTTTTATGAAAAATATTTTTCGCAGGGAAATAAGCCACACGGTGAATTTCAATGTTCAACATTTTGTCAATTTACATCCTGAACTAAGTGAAACACTCGGAAGCCTTTTGTACGAACCAGTCCTCCCATTTTTTTTAATCCTACGTCTACGGGTAGTGAAACTTCAGAAGTAACAGGCAATAATGGCCTTTTCACTTTTGTCTGGCTTCATCCCGATTCAATCATTTCTTCTGAGTTGAGTGTAAATGTGTGTCCTATCGGGATCGAGCAGAAAAGCAGCGCATGTACTCAGTGAGCCAGGGGTTGAATTCTGGCTGAACCAGCTTTGTTCTGGTCTTGTCCAAATCAGCGGACTTGGCTCTGCGGCGCTCGGCTCTCTGGGTCTGGATCTGACGCTCCACTTCTCGTCTGGTCTTAGCACGAAGAGCCGACTCGTGGATCTACAAGGACAAACAAACGTGACAATCAGCTGCTGTTGACACTTCTGCTCATTCAGTGAACAGCGCATGCAGATCTGGATGCTGACGGACACAAGGTTTACCTCGTTGGTCGAAGCTGCAGGACCGACATTGTGTGTTTTCCTGCTGGAAATGTCCGCATCTTTTTCCCCAGAACCATACAGAGCAAAAGGATGCCTGCCGTGTTTACTGTCCTCCTTTGGCTGCTGTGTTGGTGCAGGTCTGACCCGCGGGCTGCGCCAGGTTTGTCTGGAGGATTTATTCACCTGTGGTCTGTCTACAAGCAGAAAATATCTGGTTAAAAAGCGCAAAAGTACCAGAGAAGAAGAAGGTCAAAGCTCATTATTGCAATGTGATCAGTGTGCAAACTATGCCATCGATTTAAGGGGGGCTTGGGGGTTTTTTTTGTTATGAGAAACATCAGAAAGAACATTTACAAAGCATTTGATTCAGCTTTTATTTATCATTATTTCTATTAATAAAGATATGAATAATACGACTAAGAAAACAGACATCAGTGAGAAGAGAGAGACTCTGTTCATTTCAGCAATAATAATAATGATAGTACACTTTAGTGATGATAGAAAATATTTTACTTTTTGGAAAGAAAAAGTTAAGAAGGAAGTCCTTTATAGATGTTCTGCCATTTCTAACCAAGAAAATTAAACGTCTTGTGGTTTTTTTAAATAAAAAATCTCTATTCTATTTTCAATACTTTAATTTCTGTTTCTGAAAACGAGGTCAGAAATGACAGCCCCACTGATAGAGCTAGTTAGTGTCATTATTCACGATAGTAAGACTCGTGCATGTAGCTTACACTCTGAATGGGAGTAAAAAGCAACCATGGTCGACTGAAGCGTGTCAATACACAAGGTTACAGGAGTCAGAAAAAGGAAATAGAGCAATCCTGTGTTAAAGCCGTTGTCGACCTTTGTATTGCTCTGATGAAAAACATCTGTTTTCTGCAAAAAGGGGGAAGGCAGATTTAGAAAACTTCCGCAACCCAATTTTAGATCGTACCTATAGTAAGTACTGTGGGATCAACCTTAACTACAGCGCTTTGTGCCTGGACTTACCTTGTTCTCGTTCCCTGTGTTTACTCCCTCTGCTGCCGGCTCTCTGCTCTTCTCCCTCCTCCTCTGCCACTCTCATCTCTCTGGCACCATCAGTCTGAGAAGAGCCTGAGACAAATGACTTACTCGTTATGATACAGTAGCATAGCAGGCGTACATGACGATATTATGTTGTACGGTTTCTTCAGTGTTACCATGAACTGCAGACACATTATCCCCCTCCCCTGTAAGGGGAAGCCTGGACACAGGCACCGTGGCTCTGGTGTTCTGCTGCTGTCTGTCCATCCTCGCTCCCTCACACTCTTCAAGCTCCCCCTCTGGTCTGGTGGTCTCAGACTGGACCTGGTTCCTGTTGGGAGGAGCGGGACTCCTTCCTCCAGAGTCTGAATCGCTCTCCGAACCACCCCAGAAGAAGGGGTTGTGCGTGTGCTCCAGCAGCCTACGGGTCAGCCTGTACTTCAGCATCTCTTCATAACACTTGGTGTAAGTTTCCCATTTGGGGTCTTTGAACTTCTTCATGTACTCAGAGCGGATCCTCTTGGTCACCATCTTCTCCGTTTGGATCACAGTGTCCTCTTTGAACTGAAGGTCACAAAGCTGGAAAAAAAAAACTCACACTCTACCACCCAAACAAAAAAAAAATGTTACTTTAAAATATTAAATACCTTACTACAACGTAAAAACATCATATTTCGAGCTTGGACAAAGCCTCTGCAGACGGCGGCAGCGAACTGTAATGTTTTGTTTAGTACGTTACGTAGCTCTTTAAGTCGGCGTCACCGCCAGACTTTTAAACCAAATGTGAAGGCGGTTAAAAACCAATGGCGACTAAGCTGGAGGTTTCCCCGGCTACAAGACCCGCCCACTTCCTCTTCTACCCGGGGAGCGCTCGCCCGTTTAGGCTCCGTGGACGTTTGGAATCAGGCTGTGTCTGTTTATTTTTCCACGAAGAACTCGAGAGAGAGAAGGGTTGCCCGGGAGCTCTCGCTGTGTAAAATTAAACGGCATTAGATTGTAAAAAAAAAATAAAATAAATAAAAACACGATGAAAGCTAAAAAAAAAAAAAAAAAAAAAATGTAATCGACCGCTTCGAAATTTGATGACGTACTGTTCCGCCCTCCTCTGATTGGTCCGCGTTCTCTCAGTCGAATTCTCCAAATTAAAGGTCAGTTAGCAGCTGTACACAGCACGAGTTCAACCCGTTGGATTACAAATAATCACGATAATCTGCTGCCCGTCTACGTGTGAGATGCGTTGTTTTTTTTTTGTCACCCCACAACGCTTCAACATCAGCTCATACGAAATCGCCATTTTTTTTTTTTTTAGAGCCGCAAGTTCAACCGTTACTCTGTATTCGACCGCAGTAACGGACCGTAATCCGCTCTTCGTGTGACAAACTTCCAAGAGACGAACCCGCGTTATTAATAGATGCTTGTTAATCAATCGCGGTGCAGCTACGGTACAGATAATCGCCTGTCAACGTCCCCCTGATATAGCCTCGCCCCGGTAATACTTCACTGTCTCACTGACAATCCATCGTCAGTCATCCACAACAAAGCGGGGCTCGACGGCGAAAAATTCCGCGTTGTGAGGGGGCTAATTTTGTGTCCAGTAGCCTAAGTATAGTACTTACACTGGGGTCGGATTTCACGGAGGCAAAGCAGAACAGATGGCGTTCGCGGTGCTGCTGTAATCACGGGCTGCGTCTCTTAGCTCCGCCCGCCCGAAGACGTTTTTAAAAAGCCAAACGCACCCGCAACAGGTGTCCCGAGCGGGGCTGTCGGGAATGCGACCGGAGTGGTTATGAGCCACTTAAACGAGACACTAATGGTTTCTCAGATGTTTGAAGATGAAGGAGAGACTTTTTACTATTGTATTGTGCGTTGCATGCTGTATTAAAACCCTTAGTGAAAGTCCAAAAGCACCCTATCAAAATATAATAATCTATCAGAAGTAAAAGCGCAGAATAATCTGACACATATATAATGTGTTATCTTTAATGCTGCAGATGGGGCTCGGTGTAATTAGGCTATTGTACCTATATACATTATCATTTATTACTAGATTTGTATCTTATATTGGCTAATAAAATTACTCTGAAAAGTAAAGTTAGTCTATTCGTAGTACATTGTTTGCCCGTGAGACGTGAAGTTGCGTAAAATGTTAATACTCAAGTAAGTAAGTATAGGTAAATTATAGGCTACCTCATATTTGTAAAGTTCTTGGATAAATGTATTTGGTTACATGCGTCTGTCCAAAACAGACTAAAGGTGTTTGGTTTAAATAACAACTTGGTGATTATTAAAATTAGGTGAGAATGTCCACTGGTGTTAATTAGACTCCATTAAGTATATCAGGCAGTGTTTTAAATATAGGCCTACTCATAGGCTACACTAAAGAGGTGGAGAAATATGGGTGCCAGAAAAGGTTACACCCTACACAGCGGTAGGGTGAAAGTATGCGGGCAACAAAGCGTGCCCCGGATGCGATCACCACGCTCTTTTGTGTTTTTAGCACAACACAAACCCACACACCCAGACAACCTGGTGAATTTCTATGCATATAAGGTATGGGCTGTGGAGATGCCCCGCTGTGCACGGGGTCTGGTTTTGTCTAAAGATGGTCTGGGGCCCGGGGCTGGGCGCGTTTGACGGTGCAAGGCAGGCAGCTCAACGGGATTCAGAGCCGGGTGTCGGGTGTCCCATGCTACTGATCCGCCCGGTCTAAAGCGGGGCTGCTGCCTAAGCACATTCCTGGCAAGTCAAACCCCGACTGTCGGGAGCCCGAAGGCGTCGCCTGTCACCCAGCGGATCCAACCAGGAGCGGCTGGCGGTTCAGAGAGACACCCGTCGTTTGTTCGCCCTCCCTCTCACCCTTCCTCCCTCACTCTCACCCTTCCTCCCTCCCTCACTCCCACCCTTCCAATCATCATCCCGCAGCCCCCCCCCCTCCCTCATCCACCCTCTTCAACCCCTAAAGCTGACCAGCTGATCGGCTGATTGATTGGATAGTAGGTTTGAGTTATGAGTATCTCTTCAGCCTCTTCTGAGATTAAGTTTGTTGATATTGGTTTCACTTTCCCCAGTGTCAGAGTGCTAAGATTTGTAGTAGCAATCGCTTTTAAAAGGTTGTATAGATTTGTACTGTTTAAGTTCGTCTTTTGCTTCTGTTTTTCACTTTTTAGTTTACTACTATCCTCAGAAAAACAGACCAGGGTCAAAAATACCAAATAATGGACTTTAATAAATTATCAATATGTATATACACTTACATTCACATGTGTTGGGCAACATGTTGTTGTTATTTTTTTTTTATTAAAGTTTTTTGGGTGTATGCATGGTTCAGTGGTGTTTTTCACAGCCTTTCTCCGTGCAACACAGACAACAGACAGCTATAAAATATGCACATTTTAAAAGGATGAAAAATGCATATGAATGTCAACAGCGCAGACAGACAGTCTATTGATAGCAGAGTGTTGCTGTGCCGCAGAGGTTGATCCTCCTCCTCGCTTGATCTCCTGATAGCTGGTGATGATGGAGAAGCTGGAGCAGATGATGGAGGATTTAGAAGCACTTCCTGTGGACAATGCTGGGGCCGGCCTCGTCGTACTCCTGCTTGGAGATCCACATCTGCTGGAAGGTGGACAGGGAAGCCAGGATGGAGCCACCGATCCAGACGGAGTACTTCCTCTCGGGAGGAGCAATGATCTGAAGGAGGAGGAGGGAGAGGATGAGTTCAGTATCAGAGCACCATAATGATCATGTCTTTTCCTGTAATTTCATATGTGTAATAACCAATTATTTCAAGCTATTTCAGTGTTTTAATTCGTTTAGTTATAAGTACCTTGATCTTCATGGTGCTGGGGGCCAGAGCAGTGATCTCCTTCTGCATACGGTCAGCAATACCAGGGTACATGGTGGTACCACCGGAGAGCACATTGTTGGCGTACAGATCCTTGCGGATGTCAATGTCGCACTTCATGATGCTGTTGTAGGCAGTCTCATGGATACCAGCAGACTCCATGCCTGGTCAGGTAAGAAGATAAAGTGTTAAGAGCCAGTTCTCAGTTTGGCACAAGGGTCTATACTTGTAATGATCTTCAGTTTGACAAGACTATGAAGGATCATTTTACGTACCGATGAAGGAAGGCTGGAAGAGGGTCTCGGGGCAACGGAACCTCTCGTTACCGATGGTGATGACCTGACCGTCGGGAAGCTCGTAGCTCTTCTCCAGGGAGGAGGAGGAGGCAGCGGTGGCCATCTCGTTCTCGAAGTCCAGAGCCACATAGCACAGCTTCTCCTTGATGTCGCGCACGATCTCACGCTCGGCTGTAGGGAGGCAAGTTTCATAAGTGATCAAAGTGGCAAACAGCCGAACCCTGAAAAAACTACATCCTCACAGATAATGTGCGCTTAGAAATCTAACTATTTCAGTCAGAGTGGACCACAAAGGTCACACAGGCCCAGATTAGAAGTACATTGACAGTAATGTTTACATTAAAAAGCAAATAATAAATCGTTTTTCTTAAATTTGAAGTTTAGATAAGAAAATAAGTAGCGTGTTACTGGGGCCCAAGCCAATGCCAAAATTGTTGCCAATTACTGTGTGTATAAAAATGTTTAAAAAAATATCAGTAACAACAATATAATCAAGGCATCCCAAGATTTAGATTTGGTACCTTTACATTGTGCGTAAATCTTTGTAGTTATTGGTCAAGTTAATGTTGACCAAATTGACCAAATTGCAGGTAATTAAATATATTAAGTTATGACAGTAATAATTTAGGTTCTGCCTCGCCATTGAATGTCTTTCTGAAAATTGTCTTCCTTGAGGGTTTTAGTTATTGTTTTAGTAGGCCAAGTCCCTCACCGGTGGTCACGAAGGAGTAGCCACGCTCAGTCAGGATCTTCATCAGGTAGTCGGTCAGATCGCGACCAGCCAGGTCCAGACGCATGATGGCGTGGGGCAGGGCGTAACCCTCATAGACTGGGACGTTGTGGGTCACACCATCACCAGCATCCAGCACAATACCTGGAGAGAGGCAAGGCGAGATTTTTTGTAAAGTCCGTCAGGAAACAAAAAGCTCCATGAATGCATGACTTCGAAGTAAATTGTCACTGAAATATGTGTTTGACGTGGAATTTACGAATACAAACTGAATGTGTCTATCATAAGCGCCGTAAAAAGAAAATATAATGTTCTATGAGGTTTGTGTACTGTGCGTAAAAGTGTGCGTAAAATACAAGTGAAGTGGCGCGTTAACTGTAATGTGTTGTGACTGTAATACTATCGGTTCAATGTGTCAGCTGTATTCTCTTCTATAATTAGGCTTGTTGTTTCTGTGTGTTTTCTATGTTAAGGAATCTGCAGCTGTGTCTTGAGTTGCAGTGTTTGTTGTTGTCAGTCTTACCAGTGGTACGACCGGAAGCGTACAGGGACAGCACAGCCTGGATGGCCACATACATGGCAGGGACGTTGAAGGTCTCAAACATGATCTGGGTCATCTTCTCCCTGTTGGCCTTGGGGTTCAGAGGGGCCTCAGTGAGCAGGGTGGGGTGCTCCTCGGGGGCCACTCTCAGCTCGTTGTAGAAGGTGTGGTGCCAGATCTTCTCCATGTCGTCCCAGTTGGTGATGATACCGTGCTCAATGGGGTACTTCAGAGTCAGGATACCTCTCTTGCTCTGGGCCTCGTCGCCGACGTAGGAATCCTTCTGACCCATACCGACCATGACACCCTGAAGGGGGGAGAGAGGGCAAGATAATGGAAAGGTTAGCAGGTGTCGTAAAATAATCCATGTGGAGAAATAACTTTGTGCGAGATTAGAGTCGTCACTGTATGTGACAAAGGCACGGTGAACATTGCGTAAATGTGCCAAATAACAGCGTGGGTCACAAAGACAGACACAGAGCAACTGTGGATCTGTCAGCTCGTGTAACTAATTTTGTCTCAAAGGTCTCCTATCTGGTTGTAAATAGAGCCAAAAGAAACCTAATGCCACGCTGTTATCTCATAATACTTTTAGATGCAGTGCCAATTTCATTCAAAAATGAATTTAAATATTTTTTTCCGAATTGCGCAATAGCATTATTAAATGAGGTGATCAAACGTTGTATCAAATGGTCGATTTGCTTGAAGTAAATCTAGTTTAAATTTAGAGTTTTTTGTGGAAAATATGAATTCGTTTTTCATAACTTTAAAGCAAACTTCCAATTATCAAATGTTTCCTCAAAATTTAGCCTGCTATTAAGCTATTATTAAGTTTAACCTATTATTGCATGAGGATTTTCTCCGCTGTTTACCTGGTGACGAGGGCGGCCAACGATGGAGGGGAACACGGCCCTGGGGGCATCGTCTCCGGCGAAGCCAGCCTTCACCAGGCCGGAGCCGTTGTCGCACACAAGGGCGGTAGTCTCATCGTCGTCACACATGTTGGCTTCTGTAATAAAGGTGTGAGGGAAAGAAAGAGTTTACTTCAGTGAATCAAATCCACACAGTGACACATATTGAATGTTATAAAAAAACCTGTGTATGTGTAAAATGTCCTTAAAATCAAACTCTAGTTCCCTCAATTCCTCGTTATTAGCTCTCATTCTGTCCCTTAACCGACTAAAAATAATTGTCAGGTTTACTGGAGCATGAACATGATCTGCGCTAAATTCATCTATGGCACCGTGACATCATGCCATTACGCATGACGTTTGAGCCAGTATAAACAAGTTTTAACAGCCTGAAACAAAGCTACGTTTTTCTTCTGTGCTTTATCTATAAAGTTTAGACCGATCTACTCTTCTTTCTAAGTGCCAATCAATGAAATAGCCTATTAATAATGATCTTCAGGGTTGCTAAAACGAATCATCACTTTTCTCAGGTAAGCTGTCCTGTCTTTTAAATTGCTCTGAAACGCATGGACTTGCAGCATCAGCATCTTCTCTGGATACAGTGATGATGCTGAACACTGGTCTATTGTATCCACTACATCTTCTCTGTCACTGAATCTATTCGCAATCTCCAGGCACCGAGCTGGTTTAGACGTACAGCTTCCTAAGTCTACACTGCCATGTCTCAGATCTTCCACTATTAACAAATCTTTCGCTTCTCCCTCAGCGTCAGGCCTCTCCTCCGGTCTAGCCTATCCTCTAGTGGAGTTGCCCAGGTTTCCTCCTGTGGAGTCTGGTTGAAGGCTCGCTGTCCCCTGCCCTGCTGCCTGATTCCTGCTCCAGTAGAAGCTCCAGTTTTGCCCCGGTGTGGCCTAGCCTGGTGTCCCACCCTGGATGTGTGGCTTCAGTGGAGGCTGGTGGTCCTAGAGGGTCTCTTACCTTAGGAGTGTGTCTGCGGCTCGGAGAGAACGACCCAACCAGTGCTGCTGCTGAACCAGCTACGGTCCTTCCTACTGCTCGTCCACCTTATATACTCAACCTCCACCATTCACAAACCTCAGCACTGGCCCCCATCCCGGCCCTCTGCCATATTAGGATACTGACAGGCCGAGGATGAGGAGTGGGTGGGGGCTGCGGCAAGGAGGCGCGCCTCTCAGAGGGAAGGAGGGAGCTCTATCCATCAAGTTTCAGAACAGGACCAGAAGTGACTTTGCGCGTCCCCGACCAGGAGAGAGCGCGCGCCATATATGGAACTGTCGCTTTGACCTCCCATCGAGCCTCGCGGTGCCACCTCGAGGGCCGTATAAGGAGCGCGTGGGCCACTGGGGGGTTTCTAGGGGAGACGCCAGTTGCTACCAAGCAGGGTTATAGATTTGCTGCTAGAAGGCCTTATCCAGCCTTAAAATGGGAAAACGCTGTCCTCAACTGAACACATTTAGGCCCCGGGTCTGAAACTAATGACTGACAGGCTCGTGCTGCAGCCGTAAAGTGGCCATAAAAAGTTTAGTTCACATTATGCTGATCGATACAGGAAAACACTCAAACATTTCACCACCTGAGGGAGAGCATACAGTGTGTAAATACAGTAGCAAATAACATTTGCTCCATTATCAAAGTTTGGCCATAAATCTTCCAGTGCAGATTATTTACACTTGATTGAATTAAATGCTGTTTGAGTCGCTCAAGCTTGAGTTTGCATAAAATTTAGTCTAAATAGAGTCAGGGAAAGAAAACTGGAATATTGAAAATACTGTTGTTTTTTTTTTGTTTTTTTTGCATCTTGTCATTATCTTCATGTGGAGTTTGTTTAAAAAGTGCATTTGAAACATGAAGATAAAAACTGCACTACACATTATGATTAGCAGCCAACAATGTTTTGGTATTAAACATTCAATTACACACTGGATATCACTGTCCTCCTATTACAACTGCACATCCCTTTGTTAATGTAACTTTTTTCACCAACGCTTATTGAATATCTGTCATCTCGCCGACCGCATGGCCTGATATTCACACAGATCTGTCTGAGCCTTATTGAATAAATAAGGAGAGAACCACTGAAACAGCCAACAGCTGAAACCTTATCTGTAGGGGCTACTCTGCTCCGTCACTGGAGCAGTTGGATTAATTATAACTCTGATGGAGGAGGGGAGCTGGTGGGCTGCAAGTGTGCATGGAGGAGTGAGAAATAGAGAAAGAAATATAGGGTGTGTACTCGTGCGCATGTTATGTATGTGAGGGTATGGGCATGAGACGGAGCGTAAGAGGAGGTGCCAAGGAGCTCCGAATAAACCCCCAAGAAAGTGAGGAAAGTAACACGATTTGTAGAGAATGAGACCGATACATGTGAGGAGAAATGCAGGTATAAACGTCTGAAGTTGGAGGAGCAGAGTCACAGAGGAGACACAACCCTGTGTGAGAACTGGCAACTGGAGTGACGCGTGGAGACAACTGGGAATTCCTCGCTGAAACCAACTAATGTTGCAGGGACATAGAAAATGAGATAGTGAGATCGGTACAGATTAGTACCTGTAAATTCATTAAGCACGTGATAAGCAGACCGTCCAGCAGTGGGCTTCCTTGTATGTTTTCACCATTTGATGACAGTTACGTGTTCTGTAATTAATCAACTTAAAATACACTGCTGATTACAAACGTTACTGTATTGCACGCTGATAAATCATAAAGCTGCACTCAAATACATTTAACCTTTCATGACCTGGATTCTCCTCATAGCAGCAGTAGAGTATGGATTGCACATGGTTCAATATTCACTGACTGAGTAAACACAAATGTATAGAAAGGGGCAAAACAAGCATAAACATTAACATTAGTCGATTGGTCCGGCATGTTTTCAGGGATTGAAAGTACAATTTCAGTGTTTTGGCTCTTAAACCCTTTAGATTGAACCAGGAATAGTTGATTAATTTGTCAAGAAAAACAGGATAAGAGGAGGGAGGGAGGGAAATCTTCGAAGTCTCCGTAGGAGTGAAAATGGGGAGGGCCACGTGCAGACACCTCAACCCATAGTAGTGAGGGTTGGCACAGAGGTGTGTGTGTGTGTGTGTGTCTGCATGTGCGTGCACGGGGAGGGGGTTCAGGGAGTGAAGCAAGGTTGAGCTACTTTTATGCACTTGTTGTGAGCCATTTTGGATCCGAGGGTCTGTGAAACGCCTAAAATGTAAATGGCCCGGCAGTTGCTGGAGAGTAAGACAGAGAGAGGGGAG